>JARFIY010000046.1:10000000-10600000 GCA_036346155.1 Sinelater perroti
TGTAACTGGTGGAATCGAGTGCACGCACAAAGAGATAAGATTGAGCTTTGAGCGGGAAGATAAGCGCGCTAGAAAACCGTTAGAAACGCTTCTTTGTAATTTGCTTCATCTAACTTTTTAAGTTAAAGCGGTTTACTGTACTATTTATAGATATCTTGCGTTAATTTTGCCTTGAAGAGAATAACTGCAAATTTTTAAAATGGAAGACCATAAACTAGAGATCGTTTGTCGTTAGGCGTAACAAATAATGTTACTACGTGTAATTCGAAAAGGTCCTATTTTGTTTTTAGAAGGAAAGTGGCTTTCTATATATACCACAGGACCTACTTAGTGAAAATTTTGCTCTGGAGTACACACTGAGATTTTGGAGACTAATTAGAGTTACTTTTATACCAACGCCTGGAAATTAGGATAAAATGAGGGCAAGGCTTTAAGGCCAATTCGATTGATGTATTTTGCTCTACAAACTTTAGAAAAACTGCTTGACAGACGTATCAAGAATGGTGTATTAGTCATTTGACCTCTACATCAAGACCGGTGTGGGCACATTGCATCTACTTTTTACTAGAGCGAAGAATGCTGTAGAAAACAAAGAGGTGCTTTTAGCTACCTTTTTTGCAGGATATAATACATACCTAGATTTAATCATTACAGCATTGGAGAGTAGACTCGACAAAACAAAGTACAAGTAAATAGACTGTATGCTCAAGGGAAGACTAGTATACACATCACTGATAGGTGATGAAATGACGACTTGGGTTGCAAGAGGGTGTCTCCTCTACTGTAAAACCTTGTAATGAAGAGGCAAATATAGAATAGTGGAACATGCAGATAATTTGGTCATATTATTTCAAGAAAGATTTAACGATACAGTTATGGAGCACATGCAATCTGGTGCAGAAGGACTAAACATAAGTTACTTAAAATCAACCATATTAGCATTTACAAGAAGAATTAGGACCTCTTCGACTCTGAAATGTAAAAATAAAGTTATCATGTGAGGTAAAATATTTTAGAGTGATTTTAGAATCAAAACTCAGCTGGAATCAACACATTTAAAAAGTCAAAAGGAAGTCGAAGGCAACATTAGTGTTAGCTAGACGAGCTCATGAAAAAACGTGGAGTCTAAAACCAAATTTGATGTATTGGACATACGCTACGGCAGTCAAACCTACGTTAACATGATGACAAGATGACGCAATTAACTGCTGTAACCGTATTAATTAAAATACAAAGTCTTGCTTGTCTCGTAATAACGGAAGCTCATATTAATTTAAAATCATGTGAGAGGCAACAGTACCTCTTTGTAGATAGTATGGCAACGATAGTATGGAAGTGAGAGACCTAAAAATTGGACACATAGGTGGTGGTATATTAAGTACAAGCACAGACCACATGACGTCAAAATTACCACTCAACATAAATTTTGAGGTTAATATTATGGATCAAAAAGAACATATAAACGAAATAAGCGACAGTTACAGACTTGGGAAAATTATCTGGTATACAGATGATCAAGGACTTCATCTGGAAAAGGAACAGTCATATACAGCGAAAACAGAAAATTGCAGTTAAGCTTTTCACTAAGAAATATACATCCGTTTTCAAGCGGAAATATTTGCTCTACTGCAGTGCGCCAGGCAAAATAAATTGAGGCTTATGGAAATAGGCGAATCAATATTTTACGGATAGTTACTAAATCAGGTATTGTAAATACATTTTTCCCTAGATTTTCATTACCGAAACGTTACTATCACAATAAAGAATACTTCAGGTTGTCACCTCTCGCTCCCTTCACGAGAATAGAAAAATTACGGCATCAAAATCAACAATAAGTGCGTCATTAGACGCAGTACCCCGGGTCGCCCCCCGGTCCACGTGCATGAAAAGTCCGTAGCCGTCCAAGGAGCGGCGATAAAGGAAAGCGCGTCACAAACCGGATGTCGTCGAGTCTGTTCCGGTCCGCGATCGCCTCAATGGTCCATTACGCGCACAGCGCTGCGAGCAGGTTAGAGGTCGCAGTTTCAAAGGGAGTGCAGATTGTAGAAGTTCTCAGCCCCCTCTAAAAGCTAAGAAATGCCCATTATTATTATAATTTTTATTCAGCCGGCGATTTCGCATGGCAATTATTATTGTACGAGCGCTCTTTATGCCGAACCAGATTCAATCTGGACTAACGTTTTTGTGCCCGCTCTCATAATTATCACAAAGGCCCGGACACCTGTACGCACTTTGAGTGCGCCAATTCGCAAATGAAAGAGTTAAAACTGGTCAAAGCGCAGGCCGTTCGGATCGCGACCATTTAAGATCGCGCTCAAGGATTTCCATTCAGAGGTGATACAATAAAAACCAACCAGATGCTATTACTTTTATCGACTTGCATTGCGAGATGAAACAGCAATTATATCGGCTTCTAATAACAATTTTACGACATTGTTGCTTTCTCCTGCGTAAAATTATTACGCAAAATATATCTTGAGAGAAAACGTAAAAAACTGTAGGTAAGATAAAGTTTCTATTATTTTCCACATTAAAAACAAATGTAATTTGATTAAATTAAAATTGAAAGTTTAGTTATTTTCATTCTAGTTAAACTTAGTTGAATCCTTTTCGCGCTCAATTAATAACGTACAATTAAATTTGATTCAATTGAGCTTTAATTTAGTTAACTTACTATACACTAAATTATACTGAAGTATAGATTCTAGTTGGTAGAATTTATTTTATAATTAATATTTTAATTACAACGAAATAAGCTAATCCAGTTTATAGCGGTTAAATTTTCAATAAACTTAAAGTTGTATTTATTAGTTATTTTACTAAATTAATATCCCTACTAACTATACATAAATGAAATTGTTAATCTTAGTAAACATTATCGAAGGCGTTTGAGACGAGGCTAGTAAATTAAAAGTAAAAGATAAATTAATATTTGGAAATACTTATTTATAAGACCTGAAAATTAAAAAAATGATCAAAGAGAAGAAAGAATAAGAAGTATATACAATTTAAAGTTAGAAAATAGCAGACCTGAAAATTTGTAAAATTGAAAATAACGACTGTGCAACAAAAAATAACATTATATAATTTTACTTTTTAAAAACGATGTTCTTTCTCAATAGTTTCTTTATCGACATCGCAAAATTATAGATTTGGCACTCAAAAAGAAAAAGAAAAGGCAAGCTGCGCAGGTACTCGATTTTGCTTAAAAGTATTTTTAAGGTGCTCAAAGAGCAGCTGAATTTAGTGAAAAATTGTTGAACAGGGCCGTGTTTTAAGAAAAGTGGTGTAACTAATATAATAATACAAACGTGGAATATAACATCCCTAACAGGAAAGAAAGTAGGACTAGTAAAAGAAACGGATAAACATAAATTAGCTATATTATTACTAAGTGAAATAGGAAAGAGGGGATCAGGAATCATTAAATTACCTAGAAACTATTCTTTATATTATTCAGGAGTAAAATTAAGAGAAAGAGTTAAGAAAGGTATCTTAGAATAATATTCGTTAGTAATAGGAAAAAGTATTATACAACAACAAAGAGAAATGGAAACGGCACTGCAGTTAATTTTTAAAATGAAGTATAAAAGATAGTAGATATGAAATGAAGGACAGGAAAAATATGTAATAGTAGAAGATTAAGATAAAAGAATCAGGAATAATTAAAATATTGGGCAAAGAAATAGAAGAACAAACGGGGAAAAAACTTTAAACAGAAATGACCCAAGAATAATTGATTTTTGAAAAATAATTTGCTTATCGGAGATTCTTTCTGTAAAATATATGCACACGTATATAGCAGAAGAAATAAATTTAAAAAGCACAATAGATTAAGTGGTGTATTTACTAGAATTACAATTTTAATAAAACAGGCAAAACACTGTTAGACGCAGAACTGGAAACCCAGCACAGACTAGTTATAGCAATAATAAAAAGGCATCAAAACTTATGGTAAAAAAGAAATAGAAGAAGATAACGATTTACAAATGAAGGAATATAGAATTAAAAAAGAAATATCACAAATAAACAGATAACAAATTCTTAAAACAAGAAAACCTTGAACAGGATTGAATTAAGTTGAAAGACATACTGAAGCAATAACATAAACAAAGCAAAAATTTGTGTGGAATGAAAAATAAATAAATATATTAAAGATCAACTTAATAGAATAAAGAAGTTTATCAATTCAAAAAAGAACAAACAAAATGCGCTACATAAACATAAGAAATAGTACAAAAATAATAGCCAGAAAAGCAAAGCTTCAGAGCTGGAGCCAGTTCTGAAAGGAACTAAATCACGAACATGAATAATACCACAGATTATTTTGTAGCCAAATAAAAGCAGTGAAAAAAGTTAAAAAAAAACATACTTCGATGAATAACAGATAAAAACAACGAAATGTTAGTCATAGAGGGTTCAAAATAAATTTTATGTAGAAACATGCATGTCACCAGCAACTAAATACAAATGCAGAGAGAAAATGAGATATAGAAAGAGATAGTAGAAAAGTAATTACAGAAATTAAAGTATGAAAGATAGTCGAGGAAGGTAACATAGGCCGTAAAATGATAAAATGGTTGGGAAAAAGGTAGTTTTGAAAAATATTTAATAAAAATTGGAACACAAATACAATACTGCCAGGTTGGAAATATAATCTGATAAGACCAATACATAAAAAAGATCAAATAAGCTGCGAGAATTGTAGAGCAATATGCTTGTTCTCAACATGTTTTAAAGAGTACACAAGAATTGTGGGGGGAAAAATAAGGAAAATTATAGAATTACACTAAAGACGAACAAACGGCGTACACGCAAACTGAGCATAACATATCTATTTTAGAAATATGAAACGCGTAACAGCTAAAGGTGAAGAGCTACACTTAGCATTCACAGATTTATAATCTCCTTTCGATGTAGTCCAAAGAGAAACTATCTGGTAATGTTTATAATAATTAGTACCTAGTAAATTAATAGATGTAGTAAAGAGTATATATAAAATATAATAGTCAAAATACAAATAAACGGAGAAAGACCTGAAGAATTTTAAATAAAGGAAGGGGTTAAACAAGGCGATAGCACAAGTTTTTTATTACCTATAATATTAATGGATAACAAAATAAAACACAATAATTATAGACAGTAATAGAATATTAAAATTTAACACCTATGAAAGCAGAAAGCTTATTGTGTGCAGATAATATTGCATTTATAGCATGTTCACTAGCAAACTACAAAAACTGTTTAATTTGCTCAATGACAAAATTGAAAAACTAAAAATAAAAGCAAACTAATGATGATAGTGAATACGAAGAAAAGAAATAACATAAGAAATATAAAAATAACCTACAAAGATCAAGCTTTAGAAACGACGATAGAATACAAATATTTAGGAACATACTAAAAAATGATGGAAAAGTAGATATTAAAATTATGAACAAAATAAGAAAGACCACAAACATATATTTTGTAATAAATAAAACAATAATAGAAAATAGAAAACTTGAATTGGATATTAAAAAACATGTGCAACGCCATAACTCTATTTATAGTTATGTCTTCTTCTTTTTCGTTTTATTATTAGACTATTAACTAATTTTGTTTAAATTATCTTTCTAGTGTTTAGGGGAGAGTCTTGAACTTCTTTTTCCTTATTGTCTATTATGTCTCGTTAGTCTTGACTTGGTCATGCATCCTTGTTACACGCTTATCCTATTCTTGTTTTCTTCTCTTGGCCTAATTTCTGATACCTTGTATTTGGTATTGTTCTCTTATCTTGTTGTTTCTAATGTAGTCTAGTCTGGTTTTCCCTATAATTTTTCCTAATGTTGTCATTTCTGCAGCTTCCATTGCTTGTAACCACCCTCTTGTATATTTTAACTTTCAATTCCCTTTGTAGATATTTGTTGCAAGATGGATTTGTATGTTAGTTTTATCTTTTAATGTTTTATTGGTTGTGGTGTTGATTGTAATACATTTGGTTTTGTTTGTTGTAATTTTTAATTTACATTTTTGGCAGCTAGAGTAAATTAAAGCAACAGTTTATGTAGGTCGTCTTTCTTATCCGCCATTAAAACTGCGTCAAATTTTATCTTTTTAAGTTTTTTTAATATATTTTATTATTTAATTTATGACAAAATCAAACAAGTAAGGGTTTAAACAGTCTTCTTGTCTTATCCCTTTGAATGTTGGAATTTTCTGTGATAATTCTCTATTAATTTTGAGCTTTGCACAATTGCCCATGTATATATCTTGTATTAAGAATATTAACCCATTTGGGTTGTTGCTATTTTTTAAAATTCGTATTATATGTTGTATTTGTATGTTCCAAATGCGTTCATTTTGGTACTCCTACAACACAAAAGTAAAATATATATTTAAGAAATATTTATGGAGTTTCAAAACAACTTCAAAGCACTTAAGGTTCTATTGAGTGTCTTTAATTTGAAGTGAAAAATTAATAGAAAATTATTTTACATTAAAGAATTTATTACAATTATTTTCAGTTTGTTAAAATTATAACAATTTTTGCAAAATTTTAAAATCTGTATTACTACTAAAAATATTTGGAAGTATTTTTTTACTATCGTTTCGTAGAGCTCAAATAATAAATATTAAACACATATTTTAGAAAGCTAAAATTATAGGAAAATTATTGAAAAATTATTATTAAATAGTTTAAAGTAGGATAGATGTGCTGAAATGCATATAGAACGAGGACCTTTCATTGCACGAGTGTGTGGCTACTTTCAAAATTATTTTTATTTGCAGTTGTTATCTACACTACAATGAGTCACTGCAGCAACTGAAGCATCAGCAATTGCTGCGTATGCAGCTGCTGCACTATGAATAACTTTTCAAGAACGACCCGTCTTCGATTCGCGCGTAATCAGCAGATAAGGCAATTATCGGCGTTATTGCGAGCCGCCGCGCGAGCCAAAACAAACCTTCGCTTGATAACGGCGGGCATGAGTCACGCAGGTCACGCTGACCCACTGGACTTCGGCCGAGTACCTGAATCACCGTGTACACACCGGCCGCACTCGCTAATTGCGCTGATAACGTTAGACGCGGCGGCTCTTCAGCGAGCGCCCGGCGGCGAACACGCCAGGATCCCGGTGGGCAAGTGAAATAAAAAACTGCTATTAAACCGGGGTGGCGCAGTCGGTAAACTCGACCAGGTGTGTAGTAACTTGCCGACCTGGTTTTTAACAACCAGGTGCTCCATTTTATAAAAATAAACCACTACCCTTACACCCTTTACTCGTTTTTTGTATAATTTAAAAATCTGTGTCGAGATCAACCCTTGCCGGCGAAAACAAAGGGGCGGCCCGGGAGACCTCTTTAATGCCCGGCCGCGCTTTTACCTTTTGGTTCGCCCGTCTTTATTGGTAATTAATTTTCTTGTACTGGGATATGAATAAAATTGAAATTGTTTGGCTTGAGATATAGCATTTTGTTTTATTGTAAAAGTGCTATTGTAATGCTTCCAATACATGTAAATGAAGAACGAAAATGCCCACTGATTCAAAACAGGTGTCAGAAAATGATTATTAATATTTATTTTTAAGTACAAAAGGATAAACATAAACGAAGCATGGAAATCTACTTGAAGTGTGTGTTATATTTAATTAAGGATTTTTGAGTATATTTTTGGGTGCATTTCTTAGACTATATAATATTTAGCAGAAAAAACTAAAGAAGAGCAAAGTCAGTCGCATGCAGCGACTTCAATATGATAATAAAATAAAAGCTTAAACATTTTGATGAAATTATAAACATTACAGAATAAGTTGTGTGAAAATCTTATCTAAATTAAGATATATAGAAGCACAAAATTTAGAAAATAATAGATCAATACAAAGCAATGTATGCAAATACCCGAGTACTACCAATACGAAGCCCTGATAAAGAAACGAAAATCGACGTACTCCAGGAAAAGACTGGTGATTACACAGTTGTAAAAAAGGAAAAATAACGCATTCAAAATTCAACAGAATTGTAGAAGAAAAAAAATTCGAAAAATGAAAGTAATGGTACTTATACATAAAAAACAGATGCAACATAATTAAAAGATTACAAATTAAAAGCTAATCATCGAAAATATATAAATTATCATAAAAAATAACGAGATGATTAACAAATTAGCAAAAACTTCGGAATTTTCTATCATTAAAAAATACAGAATACAATCTCGGCAATAACAAAAATTAAATTTTAATTCAAGCTTTATAAAAGGCACACAAATAAATAAGACAATGTATACATTTGAACAAAAAGTAAACAAAGAAAACTGATATGAAATGTGGCGTAGCTGAGCTCTGATAGTACGTTTGGTTGCCTTTCTTTAGGATCGCTTTGGATATCTAACTTTCATAAGGTCACCGCACCAACTTATCCCACTGTTATCGTTTGTGAATAAATTGTTCCGCGTTCCCACCTTGCAAAAATTTGAGGGAAGGCGCCAAAAATACTTTTTGGCGGGCAACCCCTGCTACATCCACAAAACTACTAACTGTAACACTGGAGAACTCTTTTCAAATACAGTTGTGGACAAGAACAGAATAAAAATAACATTTTGCTGATGGCATAATACAGAAACAGACACAATTGAACGAACTATAAAAAATAATAAAAGAACTAACTAAAGATTCAAAATAGCAAGATTGAGAACAAATACAAATAAAATAAAATAAAGTAAAACTGAAAAAGAAATATTAATAAACAAAAAATAACAAAATAATGATGAAGTTTTAGAAAGTTAAATTAGGTATCTAGAGAAAAGCTTGAGAACTACCAGGAAGCCCAAGTTTAAAATAACTGTATTATACGAGTGATAGCATACAGCACACAAAAATGGCCAAAAATAGATGGAACGGACTATGCCGGATGTATCTACTCGCGATAAGAAAAGAACTACATCGATTAGGCAGCAAATGGGCGTTGAAGACTGTCGCTAAAACAGTAAATGAAAGTGACAGCAGAATAAGTAATAAAAAAGGGCTAAATATATAATAAAGCCATAGAACGCCAAAAGGAAGATGACCAAGTGTTAGATGGATTGACGAAGTCAGATTACAAACCCAAATTAGATACACAGCTGTCACAAAACAGAACATAATAAAAAACGCTTGGTGGGATCTTTGTCTAAAGATAGAACTCATTAAAAAAAGAAGAAAAACATCGATTTTTCTTCGACAACGGTCATATAGATTTCAAGCTTGTAAAATTTAATTTCTAAACGTTTCTCAGTTGTATATTAGAATTTTTGGGGCTTTAGTGCCACGACAAATTTGAATGCTTATAGTGTGATGAAGTTGGTGTTACAAATTTTTTAATTTTGTGATGCTTAGTTTTTTTAATATGCAATATGGTATAGTTGCAATTACAGTTGTATGATGACTGCGGAAGCGACTTGATATTAAAAGCTGCCTTTATCTGTTAATCTGAGACTTGATAACTTATTAGAGCTTCTATGAGCTGATAAAGGATACAGGAGACTGGATCTTTTCTTTTCAAGTGAATGTATGCTTTTAAGAATGTAACGTATATGTAAAAGTGCAATTATAGATTTTTGTACCGCCCAACAGAGTTTCTCGGATTTAAGTAATATAATTTTAAGTTGCTCATAATTTTTGCTTGTACTTGTATTTGTACTACATTAAACTCTTTTTAACCTTTAAATACAGAAAAGAGCAATACTAAGGCGTCTAAGTGTATTTGCTTAACAGGGTGTAATTTTTTAGTAAAAAATATGTTTTGTTTTTTCTTTATCTTTTCAATCGTAGTTTTTTTGTAGTATATGTTTTAGGTTTAAAAGCTTAAAATCACCAGGTGATATTGATTTCAGAAAAAATGTATAAACTTTTGATAATCTTTGGTAGTAATCTCTTTGTCTTCGTAAATATTGATGTTATTAATATAGTTGTTTTACCCCTGTGTGTTAAGGTAAGAATAGAACTATAGTTGTCCTTGTCTGACGTAAGAGGCACTAAAAGAAGTTGGGCAACGGATCAAAACTTCCTTTCCCATAAGAAACCCCGGTTAAAAAAACTTCAAAAGAAATAAAACCTAGACATGAACATAGGCACGTGGAACGTCCGAAACCTAAATGCTACTAATGCTAAAAAAAGCACAAAATGTAAGTCACGGCAATCCAAAAAACAAGATGGCCAGGCAAAGGCGTGATGGACATCAAAACACATACAATTCTATAGAGGCTGAAAGGAAACGGGCGACCATGAGTTAGGTGTAACCTTTATAGGAAGCAACGCTATCGTTCACTTCATACCTACCAATAAAATAATTTGCGTTTTGCGTTTAAAAAAGTATTAATATAACAATGTTGCGCTTTATCAAATACTGCAAAGAATCTGCGATGTAATTCCTTCGAACGACGCAAAGATTATTATTGGAGACCTAAATACAAATCTAGGAAAGGAGAACACTACCAATCGGTCGTAGGGCAGCAACAGTTTTACAATAATGGGAAAAACAACATTCAACATTTTTCCACATTTTAACATTAATTAAATCGATCACCCAGTTATCGAGGAAAGCCGCACGTCAAATATGCTGGATGTCGGATCGAATTGTGAGGTCAGTATAGACCCGGCCATTACTTAGTGAATGCCATCTTTAGAAACCATATTAGAGTAACAAGAACTAAAAAACAGCAAATTAAAGGGAAATAGACAATAACCTAAACCAACAAAAAATAACGACGCGACGATGGAAGAAGGGTGAAAGCACATCAAGAAAACAATCGCAGAAGCAGCAGATACTATAATAGAACAATATAGAATAACAAGAAAGAGAAAAATAGAAACTATAACACGCTACAAGACTTACAAGAGTCTCGAACACTAAATATGGAGAAACCAGAAAAACAAGCCATCATAAGTAATATTCTGCTAAGGTTACAAAAAGACTTTGAGACTAACAATATCAAGAAGACATACAAGCAAATCTATATCTTCAAAAAGGGATACAAAGCAAAAACCATCTTATTTCAAGACAAGACAATTTAATTCCCCGGCAACGAAAAAAATTTAAAAAGACAAGAATAGAACCCAACTAACAAGAAAGAATACCAAAAGGAATTCTTTTCTGTTTTTTTAATACTGTTATAATTGCATGCTGTTACAGGGAATGCCAATCAAAATAAATTTTGTACTCCTAATTTTTAATAATTTGTAAAAATTGTAGTACGACTAGTTTGTAATATGAGTAATATGGATCTATGTATTTACGGACAACAAATGTAACATAGAATAGTATAATAGGATGGTTGTTGGCTCTCTTTACCCTAATAAAAATATAGTTTTTAATTTGGGCGCCATGTAGTGGCCAAGCGGTGTGGCGCTTGGTTGCGGTAAGGATGGATTCAGGTTTCATCCTGGAATCAGACGCCTGGAGGGTAGGCTACCCTCCAAACGACTGCTTCCAGGATTAAAAATAATTGAGTACCTGCGTTCACTTCAAACAAGAGGTAATAATGCGGCCATCATCTACCCATCTAAGGCATGGTGCTTTCTATATCCCGACGAGCGAACAGTGAGAGCGAATATATAAATAGCCCAACTTCTCAGCTTTAATGGCCCTATGTGTGAAATTAAAGCTTTATTATTACCATGTTTTTAAATTTGTAATTAATTTAAAAATACATATAACTACATTGTCATTAACTTTCCCATTTTAAGGAAGACGTAAATCATAATAAAAGACTAATTGAAAGGAATTTTCTTATGTAGGAAATTCATTTTGAGCTCTAACGTTAAGTAAGAATAATTATAACGATGATGAAATTCTGTTTAGACAATTTTTTAGGATACATTCAAAAACATTTTCTATAGAAGCAATTTAATATAATAATTATATTTGATATTATAGCTATTTTTCTATTAAAGGCTACTTTAATATTTATGTTAAATTCGTATTTTACTTTGTAATTTTGATAAGTCGCCTAATTATTCGCTACAGTTGGACTTTCTTTTAAATCACTATTGTAATTTTAACTGACAGTTGAATTATTTCTAAGTTGTTTTAAAAATAATATGAAACATAAAGATTTGGTAATGTATCTGTGAAATTTTTGGATTAATCTATATAACTGAGCTATTTTTAGAAATTATAATTAACTAATTGAACTTTGAAACTAGCATGAAACAGTAATAAGACGCATACTGCATTAACTGCATTATTTTCTAGTGCAGTGGTAGAAAGTCGATCGAATAGCACTAATAACGCAATAACTAATGTAACTTGCTAGACAAGACACTAGAATGCATCAAATTGACAATCAACAACTGGCACAATTCTGCCTGTTTTGTGTCCGATCTCACACCACCCGCCAGCCAATTAAAATAGCTAATGATAAAATATGACGGCGCATGTTTCAATAGAATAGTAAAATATTAAAGCGTTGTCCAGTGCATATGTCGAATATCGCTCCTGAAAAAAGCGTTAATAATAAGGCAATGGAAATGAGTGAAATATAACAACAAAACCGTAAATGTAGTTATTGTATTAATAAATTAAGAGTATTTTTTAAGTGCAGAGAAAGTGACACAACAAACCAAAATTATAGTTTTATCGAGGATTCTAAAAACTTAAAATGGAAACATTTTAAAGAGTGTACAAAACTCGTTACAACTGAAAGAGAACTGTGAAAGCATTGGGTTTGTCACTAACAGCTGTCTTTGTTTTCTACAGCTATTTATGGTCTTGATGCAGAAGTCGAATGAATAATACACCATCCTTCATATGATCCTCAAGCAGTTTTTCTAGAGCTTTCAGTACAAAAAACCTCAAGGTATTTGGTCTTAGAGCGTTAGCCACATCCTGTCCTATTTTTCCAGTTTTTGATAAAAAAATTACTATAATTAATCTTTAGGATTTCGATACTTCCCTTCTGCAACAGAACAGGATAAATGCCGTCAGGTACCGGCGATTTATATGGTCTAAATGAGTTGATTACCCACTTTACTTCGTCTACATCTATTACTTCTTTGTGACCTGCCACTTCTTTCTAGATGCATACTTGAGAGTTTCAGTTCTTAATTTTGACAGTCACTTGATTATATATTAGCAACCCAAAAATATTATAGAGTTATAAGGTTCTGAGAATGCTTTGAGAGTATTTTGTAGAGTCCGGTATTTTCTACCCCCTCACAGTGTCTTTTATGATTACCCATACCCTAAATTCTTTGCTTCATTAAAAATCCTTTTTACTTTCTCATTCGGACAAGGTCTTCCTATTGGAATCCCTTTTCAACTGAGGACAGTTGTCTTCACATGCTGAGATTACAGCCGTCCTGCAATCTCTAGCTTCGTACTATTTCTGATTATTCTATTCACTTCTCTAAAAGCCAAACAGGCTTCCTAGTTTGTCTTTCTAGGGTTAGGATAGGTTTATTCTATAGAACTGATATCCCCTATATCAGAGTAGATGTGCCTGTGTTCAGAACAACTTCTTTACTATTGTATTCTTTTTTCATATATTAATAAAGGTAGGTTTATTTTTTACATTTATTATGTGTAAATTATTAGCCGTAATGAATTGTAGTAAAGACTCAGCTCGTTCATTGGTATTGGTGCTTCCCCAGCTAATACGACGAGAGTTTGCATTACAGACAATGATGAGTTGCGAATCATTTTGTTTTCATCCCACCACTAGCTCCTCTATTTAATTGGTTGGTGGTAAGGTGCTGATCCGGTTATTAGCTTCCTCAGCCTGTATTTATTCCTCGTCCTTAATATAACCACCGTTAAGTCTCTGGAACCAAAAAAATTTAAGGGCAGTATTTGAAATCCTTTTGAATTATAATGCAGATCATAAGAATCTCTGATAGATTCTAGACTTTTAATTTTGCCCATGTTTAGCTAGGTTGATTAAACAAGGGCCACAACAAAGATTTTTTGAAAGGCAGTGAGACATTGCTTCACTATTTCGTAGATTTATTTGAAGCACTTAGATTGCTATTTCCACTACCGAGACTCTTTAAGTCTCTGAAGACAACCCTGTTAAGCCTATAACTATGCAACAAGTTGCTCTTTTCTTTCTGCTTTTTTATTTAGGAGAAACCAGCCTTCTACTCGTAGTTCAAGGGAGGATACTGTATAATATGATATCATCCCGAATACTTGAAGTTATAAGATAAAATGGCAAAAGTACTCAGTACTGATTAATAATTTGTGTTATTAAAGCAAACATGGCTTGTATTTTATGGGATAATCGTATCAAAAAACGCTCTACTATGTACAGTGTCTCCTAATTTTGTTGTAATCGATTTACTATATTTTAAATATAAAAATTAGTTAACAATAAATAAATTAGTATAAAACGTACTTAAAATTCTCTCTAATCTTCTTTACTATATTAGTTCTTAAACAATGAGGCAATTTGTCTGTCACAGAACGCAATTTTTCTATATGCTCTTTGGCAACTCTTTGGACCAACCGTGCCTTCGGTAAAAGCAGAAAATAAACACCGTTTGTTTGTTAATAATTATAAATTTTTTTAATAATATTTTGATGCCCAAATCATCCTTAATAGGACTTCGTCTTATAAACTGCAGATTCATGCTGCACCATCCAGAGTTAGATGGTTTCGAGTGTACTTCCGATTCAGTTTAATCTTATTTTTGATCCCTAACGCGAAGCTCAACAGACGTCCACTTTGCAAGCACTCCAAATTCTACAAAGGCTCAAGGTCAAATGGTCTGGGTTAAACTGTTTACTTGACTTTTTTACCAACAGAGAGGCCCAAAGGCTACGCCACCCAACCCTTTTGTTTGGACCAAGAAAATCAGGCATTACTTTAGTAGCAGAATACTTGTTTTGTGCTAGATGAATACCATTAGTTGATAGTACAATAATAGATAACCTATATAGTAATAAATAGAATTTCCGTATTTTCTAACTGTACCTAAAATAAATAATTTAATAAATACTATTAGAAATTATTGGAGAAGAATAAGTTATAATACAAGGCGATTAAAAATAATGGACTCAATTGTATGCGAATAACTCGCATAACGTTTCAAAGATGTACTGAATTTTCGAATACTCCGCTTTTTTGATGGTACCATACTGACCGGGGGTATTGTATTATGGGATGTTACGAAATTGACTTATTTCTCAAATGAATGGAGATCCAGAAAACTTTATTTTCCACAAGACAAAGTTCTACCCAATTGGCACAGAGAGATTTGACTGTTTACCTTAACAATGAATAGGTAATGTGGAAAATGAAGATTTAGTATTTAAGTTCTAGCTCCCTAGATCTTCTGATCTTTGAGACTTTTCTTGTGGGGGTTTGTAAAAGAAGTAGTTTATGTACCAACAACTTTGAACGACCTAAGAAACCGTACCACAGCTGCGGCAAACTCAGTGACACAAGATTTTCTTTATCGTGCGAAGGATAGATTTTGTCATCGTCTAGATGTTATTTGTGCAATCGAAGGAAGGGGAGGCATACTAAATATTTATAAACTTGAATGTAAGTACAATCAAGTGTAATTTACATCATATTATAAACTTACAAAATTAAATCTATTATTTTTAATCATCCTGTGTGTTTATTAATATGGACTTTCGCAGGTAATCTGCTGGTAATGTGTAATACACATTTTTAAACTTTGGGTTTAATTATCGATAATAGCCTACTTTTAATAATTAAAGTTCAATAGATTGGATTTTTGTCAACACGCTAATTATCTGTTTAACTTGTAGTTAAAATTAAGGTAAATACAAATGACCAGTTAAGAAAATATTTTCCGTTGTTTACATTTCGTTTAATGCAAACTTTGGAAGAAGTGAAAAGCCCGTTAAGATACAGTTGACTATTTACCTAATTATTTTTAAACTTTCTTTTGTTAGATTAGTAAATTGTTCAATATTGCGTTATATCAAAATTGTTTTTTTTTTCAGTTTATTGCTCTGTTAATTTTACAAATGTATTTCAAACTCAATGCCTCTTTTGAGGCCTCGCATCCATTTACTTGCAATTAGTCGACAATTTTGCGTATATTAATAACTATGGTGCCACCCCACAAATGCCTTATCCAAGCTTTTTCTTGCGCCTGCATTGTTCGCGTGAGTCACATTGCGCCAAGATACCTAATCGATTTCTGGGTTGCGCAAGGATTGAGTAACAATCGGGCGACGACAGATGTATTTCGTTGCGAACATCTGCGGCATCGGATTAAACTGTTTATAGCTTGGAAATCCTAGATTGCGGCGGCTAATAGCTGTTATTACTAGAATTTCCTCGTTACATCTTTAAGCTGTTGGTTGTAATTTTGGGTTGGCGTCCCGCGAAGACCGAGTAGAAGATGTTGAAGCTAAGTGCATGCGTGTTTTGTTACACATTTTTCGGGAGTAGCTCTGGTGAGAGGCAAAACGAAAATAAACTGGGGCTCCCTACCCAGTTTAAGAACTGGCTTTGAAAAGTAAAAGAAGATATTATACTTATAGTTTTTTGAGCAGCAACGAAACAAATCAATAAAATTTTAGATTTCCAAATGAAAGTGATTTTTGGGGTTTTATTATAGGTTGTAGAATTGTAAGAGTTTTCTTTATACGTTAGATAGAGATCTGTGAGAATTTTTCCTGTAATACGGTATTTTATTTACAATATGTAAAGTGCTGGAATATTAAAAACTTTGCTATCCCAGTTCAATTTGTTTATTTTTATGAACATCTGTTATTATTGTATAATATTCATCTTTACACCGTATTATTAAAATTTTTGTTAATCTTTTCCCTTTTCTTAAAGAACGTTTCAGTACTTTTTAGTTATTTGACTTTGGGAAATTTTGTTTCCAACATTATATTCATTTAAACATTTTCAAAGAGAATCATTTCCTTTAAATTATTATTTTCGTTGCTAGTTAATTATAATTTAGATTTATGTTTTTTTATTACTTTACATCTAATATAGGCTATTAGCCTGTCTATAATTCGTGTAGTACTATGACATCTAGTGATGTAGTCTTTGGATTTTAGACGCATTGTTTGTATGATTTAGCAATCAGAATTGCAGGTATATGCTATAATTGCATGATAGTTAACATCTAGTGATGTAGTCTTTGGATTTGCAGACGCATTGTCTTTAGATTGGCAATATATACTTAAAAATATATAACACTATTAAATTAAGTCTATAAGCCACTGTTTTGTAAGTCGTTTATTGATTCTGGGTTCCAGCAACTCTTCTAATAGTGGGTTGGGGTGGGTTGCTATGGTGTCATGGTGCTTGATAGGCTCTTTTATGAAAGACCTCTTGGTCGGTTGAGACGTGAAGATCCATATGAATTGTTTGGTTAGTTACGTACCAATGTGCACTTACAATTTGGCGAAGGATTTTGGTTTGACATCTTTGGATGATGTCAGTCCAAATTCAACTTGGAAAGATAACTAAATATTTTTGCTATATAAAAAGTATCTAACAAGTCACTCAATCTTTTAAGGAGAAAACTGAAGTTAGATAACGTTTAATCAAGAAATTATTAGCTGCAAAATGATTATTAGTACAAGTGGTAATAATATATAGGGAACTAAATTATGACTTGCACCTGTGATCACAACCCTTTAGCTATAGTACTATTACAAGTGATCTTGTAACATTTTTAGGTAATTTTTGGGATTTACTGCCACGAGTAGAGCTTCTGTTGGCTGCTGTAAATCCTGAGTAACAAATATACTTTCTTGTAACTCGCAAGAAAATGCTTTGTTATTTCTAACCAAGAACTATGCATTGCAGTATTATCTTCTAATGCCTATACTGCATATCAATACAGCTGTATGGATTTTCATTTGTCCAATAGTGATAGTTACGTTCATCAAACCACTAAAGTAAAATATTGACCGAGCATGTTTGACTTGAATTTAAAGTCAGCAAAGTTTATCCTTTTGTTAGAAACTTTAATAAACAACTACTTGTAGTGTGGTTTACATGGTTTTAAAAAGAAATCTTTTCACACAACTTTTAAACAATTAATTTTTTTAATTTGTGTCCTAACTAATTCAGCAATCTTTTCACACAACTAATAAACAAATTTAGTTTTTTTTTAATTTAGTGTCGTACGTCAGACTTCCACCACCTTTCTCTACCACAGATCCTAAAGCCTACTGCTATTTTTATTTTTTTCTCACATTATATAGTAAGGACACTTCAAGTAAATCATCGACTACATGTCTTTTTTGCTTCTTTTCAAATATATAGTGTTTGTTGACCTAGTGAAGCATAAATAACACATAGTGGTTTTCGAGTGTTAACATGATGTTTGTTGATTTCAAACCTTTGGTGATCTATTTACTACTACGCTAATATTTTTTAAAATCAAATTAAAAAGTCTATCTGAAAATGTTAGAATTCTTTCCAAGGCTGATTTCATAATTTCTTCTGAGTAGACATTGAAAATCAGGGAGGTAGTACACATTTCTGTCGCACGCCTCGTTGTATTGCCACTTCTTCTCTTACTTTAGCAAATAAGTATTTATTTTATGGCAAACTAACAATTTATGAAACTTTTTTGCTTAGCCAAGATTTTTTTATTTCAACTTACTTCCCCACATTTATGTAGGCTTTATTTTTACTTTTCATATTTTAAAATAATAGTTCATAGCTAAAACTAATTTGTGATATTTTATTCTGTTTTGATGTATTTTATTCATATATGACTTATATCGTTTAGATTTTAAAAAATTATTATTGCAGTTTCCTCCTTTTTTATATATTTGTTATACAATCTTGTAGCAGGTTCTGCTTGAGTAATTTTTTGGTTCTTTTATTTTTATTTTTTTTTGCTTGATCTGTCATTTAGATTCATTTTAATTCGATTTTGTTGTTATAGTGTAGTATTTAAAATATTTGTGTTGACTGACAATATAACAATTCTTTATTTTTTCTGTCCTCATATTTAGTTAGAAAAGTCTATATTTATATAAAAAATAACAAAAAAGGAGAGTTGTGTTTGCGGAAAACCTTGAATAAAATTTACCTGAAACACGATTAGTGCAGCGTTAGCTTGCGTGTAATTTATTTTAACAATCCTGACTATTTTAGTTATAATAATACTAATTGAAGTATGAATGACCATAAAGGGTAATTTCAACTATCAAATATGTAGTAAATTTGCAAAAAACATGGAAAATAAATTTATTAGCAAACTGCAGCGGCATAATACATAACGAACGATGCTACGCAGATGGCGTTTCCTCAAGAGCCACTCTCTTGGCTACCACCTGCTTAAGGCCCTCTAGAGGAAATAACACCAGAAGAGGAAAACTCCCATAAAACTAGCCAAAAACGGTAAAGCTACTAGGCCTGATCAAATACCTTCAGAACTTCTAAAATAAGTAGGGAGGCAAGCATTTTATGGGTGACCAACCTCTTTAACTTTATCCTGAAGGGAAGTAAAATTCCGGAGTCCTGGAGACTCAGTGATCTTATCCGTTCTACAAAAATAAAGGTGACGCGGCTGTATGCGGCAATTATCGTGCCATTAAACTGACTTCCCATGATTTAAAAATACTCGAAAGTGTAATAGCTAAAAGAATAAATAAATTGACTAATGTGGATTTACAAATAGGGTTGGAACAATAGATGCCATTCATACAATCAAAATTTTAATAAAAAAAAGTATGAAGCTCTCAGAAAAGACCTGTATTGTATTTTCATAGACCTCGAAAAACTTTTGACCGAGTACCAAGATAACTTATATGGCAAGCTTTTCGCGCACAGCTAGTACCAAAATATTACATCCACATTTTCCAAGATATGTAAAACAATATCAAAATCAGAGTTGTAAGCCCGACAGGTGCCGGTAAATATTTTGAGGTAAAAGTTGGGGTGCACGAAGGGTCGAAATTTGAGCCCTTTGCTGTTTAATCTTGTTATAAACTACGTCACGGTTGAACTACAGAAGTCAACACCTTGGACTCTGTTGTACGCTAACGATATAGTACTTGTTACTGAGACACAGCAGAAAATACAAGCTGACCTAAATGTATGGTGCACTGCGCTAGAACGAAGAGGACTGCGAGTAAGCTGAACCAGAACAGAATATATGTACTGAAACTTTTCTGATCAAATTAACGGAATGCGCTCGCTGTATCTCGGAGACACCCCTCGTCATAGTAGACCACTTCAAATACCTTGGATCAGTAGTAACATCAATAGTTACAACGTGTGAAAACATAAAAAACCGTATAACAACAAAAAAGATGCTCATACAAGTCAAAGAAAATGTATATAAAAAGCAATTAAACCAGCTTTACTATACGGATCAGAATACTGGGCAATGTGCAAAACAGATAAACAGAAGTTCCACGTGGCGGAAATAAAGATGCTACTATGGACCGGGGGAGTAACTTGTGAAAACAAGATTCGAAACAAATATATCCGACGGACATTTAAAGTTGCGAAGATAGTAGATGCGTTGGTACGGGCATGTTATGCGTAGAGATCCTGACCATATGACTAGAACAGTCATGGAGATACAACAACCAAAAAGAAAACCAGAGCGCCGCCGACGACCTAGATTGGGACCACTAAAAAAGATATGAAGACAAATGAAGGCCGATCCCAAAAGAAATGGGACATAACGGCATGGAAGAAGAAGAGGAAGCTACGCAGATGGCGTTAAATCACCCATGAGCACTATTGACAAAAATTATTTTTTCTTGGAAATTTAAAATTCTTAGAAGAGAAGCAATGATGAAATTTACTCATGGAATAGCTGCAAATAAGTGGGTGTCGCATCTATGCTGAAAAAAATCTCAGAGAGTACGTCAAATTATTTCCTAGTTTGTAGAAGAACGTTAACGTTGACGATAAAGAAAAACGAGAATACTACCGATTGCCAATGTGTTTTTAGATTTTTACTATTCTTACTCACTCCCTCAGATCCTTAAACCTACTTCTATTTTAGCTCTTCAAGTTAATTTCCTGTTATATCACGCCTTTTTAATTTATTTAAAATATACAAAACTTCTTGAACAAAACATGGATAGTTTAAATATATGACAAATTAAATAAGTGGTTTTTAACTTTTTTATATTACATTTACATCTACTACAGATATTTTCTGAAATTATAATTAATAAATCTAAATTTGGTCAAAAATTCAGTTGCAGTGTTATATTGTATTTTGTCCCAATTTAAAGTCTTAAGCAACCTTTTTGTGGTTATTTAAAAAATATAATCCTGAATGCGGCAAACAATTCCGAAATATCTTGGTGTGTTTTGAATCAATTTATTAATCTTTCTTTTAAAATGTCTTTGTATGCTTTGCTTTCTACCCGTTTTCGACACTTCTTATTGGTTTGTCTCTCTACATTGTATTTCTTCACAATAGCTGTTGTTGCTATAGTAGATAATTTAATATAATTTGCTATTTATCTGCTCTTGATAGAATTACCAGTTAGTAAAAATTGCTAGACAATAATACTATAGATTGCTTTTTATCTACAGTAACAGTGACTAACATAAGTGTTATCATTAGTTAATAACGACTATTACGTTTAATTTTTGGACCAATCTTTGACATAAAAATTTCTTTCTTGGAGATGTATATGAGATTAAGTGTACTATTTTATAAACGATGTTGGTCTTAATTATATCGAGTCTATCAATCATTTTTGTTAAAACCCTCAGCATGGTCCTCGTTTGATTATATTGAATAACTTTATATTTTTAATCAATTTTTAGCATGCTATATCTTTGGTTGTACATACATGCATATATTGCTTTCTATATGCAAACGATATAGTTCTAATAGGGGAGAATCGTAAAAAGATGAAGCAGTTAGTAAAAATGTAGAGCGAAGAAATAGAAAAGAAAGAAATGAAAATAAATATATAAAAAATGTAAAGCGATAATTATAAATAATAAGATAAAAGAGGAAAACAGAAAAAATTGCATTAAAGAAGAAAAACTAGTAATGCTCACAACATATGAATATTTAGGAAGTGTAATAACAGAAGATTGGAAGATAAATTATGATACAAATAACAAAATAAACAAAAGCATTAAAATTTACTGCGCGTTAAATAAGACAATTTTCGGAAAAAGAGAAATGGACTAGACGATTAAAATAAGAGTCTACAACATAGTAGTACTACCACTGCTCACATGTGTGAGTAAAACGTGGACATTACAAAATAAAGTAAAAATTAATGCAGGGGAAATAACGTTTTTTAGAAAGAGAGTGGAAAAAATGGATAGAAAACGAAATAAAAAAATAAGACAAATTACACAACAAGAAACAATTATAACGAAAATAGAAAAAAGCGGCTGAATTGGTATGGTACATAATACACATGAACCAGAATAGATTGATGAAGAAGATAGTGGAAAAGAGCAGAATAAGAAAAAGAAGAATAGAAAGATCTAGAAAGAGCTAGATGCAAAGAGTAGAAGAAATAGGAAACAGGAAAGGAAAGGCGAAACCAGAAATGAAAATACTTGCAATGGACAAATGGGTCAATAAACTAGAAGAAAAATAATTCGACTCTCTCAAGAGTGAAAGGAGGATGGAAGAAAAAGAAGAAGATGTATACGTAATTTATATTATCATTTATCGCCAACGTGGGTCCGTGGTTGAGGCGCGAACTGAGTGCGGGCGGATCCGGGTTCCATTCCGAGAGTTCTCTGATGTCTGGCGGATGGCCTATTCAGTCATTACCTACGTTCACTTCGAACAAGGGGTAATAATGGCGGTCGTCTAAGGCGCGGTGCTTGCCACATCGTGGTCTGTTAGAGCCTTACCATTATTATGTCGTCTTTTATATCAATCCCGAACACAATCAGTAAAATTTCGGAATATTTCTGAATGAATAAATCGTGATGTATTTAATTTTTTCTCTTCAGTGATAGTGTAACGTATAAGCAGAAGAAGCGATTGTCAACTTAATTTTAAGTATTCTCAAAGAACAGAATATCTCAATCATCAGTGGAAAATATAAAAAGGCCTTATAAAGTTGTTTAAAGTTTTGCTATGAAAAATATTTTTGCCAATATATTTTCCCTGTGCTTGTCGCTTGTTTAAGATCTGCTGTGTGCATGTCGTGGACACTTGTGCTTGAGCAACCACTTTTGTTCACATTTAAAAAGATGTGCAATATATAGATGTAGTAGCGGTAAACAAGTGTAGAAATAGAATTATGCAAAGTATAACCCAAACAAGTGGTAAAGCGTAATTTTCAGCTTGAAATATTATGAAGAAATATGGAGTGATATTATTAAAGAATATATAAACTTGTTGGAAAACGTAAATTTAGAAAAATCTTTGAAAATAAAAATGTTCATAATATTTATTTAGATAAATGTTTTTAATAACATTTAAATGGTGGCTACCCCAAAACTCTATTATAAAATATCAGAGACCTTCGCTCAACACTGTAAGTAGCGATCAAATCTCTTTTTAGTGCTCTTTTTGATCTTGCTCTAATGTTTTCGTTTTTATCATGATCTTAGAAATGATGCAATTTTTAGTGCTATTGTAAATAACATTTAAATTCCACAAAAAATCAATATTTTTGTCCTATTCTTCCTTTTTAGTTCATCCAATTTGTTTCTGACTTTAATATGCATGTTCTTTAACAAGTGAGCAAAACGATACAGTCAATCTGATAGGTTTATTAAACTGGAAGAACTGCTGTTCGATATTTCTGTTCAATTTATTATTTGTTATAGTATACGATGACAGTGAACATCGTTTGTGAAGATAGGTTTGTAAACAGTAATCCTGATTGAAAGCCCCCTTATTTTTGACTGTTTATGAGTTAACCTACACTAAACTTCAGTTAAGGTTCTGTCTCAAGAAACGCAAGAAAACATCAAAATTACATAAAAAGGATTTTTTTTTGTTTCGTAAGAATTTTCCGGATTTATTATTTTTGTGGCATATTTTTTATTTCTGTAATAATGACTTAACTCTATCGCAATATAACGGAAGTAGTAGTAGTATTAAGGATTTTTACTTTCTGCTAGTTCAGAATATTTCTCTCCTATCTTGTTTATCATTAAGATGGTATAATAATCCACGACAGAGATGAAATTCAAAAAATTATAGAAGAGTTTTACACCGAATTATAAGAATCCAAAGTACATCAAGAAATAGAAGACAATGCCATTAGAACTAGAAAGATTCAAAACGTGGGATCCGAAGAACAACCCGATATAACCATAGAAGAAGTGAAGAGCACTATGAGAGAATTCAAATTTAATAAAGCTACAGGAGATGACGAAATATCAATAGATATGATCAGAGAGGCTGGGGATAATTTAAAATCAAAAATAGCAAAACTATTAAACACATGCTTAAAAACAACTCAAATACCCAAAACCTGGAAAAACTCAAACGTCATATTATTATACAAAAAAGGAGAAAACACAAAACTTGAAAATTATAGACCCATCAGTTTATTGTTACATTTGTACAAATTGCTAACAAAGATTATTACCAACAGACTAGGAAGAAAGCTGGATGAGTATCAACCCCGGGAACAGGCGGGATTCAGGAACGAGTACAGCACTAGAGACCACCTATTAACAATAAAATAATCATCGAAAATCAAACGAATATGGATTCCCGTATGCATGGCCTTTGTAGATTATGAAAAGGCGTTTCATACCATTGAACACTGGGCAATATATAGAGCATTAGCAAACAGTCGAATAGATCAAAGATACATACAACTCATACAACAACTAAACGAGGGAGTCACAGCAACATATACATTACACGCGAAACTAACAGTACCACTTGCAAGAGGAGTGCGACAGGGTGATACACTGTCGCCGAAACTCTTACCCTAACACTGGAGGACGTGTTCAAGAAGATAGAATGGCCAGATAAAGTAATAAATGTAAACGGAGAGCGGCTTACTAACCTACGCTATGCTGATGATATCATACTACTCGCGAAAATTTAGAAGACTTGAAAGAAATGATCATTGATCTAAATAGAGAGTCAAACAAAATAGAATTAAAATGAATTTAAGAAAACAAAAGTAATGCACCCTGGTCCAGATGTAGAAATTAGAATTGACGATTTTCAAATTGAACGAGTAGAAGAATATATATACCTAGGCCAAAGAATAGAACTAGGACGAAGCAGTGAAAAGAAGGAAATAAAAAGACGAATAAAAAGTGGATGGATCGCATTTGGAAGACTATCCTTCGTTTTGAAAAACATAAAAATAGATCAACGCCTGAAAACAAAAGTATTCGAACAATGTATTTTACCGGCCATGACATATGGAGTAGAGAATTAGGCAACAACAAAAAGCAACATAGAATCAATGAGAATAGCACAAAGGGGAATGGAGAGAGCAATGTCAAATATAACAAGGAGAGATAAAGTTAGGAATGACAGAATAAGATCAATTACAAAAGTGACAGACATGGGTATTAAGATTGCCCAATTAAAATGGAGTTACGCAGGACACGTGGCGAGAAGTGACAAAAATAGATGGAACCGTAAAATAATTGAATGGAGACCGTACGAGCATAAGAGAGGAAGAGGACGACCACCTATGCGTTGGTATGATGATTTTAAACGTACAGCTGGACTAAATTGGATCTAAATCGCACAAAATCGTGATAGGTGGAAGGAGTTAGAGAAGGCCTACATCCAAAAATGGATTTAATTAATTACATAATTAATTGGGCTTAGGAGAAGAAGGAGAAGAAGATCTTGTTTATATTCTTGAATAGTTAATTTCTAGTAAATCTTCTTCAATATATTTAAACTCACGTTTAGGCTTATTCTATTTGATCTGCATTGATTTTATTGTTTTATAAAGTATTAGTTAATGTACAAATTTTTTATACGCAGTAGTGGGTAAAACTTTATTTTTAGATCTTGGAATTTGCTCAACTGAAATGCGTTCATGATGTTTATTTTCAGTTCCTAAAATACCTCAAAGTGTTTTAGACATATTTTACCTACACTATGGACATCAGTGGTAATGTATTATACTGACCCTTTGTTTAAATAGTGAGTAGCTACTATAATCATTTTTGGCTATGTACTTTTCACTGAATAAGTACAACAGCAAAATGAAATAAACAATTAAGAATAAGTTAGTAGAGTAAGACGTAAAAAAAAATGTTGAAAATACATTTAAAGAAGTTCAAGATACTTTACAATAAAAACTTATCAAAATTGTGTAAACTGATTGTTGATTAATGTAGTTTTATTATTATACGTTGTATGCTAGGCAGGTAATGAATCAATTTGATGCACTATTAATAGGAGAGATGATAAATCGGAACAATACATTTTATTTATTTGGGAGAGCTCATATAAAGCGGTGTACCTGGCGCTGTTAATGTCGAAATTGTCAAATGTTAAATGAAAAAAGGAATTATATAACAGAAAAAAATAAAAAGAAGATGAAAATGATAAAAATAGCCACAGATTAAAATCAGCTAGGTGATTCAGTAATATGAAAGCAATACATAAAGCCAGATAGATTATTTTAAACAAAAGGTAAAATTAAAGAAATTTAAAATTAGTTTTTAAGAAATAGAAAAATAATTTAATATAAAAAAATTAAAAAGTAATTTATAAAGAATTTTAGTTAACTTGTTAATATAGAACCACTAATATATTATCATAAGTACACAAGCATGTGTTTGATTTCCAGTATGATGTTTTTAAAACAACAATAAAGTACAATCATCTAAAAAAAATAGGTACTTAATTTTGGGGCTCGGTCTAAATCTTTTTCCAAGTCAAAGGCCCTTGATCTTGCACTCTTATGACTAATAAGAGAATAAAATCAAGATCGTTGTTGGAAGACCCCACATGTAAACTTGCTAATTGTTAAATACAAATAAAAAATTTTAACACGTTACTTTTATAAAATACAAACTCATAAGTAAATCTCAATAAAAATGTTTTAGTGTTTAATAAGGATTTAGTTGTTAGAGTTGTTCCCTATTTTGAATGTAACTATCTTGTTATTTATGTCGTTTAAAAATAGCAATTCCAACAAATTAAAGTTAAAATCTTAAACTCAATTGCGATTATTTTCTTTATTTTGTAGAAAATAATATTAAATAAATTGAAATTAGTAGTAATGTAATCCATTTCCCTGAGCTGTCGAGTCTCGCTGGAAACTCCATGAATGTTTGTGATGTCGCGTAGTATAGGTGCCTGTTAGTAGACACAATAAGCCCTTGAGACTGCAGTGACAGTAAGTGCGCTAAAAACCCATTCCCCTAAACAATTTTTTCAAAAATTTTAAAACATCCTAGCTGGACTTAGGCTGCAATAAATGAGTACCTGGAGGTCAAACTCTGGGGGAAAAATAGGCGGTCGCTACGTAGCGCTAGCTACGTTACTACCTTGTGTACCGTAGGCTCTAGATTGTAGCAGACGTATATTTTGTTACGACCCCAAAGGGCCTTCAAGGCCTATTACGGGGAACTATATTAATTTCTAATATGTGTTCTTGTTCTCAACGTAAAACAAATCAAAATGCGGAGTTTAACCTTAAAAAATTAACAGAAAAATTCTGCAAAACAAAAATACTGCTAGTATAACTGTCTTTTTATAAAAAATAATTTCGCCATGATTTTAACAAAAAATTCTAAGTAAATATGGAGATATTTTAATATTGGCAATTTGATGGTAAAGTTCGAAAGCAGTTTCATCACTTAACAAAAATACGTGGTTAGTATTAACAAATTAAAGAAAAGTGATAAGATATATCTTGGGTACTTTCCTTCTAAAAGAAAAATTTGATTATTTTAGTTTTTTTAATATGAATGGCCTTTTATTACTTTTGTTTTCAGTACACTTCTTTATACTCTTTACTGAAAATTGCATTGTATAAAACAATTTTAAATACTTGGGAATACAAATGTAGCATTTACAAAGTGAGATTATTCAATAAACAATTTATATAATCCAAACTCAGTAACATAAAGAAAATTGCAAATTTTTAATTATAAAAATCACAGAAATTTAAAAAATAGCATAAATAATAGTGATTACTATTATCAAGTTATCAGTGAACGAATAATTTATTTCCAGTTTAAATATAGAAGTGTAGTAACTAATTTGCACTATAAAAGAATTAATTATAATAATAACATTTATTTAAACTACAGACAGATTGACCCTATCTAATTGGTGTAAATCTTGCAACTTTAATTAGATGTAATACTTTAATCAAATTGAAGCGATAATTAAGTAAGCGAACTACACATACAAAGGTTTTTAACAAGACAAAACTAAGAAAGACGTGGGTTATTTAAATTTAGATCTTAAATTAGAATATTTTGTTACAAAAGCTCTCGGTGTTGCATTGCTAGCTAAAATGCATATGCATTTAACGCCACTTTATACAGAGAGCAATAAATAACCAGAGCAGAACTGTGAATTTACTCGGGTTGTTCCGTCCTAGCGTTACTTAAACTGTTCCAGTCCGACATGCTTTAAAACCATTAGCTTATAAAACAACAGAAGCGTCACGCACGCTTTCAGGCACCGCCAGCACGTGCGTGGGCAAACGGGGGCGCTTTTGCCCGTCAACGCGTGCCCAAGTTGTGTTTATTTTCCTCCCGGGGCACTCCCGTTGGACACATCCCCAAGTTAATTACAAAGCTCTAAATTTAGACTCGGCCCTGAAGCGGTCGCGATCTCGCAGTAAGAGGTTCGCCCCGACATCAAATTTGCACAGACGTGTCAACAGCGATAGGTCAATTCGGCGGAATCGGGAGGAAATCCCGGCGCGTGTTTGAGCGCCCGCAGATAAACGGCACTCAAACACGGTTTTCCGGAGCGGCGCGCCCGCCCTCGGAAAACCCGCCAGGTAATCGAACAGGTGTGCATTCGAGAGCCAGCGCGCGAGGATTGCCACCCACGCCGGATTTTACTGCAGCATCGGTAAAAGCAGAACGTGACCGCGATGTCTTCCCCGCACTTGCTCCAGAGGCCTCCACCCACCCGCCGTTTCCGCAACACTGCCGTAATCATGCTAATTAAACGTTGCAAAAATGCAATTCTTTTGTGTGCGGGCGATCGGCAAGTGCAGAGGCGAGCCTGATGTTCGCTGATTCGAAAGTTGCGTGCAGATGGTTGGTACAGCGTCTCCATAAGAGAAAAAATATTTAACGGGGTTAATAGAAAGAAAATGACAATGATCCGAGGCGGTGACTATAGCCAACCCGTACAAACTTGGATCTGTAGCTAAAATTAAAAAAAATAGCAAAGAACCCATTTGTCATTTTTTTTATAGTTTTGTTTATTTGTACGCATTTTTGGTACGGTGTAATGAGAAAGCTGTGTAGGGGAATGACTAGTAGATATCTATGAGGGTAAAAGAGAAAATTTTTCTTGTTAAAATTAGACAATAATTCTTAATTTAAATAAGCATCATTTTCTTTATTATAATGCCTCTTTAATTTTTTTTATGAATTTTTCTTTATAGAACCATGCAAAATTAACGTATTTTTTGGTGGACCTAAAAATATTAGACAACAAATTTTGTTTTGAAGATACAGTTGTATATCTTATCTTAAACGCGAGCTACGGTTTTCCCGCAACATAAAGTTACATCTTCTGTCAAGTATTAAGGTAGATATTTAATAGTATGAGATATACCATGTTATCAATTACATTTATTTTTTCAACGCTCGTAAAAATCATTCTTGTAAATTTAAAAAAAATACTTGGACTCAGGACTTTCTTTCAATGTTCGTAATTGCCGTAATCTTATCTAAAGCGTCAATCAGGTTAATTCTCGACTTTATTCATAAAATTGTAATAATGATTTTTAAAAAATAGGCCACATCTTGTTTTTTAAATAATACACCGCTCTCATTCTATGCAATTGTACGATCTTTTGGGGAGTTGCCGATTTTACTTTGGAATAAAGAGGATGATTTAAAATTTATTTATTCAGAGTTTTCTCGACATCTTCAACTGCAGTAAAGTAAATATCAGTTAGGTGATTTTGCAGGGATTTTAAAAGGTGATACTTTAAACAGTTGTGTGGTTGCGTTTTTTTCTCATCTTACCGTTTCACTATAAAGAATCCATTTTTCATCTCAGCTCACAATCTGATTTTGCAAGATCTGACTGTATATGACAGTAATCCATCTCCAAAAGCTGTTCTGGTTCCTCACCTAGGATTTCCTTCAGCTGCTCAGAAAGTTCGTTATTAAGCATGTCAGAATTTCCAATCTTTGACTATTGGAACCTCTTCCTACAGCTTTTATAGAGAATAACATACTTTCCTAAAGACGTAAAAATAATTTTTCAGGCTTCACCGCCATTTTTTTCAGTTGAACGATAATAAAGAAGCAACGTGAATTTTGTTTGAACTATTGATTTTTAGGTTATTTTGGTAAAACGGACGTCTCTTGCGGCGTGTTGTAGAGCAGATAGATGGCACTTTGCTATAACTATACAGCGGGTACATTATATAAATTTGACCAGGTGCTATCAAGTTAGAGATCAAGAACTAAGTTGCGCACCTACTAAACAGAAGATCAATAATAGCCTGCGAATTCTAAATTCGCCACTACAATGATATTAAAAAGAGAACATTGTTAGTGTTGTGGCGGCCTTTTCGCCCTTGAACCGCTTTATATCGCGGCGGCATGCGGGCCTTTGATATCTGCACGTTTTGCCATCGCACGCAAAACGGCATATGGGCTTTTGCTCAGCCGACAAGTCTGCATACGCCGTCGGCGGCACCTTTTGATATGAAAGGTGCTGGCGAATGAAAATTGCCCGCAAAGACCTGCCGCCAAGCCAGGCGCGAAGCCCGGCAACAGTCGCAATCCGCAGCGCGGCCAATTCGGTCGTGTCTTAACCCGCAGACATTCGCAATCCGCAGCGCGGCCAATTCGGTCGTGTCTTCACCCGCAAGAAACGTTCGCACCCCGCAGCGCGACCAATTCGGTCGCGTCTTATCATCCCGCAGATACCAGATCCGCAACGCAGAGGTGGCCACCTTGGAATCGCCGACGAAGCCGAAGCCGATTCAGGTGAGCGATTTGGCAATACTCGTTGGTTGATATCGGTAGCCGCCCCCATCCGCTTACGCGACGGCCGTTTAAGGGACGATTTGGGCCTTCTCGGTTGACGTTCCAAACGGGCCGTACTACGTTTCCACACCGCACCACGAGAGCGGCTATTTACACGCCTACCTCTCCAGTTCGTAAAAGTCAATATTTGCTATTTCTGCATTTTTATTTTACCTATAGCTGATAAAGTTTTAAAGATTTATGTAGATTATTTCAATATTGAGCTGCCATAAATATAAAAACCTAAATAATTCATTTCATATTACAAATGAAAATCTCTAAGCTTAGACCTACGGGATATCCTTTTTTAAAAATAATTAACGTCTATATTTACGTTTTTCCTTTGCTTAGAACATCAAATTAGCATAAAAAACCCTAGTACGCTACTTTGACTATCTTAAGAGACGGTATCCATTCTATTATATAGATTTTCTTTGCAACGAAGGATTGCCTGATTCCTGCCGACGACCCTAGCAATCGGTTCTTTTATTTCTAGCACTCAGGTTTGTCACGTGTGCTTGTATCATATTCTTACAATTATTTTTCTAGTGCGAGTTTCAGAATTTATGTAAAATCCCTCACATATTTTTAGCCTCTAATATATTGCTTCTACTTTTTTTAGTTAATATATAGCAATTCTATGCAAATTCTGGTTGATATCAATACATAGGGGAAATTTGAAATAACACTCGGGTGATATACGTGGCTTGTTCAAAAAAATTGAGCCGCATAAAGATGTTACAATTACAATAATAAAAAGTTGTACAACATACAAAGACCTCTTAAAAGTAACCACCTGGGGCGGCTTTCATACACTTCTTTAGACTTAGCGAATTCATGGGAATGATTGAGCTTTTGTGTACGAATTGGAGGCCCATGTTTCATCTCTGTTGATAACTTGTTGAGGAAATCTAGTTTATTAGTAACAGTTTGAAGTAAATCCTCAACTCTAGCATGATGTTGCTTCTTCTCCAGTAGCCATGTTTAGTTTTCTGTATGCTAAATCTTTCGTTAAGATTCCCGACATTTTTGTTTTCAAAACCTAGCTTAGCTTCTAATTTTCAGACAGTTAGTCACCGATCCTTATTAACTGTAGCCGGTACAAGTTCAAAATTTTGGTGTTCTGCTCAATGCTGGTATGCCAAAAGATAAAATATTTTTAACAGCCTTCTCTGAATCTTATGCTCCATGCCTTATTTATGCTGCATTTATTGTATCGTTTTTGAATCTTTTGATTCAATTAAATAATTTCCATAAACCAATGTTTCAGCTTTGCGAACGAAATTTCATGCGATTTGTTGCTTTACTCGTTGTCTTTGCAAATGCAACGTACACGTATGTGTGTTGCAACGGTCTTTTTCTCCCTAACTAACTCGATTAGTAAAGTCGTTCTCATTAACACATGCGCATTACAGTTCACAAAACTGTTTTCATTATGTTCATGTTGGCTGGATTGATATCGTTTGTTCACCACATATAATACAAAGCGTTAAAAATTGAAATTGGTTTGATATATGAATTTTGAATTTGAAAAAATTACTGATTTTTAAATTATCACTATGTAAGCTTTGTTTTGGCATAAACTAGATCACAAGCGAATGTTTCTCTGTCTGAGAAGCCAGCGCGCGAGCGAACTAATGGTTGTATGTGACGTTGCATAATAGTAAGCGCAATAAGTCCCTGGAAGCAACAATGATGGTAGTATGCCTAAACAAGAAAAAACCCCATGGAGATAAAAACAGTATTTTAGGACCCCGATAAAAAATTTACTGCGGACCAGACGCTCAAATACAGCCCTTGTGTTGGTGATAATTTTGCTGTTAAATTTACTTAGAGATGACCAGTATGTTTAGGAAATGTGCACTCAATTAAACAAATAAAGAGATAAGCAAATGGATAACCATGTAGACAAAGAAGTAAAATAAAATTGTTAGTTACCTTCGGCTGTATTATAAAGAAAAACAAATAAAAAATAAAAGGACAGTCAGAGGGACAGAGAGACGACATTACTCTCTACATAGGCTTCTCATTGTAATGTATAGAAGCCTAAGGAGCAGATTTTTAAAAATGTGTACGTATGAATTCAGATTTTTGTAACTTTACATTTTTAAATTCAATTTTTTGAGATGCTTGATATAGGTTTTTTTGATATAAGCGTTTAATATGAGATGATAAAAATATCTTAGTAATTTTGAGATTAGCAGACAAAACACAGAACAGGTCTTAATAAAGAAGAAATAAAACTTTGAATGAAAGGTTCACGTCTTGCCGAGTTTTTTTGTTTTGCTTTACCACGCCTGTAATTTTTAGTGAATTTGATCTGAGATTTTTTTCCTTCTAGACTATAGGAATTAAGCATTTAGTTACTACGTTAAAAAAATGCTTGTGATTTCCTGGTCAGCCTACATCCCTTTGGCCTTTAGGGTTGTAGTTGAAAATTTTCTTGGGTATTATTAGGTTTATATTATACAGGTTTAGTTCATTTTCCGCTTCTTCATTTCGTATTAAATTTCACCACGTGCGCCCTTTTATGGTTCTTAAAAATATCATTCTTGGTACTTGTATTTTGCCGACCACTTCTTTAGTATTTGCCTAACTTTTGCTTCGGTGTATTAGTATTGGTCTAATTATAAACTTATTAAATGTTATTCGTGTTTTTTAGCTTTTGTTGTTAAATATTTGTATTTATTGTGCCTGATATTTGTACACTTGTCTTTTATGTCATTGTCGTTATCGTAACTTACGCCCTACATATTTAAAATTTAATATATGCTACATTGGTCTCTTATCAAGGACAGAATATTTGCCTTTGAAAGCCATAACTTTCCTTTTGTTTAAAGCTATATTTACTACACTTCTCATTTGTTGTATTATTACTTTATTGTTGCCAAATAGTAACGTGCTTAGGTAAGCTAGCTGTATTTTGAGATATATATTTGATTTCCAGTGTTTGAGTATGTCACCAATGTATAAGTTAAAAAATGTAGAAGGCTACACCCTTGTCTCACCCCCTGATTAATTTCTATTTCTTCCGTAGATTTTGTGGAGGCGAAACAAAATCCTAATTGCCTTTATGGGATATGTAACCAAAGCGTCTCTCTGCGTAGATGTTGTCGCTGCATAAACGTCTTTGTCAAAATATACATCGTTCTTGTAAAAGTGTTTTAGTTATTACTTTCAACTGGTTGTTATAAATTTTGATTACATATTATATGCGTTATTAAGCAGGCTAACATTTTGTAGTTTTGGCAGTCATTACTGCTACCTTTTCTGAAAAAGAAGATAATTTCTGCTGTTTTGCATAAGTTTAGATTTTTACATTTGTGTGAACACACATTAATGAGATGTAATAACCTATGAAAGAAAGTGTCTGTATTTCAGTCCTATGGCTTTTGGGTAATATATTTTGTATTTTATCCATCGTAATCTCATTAACTTCAGAAAAGGCACTGCTATCTTTAGAGTCCGTTTCGTTACTTTAGACTTCTACTTATTTGTGCCACAGCTCTTTATAATGTTTTTTTCCATTGTCCCTCTTTTGTTATCTTTAATTTGCTGTATATTTTTCTGTGTAATTTAAATTTCTTATGACTTTTTATGCTAGTGCTTGGCTTTCATGTATGTTATGTTGATCACAAGCTCTAAAAAAAGCTGTATAATTGTCTGAGGAATTTTTTTGACATATTTTCTCTTTTGATTGTGTTGGTCTTTTGCTTTGCATTCTTCTGTAGGGGTTCTATATATACTTTTTGTTTTTCGTCTATGTTTGAATTTAATTCTTTTGTATATATGTTAAGGTCTTTTGTTTCGTCTATTTTCACTTCACTTGCGGCTTTTCCTATACTATTTTGTTTCATTCTTTGTTGATGTTGTTACTTGTGGTATTTTGCAAATTGTTAGTTTGTTCTATTTCTGTATAAATACTTTGTTCACGGAGTGAATATACTTTTTACTTCTTGGACTGAAGTTATATTTCTTGCTTTTGGTTTTCTTTTGCTAATAATGTAATTGTAGACATCAATAAACAATAATCTGAATAGGCATTACTATTGTGATAAATCCTTACATCATGAAACAAACTTTTTATTTTGTCATTTATAATTATAGTAGATAATCCAGCCAGCTACACTTGGCTGCTATACAGAATGCAAGTGTTACCAACTTCCGATGTTCTTTGAGAACGTCGCAGTCGCCTTGCTTGGTTCTTGCTGCAACTTCCTCCGGAATTTTTTCGGCAAATATACGTCGCCTCGCTTTATTTATTGCTGCCTTTTTATCCGCAGTCTGGTCACTTCTTCATTTTCTCATGTAATTTCTGTGGTGCTCAGTTCTCTCTACTCGTTCCATACCAAAGAATGCTTATTTGCAAAAAAGAACAGAAAAACTAAAACAACAGGATAAATAATTTAATTTTTATTTATGTTTTTAAAATTGCAGTGTGCTTTAAAGATACGACGATCGTTCGTGTACTTCCGCGTGGTCCCGAACGCGTTACTCTGGCAAGCAATGCTTTCGCACACGGCTCCGCAAATGTGACGAACCAACACATCGCCTTTTATATATAAGTAAGCATGATGATGATAATCTATAATAAAACTCTGCCCCGTCTATACTTTTTTTAGAAAAATTGTTAAAAGTTGTAAATTGTTCAGTTCTTTCCCGTTGTTATTTATTTGGTTTTCTCCCAAAGTTTTTATCACTCCCAGGTTTTGTCAAATTTTTCACTTCTTCTTCTTCTTAATTAGCTTTCTCCTACTGATGTTTGGAGATCCATCTGGCAACCATCGTTTTAGACACCGCTGCTCTGAAAATTTCTGTTGAAGTACAGCTAAATCAACTTCGTAAGCTCTTTAACCAGGAGTTTTGTAGTCTTCCAACTGATTTTCTGTCTTGTATTTTTCGTTTTTGGATGTTTAAATTCCCACGTATTAGGACATGGCTTGTTGTGTTATTTTTGTTAAGTGCTTTTTGTAGTTGATTGTTACATTTGTAATTTTTGTCTTCTGGCGCGTATGATATTTAAGTTGCCTCTGTCAATTTTAAAACGTATGTATAGCTTGTTTCTTGTTATTTACAAGTATCGCTACTCCGTAACATGCACGATTATTTTGTGGTGATCTACTAGAAATCATAGCCTAATAGTGTAAATATATACTTAACTTTTCCTTTGTTTATATTATGATAACATCTATTTTTCTTTCTTTCGGTGTTTTATTTTGGCCTACTTACATTATATGTATCTACTTCAATTCATTTATACCAAATTGTTTAGCTTTGTTTGACCTGTTATAAATCCATCCTGTTTTGTTATGTGAAAATTTCGAGTAGTTTTAAATTTCCTTAACACAGGGTACTGATGTGCAGCTGAATAGATGAAGTGCTGGGGCTTTGACTTAGCTGATTTTCTGTTAGGGTTGTCTGCTTTAGTCGCACAGTCCCAGTTTTACGACACCGGGAACTCGGCGACGCACAGTAGGGCCAAATCCAAAAAAGCTGACCAAAAGTCGAAAAGTATTGTAAACGTTTTCAAATTTCCTACTCGGGGGTTTTCAGGGTCGCTGATTACGAATCCATTAACAAAATTAAGATTTTCGAAATGGCGGACGCAATATTGTTGGCATAACCTTACCAAGAAGTCAAAAACTTCAGTAACTCTTACTCAGACTTGAGGTCTTATATTACGAATTATGCGGTAGAATCGCATTATTAGTTTCCATTATAAATATAAAAAAATAAAATAAAATATTTTTAAATTTCTAAATATTTACTTAGTAATATCTCGTATTTCTAATATAGTTTTACAAACGACATCTGTATTATAATAAAAAACTATCATAAATTATAGTAGAAAATCTTCATCGCCAGATTCACTTGAATCTGTATTTGACTCAGAAGCAGAGCTACTTTCAACAATTTTTTCTACATCTTTATAAATATTTGTTGGAACAGACGGAGGTGATAATAAAAAAACCACTTTTAGTGACAATGATTTCAGCTGTTTAGGAGACAACTTTTGGCAACTAGAAACATACGGATCAAATGTAACTAAAAATCTGAGAAAAACGTCTTCCATGTTTTGTTTGCAAAAATTTTTCTGCACATTTTAAAATACTTATTGTAGGACTTTTGTGCATCTTCCGAAAGTTGACCAATAGGTAGTAATGGATTCTCTATTATTTCTGGGCCATGAATCAAAAGTTTGTGAACTAGTGTTGGCATGTAATACCAAGCATGCGTTTGCTATATACCATCAGGTAGCAGTTTGTAGCAGCTACATTTGGTTTTATTTGATAGATAATGCATTTATCTACAGTCTGTTATAGGTGAGATTGCGAGATACGACGGGATATGGTAACTTGTTTCTTAAATAATGCATGTTTTTTTTTTATTTTCACCATGTAATAAATAGAGATATATTTCTGTTTCTAATAAATTTTCATATCAACGATTGGTATTCAGAGTATTTTTTTAATAGAGTACTTACCTTTAGAAGTTGATTCCATTTTATTCGATTACAATATGTTGTCCTTTACAAATTCACGTAATTTCTATTACAAGCGTCTATTTCTTAAACACGTTTCTTCTCGGACGAAGGCTACGTTGCGATTACGATTTAAGAGGGGATTTAGGGAAAGGGGTGCTACTGTGCAGAGTTTTAGCTTCCAGGAGTATCACTTTAGCCAAACCAAAAAAAAAACTAGAAAAAATTTTTTGACTTTTGGCAGCTTTTTTGGATTTGGCCCCACTGTGCGTCGCCCATTTCATTCTCAGGTGGACTTGCCGCTAGGTTAAAACTGATCTTCTTCTTAAAGTTCCGATCCGTTTCGGATGTTGGAAACCATGATGGCAATACGGACTTTATCAACAGCGGCACGAAACAGTCCAGTTGTTGTTGTATTGAACCATACTCGCAGGTTTTTCAGCCACGATATGCGTCTTCTGCCGATGCTTCTTTTTCCTTCGATCTTACCCTGGAGGACCAATTGTAGGAGCCCATATCTCTGATTGTTACGCATGATGTGCCCTAGATACTCCAGCTTACGAACTTTTATTGTTGTGAGGAGTTCTGTTTCTTGTTTCCCCATTTTCCTCAGCACGGTGTGGTTGGTTACATGCTCTGTCCAAGATATACGGAGGATTCTGCGGTACAACCACATCTCGAAGGCCTCTATTTTTCGTCTTGATGCCTCTGTCAGTGTCCACGTCTCTGCTCCATACAGCAATACGCTGAAGACATAACATCTCAGTAGTCTTAATTTAATGGGTAAAGATAATTCATGGCACTTGAATAGTTTGGCCATTTTTACGAACGCTGCTCTCGCCTTTTCAATTCTACACTTTATTTCCAGTGAGTGGTCCCAGGTAAGTATATTTTCGCACACGTTCGATCCTGTTGTTGTCAATCGTTAATCCGGTGTCAACAATGTGATTTTTTGTAATTATCATATATTTGGTCTTTTTGGTATTTAGGGTCAGTCCGAACCGTTTGCTAACTTCTGTAATTCTGTTCATAATTCGTTGGAGACTGGTGATGTCGTTTGTAAACACTATCGTGTCATCCGCATATCTAAAATTATTTAATATTTTTCCGTTGACTCTGATTCCATCATCTATGCTGCCCAGAGCTTGCTGAAAGATGTGTTCCGAATACACGTTGAACAGAAGAGGAGAAAGTACGCATCCTTGCCTGAGACCGCGTTTTATCTTGATGTCTTCTGATATTATGTTGCCAGTTTGCACTGCTGCTTTTTGATTCCAATAAAGGTTGCTTATTATTCTTATGTCTCGATTATCAAGGCCTATTTCTTGAAGTATGTCTATTAGTTTATTATGTTGGACTTTATCGAAGGCTTTTTGATAATCGATGAAGCAAGCGTATATGTCATGATTTACATCTCTGGCTCTTTGAAATAGAACTTGTAGGCTAAAAATAGCTTCTCGAGTTCCCAAGGCATTGCGGAATCCGAACTGTTCTCTACTTATTTGTGCTTCACACGTTGTAAAAATTCTGCGGTGTATAATTTTTAGAAATAATTTTAGGAGGTGACTCATAAGGCTGATGGTGAGGTAATCTTCGCAATATTTAGCATTTGGTTTTTGGGATTGTCACAAATGTTGATCTTAACCACGGTTCAGGGATTTTTCCGGTGGTATAGATAATGTTAAAATTTTGCTAGCCATTCTACACTCGCTTCGTCCATCATTTTAAAAATTCGGTATGTATATGATCAGGACCTGGAGCCTTTCCGATTTTTAACTGTTTTATGCATTTTTCCACTTCGTCGGTGGTGACGGATAAGGGCTCTACTTCTGGATATTCTTGAGGTTCATCTGATCTATCAACGTCTTCGAAAAGGTCTTCAACATATTTCTGCCAGGCAGAAATTTTTGCGTCTGGTTTTATAATTATTTGTCCGTCCTTGTTGAGTAGCCTTGTTGTATTGTTTACTTTGTAGATTCCTGCAGCTTCTTTTACTTTTTTATACATGTTAAATGCATCCTGTTTTTGTTCTAATTGTTCAATTTCTTTGCATTGTGTTGTTAGCCATGTTTCTTTCAATATCATCATCAGCCTGCAACCGTCCATCGTTGGACGTAGGCCTCTCTCATTTGTTTCCATGCATTTCTGTCTTGAGCCTTCTGGATCCAATCTCTTCCCGCAAAGTCTCGGATATCGTCGCTCCATCTTTTTGGTGGTCTTCCTACACCTCTTTTCGTTAAACGGGGCATCCATCTCAAGAGTTTTGAGGTCCAGCGGTTTGGTTCATGCGGTGCTATATGTCCCGCCCATTGCCACTTTGCTTGAGCTACTCTCTGCATTATATCGGGTATTTTCGTTCTACGCCTTATTTCCTTGTTTTTCAGTCTATCTCTTAGACTCACCCCCAACATTCTGCGCTCCATCGCTCTTTGGCAAACCTCTAAACCATAGGTTGCCACGGGCAGTATACATGTTTCATACACCTTTCTTTTCAGGCTATTGGGAATATCGGAATTTTTGAGAATATGCTGTAGCCTCCCAAAGGCTGACCAGGTGGCTCTTATTCTTCTTCTAATTTCAGATGTTTGGTTTTCCTTTCCAATCCTAATTGAATGACCCAGATAAATATATTCGTCCACTCTTTCAACCGGTTGATTATCAATAAAAACAACTGCATCGCTGTTTGTCATTATTTTGGTTTTATTTATATTTATCTCCAGCCCTACGGTCTTGGATGCCTCATTTAATTGTATTAGCATAGCTTCAAGTTCGTCAATATTGCTAGAAATTAGTACGATGTCGTCCGCAAATCTCAGGTGGTTTAGCAGACATCCGTCAATGTTAATACCCATCCCTTCCCAATTCATTTGCTTGAACACATCCTCCATCGCCGACGTGAACAATTTTGGAGACATTGTGTCTCCTTGGCGGACTCCCTTTTCACCCTTTATTTTGTTAGTTTCTTTAGCCATCCTTATTTTGTATTTTATTAATTTCTGGATTTCTTTGTATCTGGTGTCGTTATTTTTTGCTTTTCTTCTTTCATCCATTAATTGTAGGATTTCGTCAGTCATCCACTTTTTTCTTTCGGTTTTGTACTGTCAGATACTTATCTCCGATTTTGTCAAAGGATGTTGTCATGTCTCGAAGTGCTTCTTCTACCGTTTGGTTTTGTTTATACTCTGTTCACATGCTACACCTAGTTCTTGTGTCATATTCCACGCGTTTGCGGGCTATCACTTATTTTCCTAAGGTCCCATTTCTTTTTACAATTTTTCTCAAGCATTTCTTTAGTTTTAATCTGAATTTTCCTACTAATAAGCAATGGTCTGATGCAATGTCCGCTCCAGGGTATGTTTTGGCGGCTAAACAGCTATTGCGATAACGTTTGTTTATTAGAAGGTAGTCGATTTGGTTTCGTACTCTCTTCTCTTTGGGTTCGTCGGGGTTGGTGGGGGCGGTCCATGTGTAGAGTCTTCTTGGTGGTAGCTTATATAATGTATTAAGGATAACAAAGTCTTCTTCTTCTACGAACATTTTAAGTCGCTCTCCCCGCTCATTTCGTACTCCCAGTCCGTATTCACAGATATGCTCTCCGCTTCTACCTTGGCCTATTTTAGCGTTTAAATCTCCCATAATAAGAGTTAGTTCTTGCTTTTTTAGTTGGTTCAATGTATTTTTAAGAGATTCGTAGAACTCTTCTATTTTGTCTTCCTCCGCTTCGGCTGTTGGGGCATAGACCTGTATTATATTTATGTTTATGGGATTTCCACTTAGTTGGATAAGTATTAGTCTCTCTGATACAGGTATGAAGTTAGTAACATATTTTTGAAGTTTGCTTGATAGTATCAATCCGACACCATTTATAAATTGACCTTTTTCGTTTCCTGAATAGTATACTTGGTGTTCGTCTATTAAGTATTGGCCATTGTTTGGCCATCTCATCTCGCTTACCCCCATTATGTCCAGTTGAAGTCTTTTGATTTCAGCTACTGCGTTATTAATTTTTCCTTGTTGGGCCATCGTACGGACATTCCAAGTTCCAATTTTGATTGGACTCTTTGACAATTTTAGCCTTTGTTGGTCTTGTGATTTGCAAGGGTTTCGCTGGATGACGACCTGAGAAGCCTTGCTGGTGTTTCTTCTCCTGCCGAATCTTGGGTTCCGATTACCATGATTAGTATTCATTGTATTATTGCAACTGTTTGCCATCTTGATTTTTTCTTGGAATTGCACTTTGCGCCTCTAATCAGGTGGTTTTCCGTTGCCTTCCTGATCCCAATGCCGTTGATCTTCTTATCGATTCCTCCGCCTTCGAGGGCGATTTCTCACCCTCTGGACAATAGGGTGCCCATCCTGACCTGGGAGTCAGGTTTGTTTGCTTATACCGGCGCACATTCGGTCTCCAGAGCTACGTTTGCCACCAATCCTTAGGTGTTCCCATCCTTTACCACGGGGAGGTGTAGTTGGAGTTTCTCTATCATCGAGCTTAAGACCTTACGGCATTTCTTAAACTCTCCAGATCTTATAAAGGACTAAAACTGATAGTCCGTCTTTATTTTTTTACAGTATAGTTCACTAATGCATCTTTTACCAGCCCTTTTCCCTCTGCCTTCATTAACCGGGATTGACACCGGCGATGGCTATGACTTATTTGTGATTCTGAACATTTTCACAAGCCTTGTTTCTGTCATAAAAACTATATTAGAAAATATTATATATTTAAAATCGCAACAAAATAGTAAAAAGTTTAAAATTAAATAATATTGCCTCTGTTTTGTTTGTTGCACCGGACATAATTTGTGAAATATGGATTATTGTTGAACATGTCTAGAAATTAAGGATATTGGTTTGGTAGTTTTGAAATTTTATAGTTGCAACGAATTTCTTTAAAAAATCTAAAACCCCAAAAATAATCTACTTTTAGGTTTGTTTCTAATGGATTAACCTGCTAAAATAAAATTTAATTTTATTTCTAAGTTTTGGATATGGAAATGTTACAGTGTCGTTAATTAGTTTATGTTTGTAGCTAGAGATCTTTATAAACGAAAATTTATTGTAATAACATTAGAAGATTTCCTGTTATCGCAGAAATGATTTGTAGCGCGGCAAATACCGCAGTGCAACTCAAACAGCTCGCCCAATTACCTCTGGGAATCGAAGCAGCGCGATGACAAACAGCGATAGCGCAGACCAATCGGTCCCATTTTCTGAAAGCCGTAAAGCGTCGCTATCTCAATCGCAGATATCGGAATTCGATGGGACCTGTCAGGTAGCCGAGCGATCCGCACGATAATCTGAAACAATGAAGTATTTCCAAACATGTCATGTAACACCTTGCGCCTGCACCGGAGGTGTCCTCGGCGTCGGGCTTTATGTGACACATTCCTTGTCATGTCCCGAAGCTGATGTCTTTAGTGTCTTTTTACCTTAAGCTGTACAAGGCAGGAATTTGATTGCTTCGATTCTACAGCCTCTTTTTTCAATGCCAAAACGAGACTGCCGCATAAAGGCGCTAATAGAATTTGACGTCGACGTTCCAATGAAATGGTTTAGTGAAAACGTCAGACGCAACCGAATTCCATGAAGATTTACTTTAACATAAATATTTTGATTACTAAATAAATTTTAATTTGTAGGTTATATTATATAAATTCGCTTTATAGCGCATACTTAATTTCTAGGTATTTTATCTCATTCGATACCAACACACTTATTTGATCCTTTTAAAAGTATTTTGAGTTTCCTCTGCAAGACTTTTCTTGTGGTTTAACAAACCAGTTTTGCACAGCTATAGTGGCCTCATTATTATTGCTAAATTTTTTGGTCCCAATGGCTAGCAATTCAGGTTCTTTTTTAAGGGTTATAGAAATTGACTTATTCCTTAAAATAATTTATTGTGTTTTACACGTATTTTGTTGTACTGTAGCTGTTTATGCAATGTTTCTTCACCCAACAGTCATTTGAGTTCATTTTTTAAATATCGGATTCACAGAGGTTGCTTTGCTGCCGAACATAAAGTTCATTTTCCTCTTAAACCCTTAATTTTACCTAAACGTACACTTTTATTTGTGAATAGCTTTATCTGTAGACATCCACTTTAGTAAAACTTTTAAAGGGCTTAACTTTCTCCTTCAAAGGTTTGATAACAATTTTTAGTGCTACGCTGCTTGAAACTCTTCCTCATATTTTAACAGCAACCGAATAAGAAGGTGAGTGGTTGCTGTTTGAAAATTTAAAAGAAGTCTGGTTGTGTTTTAATAAGAACGATCTTACAAAGGGTTGATGCTAAAATGCAGTTGTTATAATATATTTGGTGTTTGTCCAATTGTTATTTAAACATTTGCTACATCTTTATTCTTGATATTATAATAGAGGCAGTGGAAACCTTTAAAAGACAAACTAATAACCATATTGAATTGTCAGTGGCCAAGTGAATAAAATAATTAAAATTAGTCATTTCTGATTTTTATTGTAAAATGTATCTTTTACAAATAAGCACACGCATGTGTTTATTAACTTGAAGGTTTTTATATTAATTCAAGCTCAATGAGATCTACTCTAGTTATTTTAGTTTAATATGTGAAAAGTTAGTTATATTTAAATTATTATTACAACGCTAACTGAAAAAAACATTTGGACTTTTGATTATAAAATTCGAGACATTTCAGTCTTCTTTAAATCTTAAACTTATTTTATACATTATAATTACTTTTTGTTTTTTTTTAGAGACGTCACGGAACACGTAAGTAATAGAAGAACCATTTAATACAGGGTTCGGCAGAATAATTTTCTCTTTTTGAACTGATCGCCACGCGAAATATATTGATCGATGGAGCTCGAGTAGTACATCCTTGAACAGCACCAGGCACGCCATTTGAACGCCGTGCGTTTATGTAGAAGACTTATTTTAAAAATGGTAATTATATGACGCAGCGACTATTTCGTAAGAATTTCACCTACGAAAACCACAATATTATCAGTACACAATTTTTAACAGACCGGTTCAGCATTAAAACGGAAATCATCCGGTAGATATCAGCAGTGAGGCAGGCTGTTGTCACATTGTCGCACTGTCCACCGCAGAATTTTCGTCATTGGATCGTACAGAAGCATGGACATCTTTATGACTAATCTTTTCACAGTCAGCGTGTAACGGTTTGGTATGCTGTTAGAGAATTTGGCATCATAAGGCCGTATTTTTCGTGGAAATAGAAATCAGAACGAGTGGTGGTTGTCACACTTATCCGTTGTCTTAAGATATTACGCAGTTTCATAAAGCCCAAACTCAACAAACAAAGAGATTCACCACTATGGTTCCAACAAGATGCACATTCGGCGAGAAGTTCTGGTACAAATATATCCAGATAAGAATCTTTTCAATGGTGATATGCTATGGCCGACTATGTCACCCAAACCTGTTCTCTTGCGAATTATTTGTGTGGAAACACCGAAGGCCAAAGTCTTTCATCACACGCCTCGGACTATTGAGAAATTAAAGAATGCTATTCGCAACGCGATCGCAGCAGTACTAGTGGAAATGACTGCAAGCAATGCGAAACTTAACGTCAGGATGTGGGAATGTATCGGTCGTGCGGGCAAACATTTTGACGATGTCATCTTCAAAACTGGTTAATGACTAAATGGCGTTTTGTGTGATGCTACAATAAAATATTGAATAGAATCTATTTCTCTTTTACAGTACTTAATGTACTATACAAAACTTAACTAATTTATAAGAATAGCATTAATAGCGTATAGTATAAACACAAGTATAGAAAAATGTTCTAATAATATTTATTGCTGGTTCGTCTATTTTTTATAAGTTTCGTTGAGAGAAGAAATTTAAAATTCTTAAAATTCTCTATAAGTAAACTAGAGGAGATTGACTTTAAAGGTTGTAAACATTTAAATAAAGAATTCGATAATCCACAAGCACAAGTACACCATACTTAATGGAAGGGAACGTGTTAATTAAATTAGGAAAATTATTTTAGGAAATAAGAGAAAACTTAGGCAATATCGTGTAAAAGATTCACCTCTCTGAAATTCGATTGCAATAAGAATACGTACTTTTTTTAGTTATATCAACACTGCTGATCACCTATCTCTACTACTGTTAATACTTATCAATAATTTTAAATTAGGCCTGATTCTCTCCCGTAATGTAGATATCTGGACAATTATAAATTAAAAAACGAATGGAATTATGAACTTTAGAGTTTAGATAGATTAATTTTTATAATGTTTTGCCACAAAAGTGAATGTTTGATCCATGAAACTCGTAGAACAGACGTTATCTATTATGAATATTAAAAATTTCCCAAAGCTATGTATATAGATTAACGATAAGAACACTACTTTACTTCTAAATTCACTGTAACTTCAGCTTCAGCTTTAGAAAGTTAATGTATTGCTCTTTAGTTTGAAAGTTTACTCTAAGAATCAAAGCTAAAGTTTTTGCTCAGAATTCCCACATAATGAATAGTTTATTGAATTAAGGCAACTATCCATAATTTTACTACAATATAAATAAAGCAAAATCAATTCCATTTTGAGTATTGCAGTCTATAAATTAAAATATTTGGAATTTTAAGCTGTAAAAATGTTTTGTCGTTTAATTTAACATCACAGATGTAATAGTTTTAATTTTAAGAAAATTATGTGTCTGTTTAGAGGCAAGTTATATTAAAGCCAGTTTGATAGGGATTTTGAAAAATACTCATGTCAAAACACCCTTTTTGGTTGTCACTTGAGGTCTTAAAATAATAATTTCTTCCAATTCCAAAGAATAATTAGCGCTTCCACAAACAGTTTAGCTTTCAATGGTTATCCAAAATTTAAAATTTTTGCAACACATTTTCTTTCATTTAACGTGATGTTCTATCCAAAGGCGTCGGGCGCCGGTCCAGTAAGAGACTTTTCCGGGTCCCCTAAAATGTTGTTTTTTGTATATTTAAAAGTTATTATACAATAACTGTACAAAAAATCAAAGTCACTTTTTTTAGATCTTACATCTCATATAATGAACCGATATAAATTGTAACCCATTTGGGCTTTTCTGCATGCAAATGCACAGGTAGTGAACATATGCGATTTGCTCCGAAAATGCAAGGCAATGTTAATATCACGTAACCACGATGTAACCTGGCAGCCGACGAGACTGAACTGTAGTGTGCAATGAAAACAGAAATAATTTAGTATCTGAAGAAAGTGAGCTGTAATGCGCATGCGTAGATGAGAATTAGTTGGGTGTTAGAAGTCGGCACGTGTAGTGTGTGATAATCGCATTTGCGATGACTGAGCGAGTAGAGCAAAAATGTTGTATTAAATTTTGCTGAAAAAGCTAAAAAATTCGTGTACAGAAACTGTTTGGATGGTTCAGGAGGCTTTGAGAAACAATATAATACATAAAAGGTATGATATAAACGATTCAGAGATAGCCAGGAGTCTTGAAAGTTTTGGCAGAATATCAATAAGTAGAATACTGCAAAATGTTAAGTCTTCACCGGCTACAATTAATAAAGCTTGATGACTGATAGTCCGAGAAGATAAGTTGAGAATTGTGAAAACTAAAGTGGGTGGAATTTTAAAGGAAGATCTTAGCGTTAAAGGTGTCACAATAAAATTTATTAATAAAAAACATCATGTTGCAATGGCTAATAGTTTGATTCAGGTTGCTACCAATAAAATTTTATGTATTATATAGCTTTATATTTATGGAACAAGCCAAGTATTTGAAAGGTATTGAAAAAAATAACAGTTATATTAATATAAAGAACAATACATATAAACATTTTGGGGCACCGAAGAACTACGGGTCTCTTCTCGCCTTTCTTTACAACAGGTATGGTTCTACTTATAGTTATTAAAGTATCTGAAGTACTTATAAGTATCTGCTTAATAGAGATTTTTAAAGACTCTGCATAGTATATAAGTATAAAATTCTGTTAAGTCCAAAAACTACATAAAATTTAATTTATTCTTATAGCGCTAAATTTTTATAGACTTGGTTAATTCTTATTTACCTAATCTATATCTTCACGATTTTAAGAAGCTTTCCTGATACACATAAATTGTAATTTATTAATTTGTTTTTAAGTTTGCACTCAGCTTTTTATAACTAATTTGTATTTGACTTTTATTTCTTTGATTAGTTCTATGATATTCACTATTGCAGAATTTAGCCTATTCAAAAATGTATGCTTTTATAAACACAAATTATTAATGACAAACTATTAACAATTGTCAAAGAGGAGTAAATTCCATAAAAAACGGCTACTTAGAAGTTTTAGTTCTTTTTCTTTAATGGCACTTTCTGAATATTCTAAGATAAAATTGATAAAACATAGATATTATGTAAACTAAAGTAAAAAAAATAAATAAATTATGTCCAAACAAAATATAATTTTTATTCTTCAGTGTTACATATAAGCTCAACACATTTTATTTTTGAATAATCAATTAATACTGCACAAATGGTACTGTCAGGACTGATTAACCCTTAGGCTGTATGAGCTGCAGGGGTGGGGAAACATTTTGGATTGAGTAAACAAAAAAGTGAGCCCAATCAGAGGAACTGCAAATAGATTATAGCCATTAAACTTTAAAATCGTACATTCATCGTTCATCAACGTATAATGCATTTTTAAAATCATCTATATTGTAACAGAAATAACATGTCGCACAGAAATTATTCAGAAACTTTTCAGATGATCGGTCTCTATCATTACGCGTCATTTCTGTCGCCGCCCTTAAGTTCAAATTCCAAAATCTTCTGTTTCATTTCAGAATCGCGTTTGAATATAACGAAGAGTGCCTAAAGATGAAGTCGTGTACAACAGTAATGAAAATAAATTAGTATTTTATAGTCACCGTTAAGCATTGTAGTAATAGTATTATAACATATAATAATTATGCAGCAGTGCAGCTCTTGTGGTAAAAGTTTAGTTTTAAATTAAATCGTCGTTTAGTTTAAATTTTATTTATCACATCTGAGCAATGAGTGGCAAAGATGGTTGAGATTTGTTAAATATAACCGAGTAGAGCAGATTTAAATAAATTTTCCAATTTTTCTCCAAATTTTCTCACGTAGCGCGCAACAATCGCAATCGTCACCATCGACTTTAATAAATAGTTATGCATAAAATGTATAGCTGTAAGAGGTTTGGAGCTTGCAAGACTATAAAAATATTTTTAAATAGGTACACCCAATTTATCGAGTTTTACAAAGAGAGAATTATAAAATAGCAAAACAGTACAAGCAAGAAATTTTGGATTGGCGAAATGTTGTTTTAAGAGTTGTTAAAGATGTGAAGTTTTTATCTTTTTGTGAACTGCCAATTCATTACGATAATGAAATATTAGGCTCTATAAGCCTTAAAGGTAACTTTATTGTCTGTGTAAAACTGCCTAGACAAACACGTAGCAACATTTTGAAATAGAGGAAGAAGTGTTTTCTCATACAAATCAAGTATAACTGTAAGTGAACGCTTAGTAGACTAAGTTAAGGAAAATATTATCCAAGTGATTATAAATGCCAAGAATTATTTCAGAATTTAGAACTCGACTAGCTTTTGTAGTACATTATGTAGTATGTTTCTACGAAAACTCCCGTTGAACAATTTGTAACGTTTATTTCTAACTGTGGCCATAAATGCGAAGAAATAGCGAATGCCTTAAAGTCGACCGTAGATTTTGCAAAATTAGAGGATCTAGAGAAATGTAGAGGTCTGCAGGTTTTTGTAAAGAAATAAATCATTTGGCTACATTTCTTGCATAGGCCACTCTTTAGAAGCGGTTGACTGCAGTTGCGGAGAACAACAAACCCCGTTGAATTTATTTCTTTAGAATAACAAATCTACAACTTTTCTAGTTCTTCAACCAAATGACGGGATACCTTACAGTCTTACCTTAAAAAACAACTACATACTTTTAAAAATTTTGTTGACAACCTAATGGAATGCCCGTACTGATATCAGTCAAGCAGTTCTTGATGTTCTGACACACATTACCCATGATAGTTAACAGATTAAAAAGCAAATGTGATATTGGAAAACTTGAAAGTTATTAAATAGCATTAATGGTCTAGACCAATATTTTTGTAAAATCTAGAGAAGTAAGTGAAAGCCTTCAAGGAGAAAGTACAGACACAACAAGATGTCGTTGCTCTATACCGTATTTTAAAAATTTTTGTAAAAAATCTTCTATATCAAGATGAGTTTTTAAACTTAAGTACAAAGCAAAATTGACATTACAAGAAGGAAGAAGTCAAAAGCTGTTTTTGGTTAAGAGAAAGATGGAAATTACGAGTTTTCTAGACTACATAGAAACATATTATGCTGCAATTAATTTTACGAAGCTCAACTTCAAAAAAGAATAATTTATACACAAACACATAAAGATGTCGAGTTTTTACAGAAAATTTGTTCAAATGGAAAATAACAGGATACGGCAGAAAGCAAGTGAGCTATTAAAAAAGTATCCTTCTGATTTAGACAAAACACTCTTTGAGCCATGTGTGGATTTAGGATCATTTTTAAGAATTAATAAAGGTAATGACAAATATTATGAGAATACCAAACCAAAAATACAATTAGAACCACAAAGACTTCTATCATTATTAAAGTCATGGGACGTAAAGTTTACTTTCCTAATACTACCATCGTTTTAAGAATTTTTATAAGTATGTCACTTACTAAACTGTACTGAAGAACGACCCTTTCCAGCTCTTAAAAAAGTAAAAAACTTTTTGCGGTCAACGTTAAAACAAGAAAAAATGACGGGTCTTGCTTTTTAAATTTATTGAGAGTAAGTTTCTTCAGTCTTCCTTAAATAAATTTTTTTAAATAAATAGGCATTTGTTTTTAATTTTTGTTGTTGATGTTTGAATAAATGTATGTAAACATTGTATTAAAGCGTATGTATGTAACAAATATTGAAAACATCTAGTGAATGTTTTATCTAAACAATTGACGTTTTTGTAATTGATTAATAACGTTCCAAACGTACGAAAATTTGAGGAAAAGAGGATCAAAAATTGCTAGTCTAAGGCAACCAAAAACTTAATCAGGCCCTGAGTATTCTTAATTTATATTTCCTATTCTGCTACACTTGACACCTACAGAGGCTTCCGACTGCTCACCATGCAAATGCACCAAAATACTCAAACGACCACAGCAGTATAATTCACCTAGTCGCTTAAAAAATATACTTGAGTCAGAAATGACCAAGCAAAAGTTTCAGCATTCTCTAGATACTTAACTGAAGTATTTAAACCATTTCGTCCTAAGACTACTAAAGATGTTGAAAATGTAATTTTGGAATATCTACAAACATCATTTTAAATGATTCCACCTACGAAAAAATTTAAACTTGGTGAAATTAAAACTATAATATTAAAAGATCTAAATGCCTGTAAAACACGAGGTTATGATCTGATAACGGGAAAAATGTTTAGGGAACTACCAGAAAAGGGATATAGATATATAATTTATTTATTTAATGCAGTATTACGGTTTTTGTACCTTCTAGAACAATGGAAAGCTGTAAAGCCCATTGAAAATGTGACATTTTAGTTTTCTGCCAGTCTTATCAAAAGTCCTAAAAAAACTACTACTTCAAAAACTAATACCGATGCTTACTGCTAACAATCGAATACCTGGTCACCAGTTTGGCTTTGGAATACAACATTCCATAATTGAGCAAGCACACCGAGTAGTAGATACAATTGTTGAAGACTTTGAAAACAAACACTACTGTTAAGCGTTTTTTATTGACGCCAAACAAGGCTGTGATAAGGTTTGGCACGAGGGTTTGCTCTACAAAATTAAAAGTGTTTTGCTAGCAGATCTCTACCAAATACTTAAGTCATACTTCACTAATAGAAATTTTTTTGTAAAATTTGGTGAATCTCAAACATCTTTAAAACCAATAAATGCAGGAGTTCCACAGAGTAGCGTTCTGGGTCCTATTTTGTATCTACTCTTTACGTCAGATCTTCCCACAGTAGAACAATATTCGTCGCTACTTTTGCAGATGATACAGTTCGACTATCCTCACATGCAGATCCAAACATAGCATCCGTACAGCTGCAAAACCACCTGAACCAGTTTGAACACTGGTGTAAAATGGGACATCACAGTAAACGAGACCAAGTCAACATGTAACATTTACGACCAAAAGGGGAACTTTTCCTCCAGTAAAGCTAAACAATCAGTAGATCTCAAACAGAAGACGTCAAATACCTAGAAATCCACCTGGATAAACGCCTGACCTAGAGAAAACACATCTGGAGGAAAAGAAAGCAGTTAGGTATCAAAATACAAAAATGTATTGGCTTTTAGGCCGCAAATCTCAGTTGCCACTTGCCAATAAAATATTGTTAAAACCATCATTAAACCAGTATGGTCATATGGTATACAGTTGTCATTGACATACTAAGACGTTTTAATAAAGTCATTCGCAGAAATCTGGACATTCCATCAATCAACGCAGAAATAAAAAAAATAGTATTCGCTATAAAGACAGGCCTAGTACCCATCCGAACTCTCTGGTGGATCATCTAATAGAAGAAAACCTTGAAGAGCCACGACTCAAACGATTTAAGTTCGCGGATTTACCATCAAGATTTGTGTAATGTGTGCTGTTTAGTACTCAAGAGTAGACTAGACTAATGATATTTTTAAAATTTTTAAGATAAGCAATTGTCATATCTTTAAAATTTACAGCTATCATTACGGTTGTTTTGGAAGTGTTTAGTGTAACTTTTAAACTCAAAACTTTCTAGTCTTTATTCTTAGGTTTTTTTAATAGTTACGATATGTAATAAATTGTAAATATCAACAAATATTCATATAATAATTATGCACAAGGATTACCAATAAGTAAAAAATTGGTTTGTATTGAGAGAAACAATAAAACAATGCATTCAAAACAGCTCAAGCCTCCAATGTATTCAGCTGGGTGTGTTGGGTAGGTATTGACAAGGGTCTTATAAATATTTACAATGGTGACTTCTCTGACTCGCGTTATCACTTCGTAGATGATATTTGCAGTGCAGGTCATAAGAAGGCTGCCATTTTACGTCTTACGCACATAAGTTGTCACGCTGTAGTGTATGTATATTGCACATTGCACCCACTAAATAAGTTGAGCTTTTTTCCATGTAAACCGCTGTATCAATCGCGTGCATTATCCTATCAGGGTTTTATGTTTTAGTTTGCTTATTTCTTGTATAAAATGGCAAAGTCAGATGCGTCATGTTGTGTACAGCATGCAGGTCTGTGCCTAAGGTGGTTTGTCTAGTGCATTATTGCAGCAGAAATATTTATAGCTGTATATGCAACAAGCACAAAAAGTTTAAAAAGTCTCAAACCCATCCAATAACAACATTTGGTCATTTAATTTCGCAGTAACCTTAGCACATTCGAATTTGCATTAAGAGCGATGCTTCCAGAATTCTCAAATTTCAGTGAATAATTCAAGCCGGTGGCGCTACCACGACTGCCTAAAAGGCCATTTCCCATGACACACCAGGTATCCGACAAATAGACTGTAGACAGTCGTTCAGCGATTTCGAGGAGCTGGCGCGAGGAAGCCGTGGCCCCGAAACTGCGGCGGTGCGCCTAGCGCTGGGCAGCTGAAATATTTGCGGGCACAATGCCAATTCACTTACGCATAATGTGCGTGCCTGCGCAGGTAAGCAGCTTGCACCTGCTCGTCTCCGCAAACATGCACTTCTTCGCGAAATTTGTAAACACAGGTGCAGGCTTCGTGCTGCCAGCTTGTTAAGCCTTTCGGGCCCGCGACCTTGGAATATACTCTCGGTAACAAGTGCTGAATGCTTACCTGCCGCGCGCAGCAGAAACCAAATGTTATGTAAGAAATGCAGTCTAGAATGAAACTTTATTTACCTGACCAGCGCCATAAAGCTGCTGATTTGTTGGACGCAGTTCGCTTACTCAGTTGCGGCTATTTTAATCTAATAAACTAATCTTACAATTTACTTGCATTTAGATTAAATAATTATGACATACATTTTATTGCAGTTAAGCTACAAGGCCTTATCAACTATAATTATGCACTATGCAATCAATAGTAATACTAAAGAGAAAAAAGTACGAATGTTATTAAGAGTAAGTAACTAAAACCTTAACAAATTGGACACAATTATTTAAAATCCTATTTGTATAGATAGCTACGTTTTTGTTACTATAAGTCATTTTTTATTATTGCAGTCAAACGCAAACAAGTGCTCAAGAAATTATCTAAGTAATTGCATAGTTTGTATTTTTGTTGTTTATACTCTAAATAACACAAACTTTATCAAATAGCTTTTATTAATTGTAATATATAGAAATGTTATCTGGATTTTCAAGATTTTTTAGAGAACATTTTTGTCTTATTTCCCTCCATGTTCTACATTTTATCCGTTGCGTTGCTACTTTCCTTTTCTTTATATTTGTTCTTTTTATCGTTTCTTCGGTTTGTCTAAGCGACTTGTACATGGTGTAAGGTAACCAATAAAGTTCTTGCCGTTTCTACTTTTCCATTGAATGAAGAGAGAATAGGTATGCAATCAGTGTATCACGTGGTTTAAAAACCGGTCGGTCGAGGGTAGAAATATCAATCGTTATAAAAGAAAGTTCATCGGGCACATTTATCATTCGTAACTCGTACAGTAGCGAAGACAAGTGGAAGTGTCCAAGGATTTCGTTCGGTGTCGTTTGCTTTACGACTTCAAAGTGGGCTTATCAGCAACGGCATCAAGTCGCCGAATATGTCAAGCGTTTGGGGATAGTGCTGTGAATGAACGTACTGCAAGGCATTAGTTTCAAAAACTCAGGTGGAAGATTGTCTCTCTGTAGTGAATCTCGCAGTGGACAACCACAGGCCTTGGATGACAAAGCCTTGCAGGCGGCTATTGAGAAGGACAGCAGTCTAACGTGTAGTGAACTTGCAAGACAGTTTAACGTTTCTGATGAAACAGTTAGACTTCATCTGCACCGCTTAGGTAAGACGTACAGGTTGAGCAAGTGGGTTCCGCACACGCTGTTGGAAGTCCACAAGAAGCAACGAGTGGCAGCCTGTATGTCGTTGCTTTCTCGCCACCGTACCGCATCTATTCACTCGAGTGCTTAGCAGTGACGAAAAGTGGGTCCTGTATGATACTCCCAAGAGTTCCAAACATTGGTTGTCACCCTAGGATACTGTCCCTCGCAGCGCAAGACCACCTATGCACTCACGCAAAATTATACTTTGTGTCCGGTGGACAGGTCGTCAACTGGTTTACTATGAGCTGCTACCAACGGGCCAAACGGTTACTGCGGACCTGTACTCGCACAATTGGAATGTGTGCCACAGGCATTGCAACAGAAGGAGCCAGCACTGGTGAATTGCAAAGGTGCACTCTTCCTTAATGACCACGTCAGACCGCATGTCGCGAGGGTGGTTAGGGATACCATACAGCGACTAGGTTGGGAGATTTTGTGCCATCCTCCTTACTTACTTGACCTTGCCACTCCCTGGATAACCATCTTCGTGGAAAATTCTTTACGAATAAAGCAGACTTGCGCGAAGCACTCACGAACTTCTTTGCGTCTAAAACCCCCCGAGTTTTACCGCAAAGGGATTGCACAGCTGGAGTCACGTTGGCAGAAAGTGTTGGATGCCGATAACGATTACTTCGAGGATTAACAATAGGTTACACTTTCTGTAAATCATTTTTTTGACCATTAAAAATGGCAAGAACTTTATTGGTTACCTTGTATTCAGTAGTGTTGTTTTCCTATAATTGTCACAGATCGTTAAATCTCCTTTTTTGTGTATTGGTACTATAATTTCTACTTTCCATTCTTCCGGTATTGTCTCCTTCTCCCATACTTCACTTATTACTTCGTATATTCTTTCTCTCAGTTCTTTTCCTCCATATTTTAATATTTTATTGCCTATATTATTCTTCATCTATCTATTTTGATATAGGTGAATTAATCACATTATAATTGTAAAATTATTCGCAAGTTTTTGCCATCCATACCAACATCAGTCAATATATACATCATCTTAGCATGATGCATTTTTCCAAAATTCTTGCAGCAATCGATAAAATAGACGCACACGTCAGTGTTAATATCACTACTACTCTTAAACAGCACCTGCATACTAAATAAGACTTCTTTTGCCCCCAGTGCGTTTCAAAGTCCATGCTGAGTTTCAGACATGTATATTTCACAAATTCTGTATATTCTTGTATGGATAACTTTTAAGAATAGCTTTCACAGAGGCTTATGGGGTTCTATATTCCTTACCTTTTTTGCTCCTGTTTTGATTTTGGGTATTATTATAAACTTAGATTTAAACCAATTACCATATATACTAGTCAACTTTTTGACACTACAGTCGGTTAACAGTTTGAGGAATTCCGAATGAAAACTGTCCAGTGTCTTTTGTAATTGCTCTGACATCATCTGTAGAGATGGGAGACCTGACTTATCTCTTATGTTTGGAGGGTCGGATCTTGCATTATCAAATAATTTTTATGTAGTTTTGCTGTTTTTACCTTCTTGCACTTTTCTTCAATATTTCCTTCTAATTTTTTCTCTTTGGCTTTTCTGGTTTTTCTTGGTATGTGCTGGGAGGTCTGAGATATTCGATTTTATCTTTAATTTTCTAAATTTTTTCAGTCCATTAGTTGTAGAATCTGGTCAGTCATTTTGTTGTCTTTGTTGGGTTTTAAATGTTTTTTAGTGTTAGTATTTACTTTAGTCTTTAGTTTATTTATTTTCCTTTCAATGTTTGTTTTCTCATAAACATGCTTCCATATACATATCCAGTTGCAAAAGAAAATTGATTTGAAAATGTAGTAAAGTTGCATATCTGGACAGATCTATAAATAAAGAAAAGGACTACCACCAATAGTAACTTCTGGAAATAAATATTTTAATGTTTTGTGAGATTTTGTTAAGTTAAAGCAAGTTTCAATTAGCTCCAAAATAATTATTTACAAACACCTTATGTGTTCAGTAGCGATATATGGAGTGTGAGATTAAAAACTAAATTTAAAAAGCAAGGCAGTCGTAGACATCCGAATATTACGATAAATAACTTTAAGTTTAAAGCAAGATACGCCTAATTTAGCTTAGCAAAACGAAGTGGAATTAGAGATTTCTTCTAGGAAGGAGCTAAATCAAAACTTGCATTAAATTATATTGTTTTTGTTTTACTAATATATATGTAAATAGAATGTCAAAGGGACTTTTGATATAATATTTTGTTAAAGTGAGACATAACAACGCGACAAACGCTTCTTCTTAGATGCTTTGAATCCACCGAATGAGTGATTTTCGTTGGCACTTTCGTAAAAAGATGTGAATTGGTCCTGGCGTCAATTATATGAGAATTGCTCTAATTGATTGTTGTTTTCAAAACATTAATCCACCAAGAGGCTGTGCAGAATGGTCACAATAATTCAAATGTATTTACTTCAATTAGTTATGGTCTTAGTGGGTGCTGTAAATTATATTAAAGATTTTTTTATTTGAACGCTATTGTAAACCAAATTTGTTTTCAGAGTCAGCTTTGTTTTAACGTTAGTAAATATACGATCGTCTTTAGTTCACTGCTTTATAGATGCTTGTTGAAACGTGGGGGTGTGTAATGATAGACCCAAGTCCCTGACACGTCAATACCTGATGAAAAATCAGTCTCTCTTTCCTTCTTAAAAAACAAACTCTGAGTTATCTCAAGTCGCGTAAACTTTTGTTCAGCATTAAGGAGACAGGGAAGTTATTTTGTAGACAGTTTAAGATTTCAACCCGTTTTTGACTATTAACTGGACTTGACTAATGCCCACTTTAGCGCTTATTTTGCCAATAGTCAATAAGGTGGAGAATTCGAACAGTTTTCGTCTCGGTGTAGCTGGTATGAGTAACATACGTTCGTTACATTTTTGATTTCGCTTAGTTCCAAAACAAACTTCCTATGCTATTTTAATTTGTCTTTACCAAACTGGATAGAATAGCAGTTGCCTTAATATTTTCCTCTAATTAAAAACTGTATTATCACGCGTTGTGCAATGGCACCAGATTTTGGCTGTTTAGTCATTGCAATTGCTACTTGCATCCCATGTCACACTTTTTTATAAATTTTACTATTCATTGTTCAGAATTTTACGTTCTATAAGTTAATACGATAGTATAGGACCTAAATGTTACGGGTGCTTTTGACAGGAAATACACTATTTCAGTGAGAAGTTTAACATCTAAGGTCTACTGCTCCCAGCATCTTTTAATCTTTTGTTTTCTTGTTGTTGTATTAATGGTGCTACTAACACTCTAATCTGGCATGACGTTTGTTACTGCGTTCTCAAATGTCATCTTAAGTGCGTTGGCCACTGCATGGAGAATCTTAGACTGGCATCTTTGAGGAATTGCTATATCGGACTTGGTTGCACAACCTGATAGTTCCATACCACGAGTTTAATTTTTTTCGAAGAGCAGTTAGGATCTTCTTTCAAGTAACCAGTATAATTCGTCGAATCTAAGATCTATTTGTTTCCTTTTTTTAGATATATATGTTTCTTCCAAATTTTTCATCTAGGTGTAATTCTAGATAACGCACTGCTGACGATACAGAAGTGATTGTCTTGTTGACAGAAACTGGAGGACAATGGCTTTTCCTTAGTGCAAGAGTTATCTGCATTGACTTAGTATGGTTAATCTTGATTTTCCACTTATTAACTCGTGTTTGCAAAAGAGCTAAGTGGTTTTGTATGTATAAAGATACATTTGCCGGATTTACGTGGCTCGCAAGAATAGTTGTGACGTCGGCGAGAGTGACAGTTATAATATTAGTTGTGGTGGGTAGGTTGGATGTATACAGTATAAGTTAAAGACCTAAATTACCACCCTGAGGCACTCCACTTGGTTATGAATTGGTTATGAAATATAATGGAAGTGCTAATTTAATTTTATGAGGCAGATCTTCATTCCATACTTTATCAAATACTATAATGATGTTTTAAAATACAGATTTACAAAATTTTTTATCTTCGGAGGATTTATTTATTGCGTGGACAGTACTATGACCCAGTTGGATCGTTGAATCCAAATTGGTACTCAGGGGTGTATTCAGGATAGGGCTAACACGGTATTAATTTTTACAAGACACGCCGAATTAAGAGTTTATAATCAATTAATATCCAAATTATGGTATTTGACAATAAACCAATGAAAAGTTTTGAATACGGCGTTGTCGAAAGCATGTTAATAAATACAAGTTAAACATATTTTCTTTGCAGTTGTATATCACAGTTTTGCTACGTAATTTTAATGTTATAATTGACAGCCACGGCAAGATTAATAAACGATCGAAGCGAGCTCACCGCGAGCAATTGAGAATTGTCACAGAGGCGTGAAACCATTTAGCATTCGCGATCTCGCGCGCAATGACATAAAAATCAAAATTCCCAGACGTGTAACGCAGCACCTACAATAAAATATGCAGATTAGTGCCTTGATTAAGTGCTATATTATAATTATTTGTGTATAAATAATGCCTAACAAGCAAGAGCGAGCCGATTTAAAATGTCCGCGGTATTAGTCACAACAATGCGTAAAGAATGTGTGGCTTATTGCTCGCAACATTGACACGTCAAGTCCTTTATGCGCAAGTAGTGAAGTTGTCGCGCGAACTGCAACGTCGCTTTGTTGCTCGGCGAGCAACAACTGTCGCGGCGGTTCGCCGAATAGTAAAATGGTCGAACAATAAATGTGTAGAAAGAGTGCAGCCGAACAATTTATTAATAATGCATTGACACCGCAGTCCATGTCTCCTGGGCAGTGGATCGGAACCTTGCGTGGGTACATTTTTATAATGGCACCTGTTCTGTATGATATAATGGAATACTTATGTAGGTTCCACTTCTGACCACTCGTTAAGCTCTCTTACACCTTAAGTGAAAATAATAAATATAGTAGATAGTGCGGAATACCTTTCCTATTGCGAGCGCTATAATCTTTATTGCTGCTGAATTGTTGCCTATATAAATACTATTACTATTAGTGGGTAACTTTCATAGAGGCGTTAAGATGGGGTTTTTCAAACCGGGAGTTTATTATTTATAATGCTCGGCCGCCATAAATTAGGACCGTAGGCGGAAAGGAAGACGAGTTCTGAGCAGGACGTATAACTTTACTAGGATTATGTGTCATATTTTAAGGAAAACTGTTCTGCCAGCACATTACACGCTAGCGGCAATTAAAATTTAATTTAAGATAATTTTACAGCACTTTTAATCGACTAATTTGCAACTTGTATCCAATCTATGTAATAACTTTTACGCTTACCACACTCGCATTGCCGTCTTTGTTGTATAAAGTATTTTATTGTTATATTAGTAATTGTATTTATTCTCATTATAGTAAAAAATTTTATAGACAATATAAATAAATAATTAAACATAAGGTTTTTCGATCTATTTATAACAGACAATCAGTTATATGTATAAGCAGACATTTAAACCGTAAAAGATGTATAAAAAGGATTACAGGAATATTGGAACAGAAGATTAAACATGATACCACTCTGTACTGATCTCATTTTTGTGTTTGCTGTATCGTTTGTAGTTTTCCTTCCTTTCGAATAACTTTCATTGGGCTTTCTCTATTATAATTAATGTATTATATATCTCCAAGTATTTCACTTAATCTAACTGTAGCATGTGTGATCCATTTAAAATTGCTTGTTGGCAGAGAAAGCCAATCGCACCGATTTATTTAAATGATTTATGTTTAGTATTTTTTATATAATTAGTACTTTAGTACTTTATTTATTTTGTAGATTTTTGGTCATCCCGTTTAACGTAAAGAAACAGTAAAATGTTTTTTAATAATTGTTTTTAAGTTGAGATGTTTTAAATATATAGGTGATAAAGCATCACATTTCTTGTATTGTACATGTAACTTGAATTCATTTACGTTTTAAATAATTGTAAAGCACACCTCCATGTTTTCTTATTTCAGCAAAATTGTGTGGTTTAGTAACAAAAAATACTCAGAAAACGCGCCGTTATCTTAAAAATACATTACTTTTTTTTATTAGAAACTGTGAATATTTAAGTTAATCAAATGTAAATCAAAATCATTTTTTAAAAAATATTGTACTTTTTTTACCATATCTTCTGACTTTTGTCATTCTAATATAAAGCTGAATGTGACACCATATATATATATGCTTCTTTTACTAGTCTAAAGAAAAGATAATAGCTGGAGGATAAGTCGAAGTGTAGTCCAAAACAAATTCCCAGTTTTTGTCGAATTTCCACGCGGTTGGGCTCTTTTCTGAAACAGAATAACGTTCCAGTTGTCTGAGTATTGTGATGAAAAATGCGAATATTTTCCTTGGTCCCCGTCTTCGGTTGATATCGGCGACCATCTTGTCTTTTTAAAAATCGCTTACCACACGCGTGTACTCGAGTCTTCTTAAGGGAATTTCTTCCGAACTGCGCCTTAAGTGTTTTCAAAATGTCGGACAGTTTTATGCTCTTTGTCGTGATAAACTTTATAATAATCCGTTGCGTAACATCTTGCTCTAACATTGTAATATTAACTAGAGAAGCAGTATTGTAAGGAAATTTTGTTTTTTATTTAATTTATCCACTTAGAATACCAAATATTTAATTTTAACATTCCAGTGATTTTCTGTATTGGATTATAAATCTCGTCATTAATGTTACTAACATCTAAAAAACATATTCTGTTGCTCATTATTTATATTCTTTTTTGTTAAAATTGGAACAAATTCATTAAAGTACCTGCGCATTTCAAAATTTGTTTTAAAGTCATTAAGTTCATTGGGAGATCTATGTTATTACATTATATAGTACGGCAGATTTTATAAAGTTCAATATTATTTTTTGTAGTTTCCACATTTGAGATAGTTTAAGGAAATTTTTTATACTAAGTCAAAACTGATGCTACCAGTGTATATCATCTATATTACCAAATTTAATCGATTATTTAGTATCATCACAACGCCATATATGTTTTTCTGTTTGTATATTGATAAATTTGGCAACATATTGTACAGGTAATAAGAGAACCTGACGCGTTAGTCTTATGAGACAGATTGTGGAATTTATAAAACAAGGTATAACATCGAGAAACTATGTATTTTTAAAACCAAAGAATCGATAAAATAAGATTATTGTGAGGCTGCGAAATTAATAATAGATTATTGTAGTGCTATCAGAGAAAGGGTAAGTAAGGGTAGTAAAAAAAAACAAATAGCTCTTTAGTTTGTTTGAAATTGACTAATAATCAAATATATAAATGTGTTCAGTTCTGAAGAGATATTCTTTAAACTACTTACAGAAGCAAAGCTGTATCAGTTCTTTAAAGACGTAAAGAGAAATTAAAGGTCTGTGGCTATGAATTGTGGGTTATTACTTTAAAAGGCACGTTGAAATTGTTTTAATGTTTGCTAAATAGTATTACTTATTATATCGATGTAGGAGAAATGTACTACAAACAAAACATGTCATATTCAAGTGTTTTGCTATAATTATATTGTTTAATTTAGTGTTACACAATTGCCCATTTTACGTTTGGCTTTTAAAGTGGGAGATTATATTAACCAAGCGTGGCTGATGTCAGGCGCAAGACTGGAGAATGATTTCTAGGTTACGTACTGCAAGATTATATTTTAATTATATTCAAACTGCTCTCGTGACAGTTAAATATGATCTTAATGCTTTCTAATTCCATAGAGTAAAGTTACGTCTCGCCAACAAGCTCTAATACCACCGGTATCTTAAAATGCAAAATAGAACTCAATTGGCCGTAAAAAAACAGAAAACTAGAAAATATAAGTCAATATCAGTATTCAAAATCGAAGTTTATTAGCTCAATATAAGTAATAATACCTATGTGGATAATGAAGAATCAAAGGAACAAGCGAAAAATTTTACTAAACAAAACCTCACCTATGTTTGTATCGGGGTTTAAAATTTTTTAAGAGAAAATGGTACTTTATTAAGGTCCTACCTTACAACAAAATTGAAGTACTTCCAATGCCTCAAAAAAGAACTCCCTAATAATTATAGCTTTAACTGAACCAAAAACAGAATTTTATATCTACCAGATTAAAAAAACGTAGTTTTATACTCTTTTTAAGAAATTTACCAGTCTACTGACACTGATAAAAAAAGAATTAGTGGGTCGGCATAAAGTGTGCAACAATTAAAATATTAAATAAAGGGTTTTAACTGCCATTTTACAATTTTTAGGCACGTGGAATATGTAAGTTCCTTATTCCCCATAAATTTACTAATTTTTGTTTTATTCGATTGTCGCTTGATGTTTACCTAATGCAGTGTTTCTTTCTTTGCATGTTTATTTTCCCTACCAAATTAATTTATTTATTTTTACTAACTTCTTTTTGTAACAGATTCAGATCGAGCCATATTTAGTGAATTTCGAGTCTATACAAGGATTCCCCTATTTTCTTCGTAAGTAGGCTCTAATGATTTGGAGCTATCTTGACTGATTGTTCTATGAAATAAATGAAACCTCTCAAAACTTAATTGTTGTTTTATTGTCTTCTTAAGATTTGTTCGGTGCCTCCTGTACCTTTTCAAATTTGGGATCTCTTTAATTGGTCTTAATTTTTCTAGTTCATTAAGTTTTTGCATTCCATCGCACTATTAATTAGTTTTTCCGCTTCCACACTTAGTTATTCTTTATATTTTAGTCTCCACCTTTATTTTTTATTTATTTCTAAATACTTTCAATGTACTCTTTCTAGCTAGTATTTTAAACTATAAATTCTATAAAATATTTCCTGGTACTCCTATTTAAGATCATTCGGTTGCAATTTGTAATTTTTTATAATTTTGAATTTGATATTTGATTTAATTTGTTCATGTAGATCTATTTTAACTTATTGTTGACCCTAATATGCTTTAATTTTTTAACGGTATTTTATAATCAGTAAAACGTAAATTATTACGCTTTCAGTTCTAGATTGAAAAAACGTATAGCGTACTCACCAACATGCCATTTTAAGTGGAAAACCCGTAATCTGCAATATTTATTTTCTAACAAATAGGGTAACGGCACCTATAGTGGACATTTTAAGGATTTTTTTTGCTTTTTCTACTCATACATCTAAGTTTTTAAACAAACAACAAAGATGAATGTTTACTTACGATCTTTGTGTCTTCCTCTAACAGATTAAGATGCACGTTTATCCTTAACTTAAGCGTAGGATTTGTTTTTTAATTTTATATCGGATATGGTTTTGGCACCTGAAGTGGACAGTGAAAACTATGATGGTACCCAAAGATGACATTTTTGGAACCTAAAGATGACAGCCCACTTTTTGAACTATAGCGCTAGAAATCTCTGAATTCCTCCTCAGCTATTCCCTGACACTTATTTGGGTACAAACATGTTATCTACAGGTACTTAGTTAACTGAACGGTGTATTGAAAATTGAACAAAAAAAGTACAATTCGAAATTACTTCAAATCAAACTTGCAGCTTGTACTTATTTAAGTAATTGGAAAAATTCAGTACTTAAATGTCATTTCCTTAGTCTAGTTAAATTCTTCTAACTTCGGCACTGAAAAAATTTCCCTTCGACTACTAAATTTGGAAGGCAGCGAAATGTGGCCTAAAATATCGTCCGCCCAGATATAAATAAAATGTCTCTCTCTGGTCATTTCCACAGCCGCCCATTTTTCTTCATTGCCTTCACCTTAGCACCATTTTGGAGAACTTCTATCGCTACTCCAGGGAAGACGTTCTCGTCGTAGCGCACCGCTACAAATTCACCTTTCTCTTTTTTAGCAGGAAGCAGCGACAGTCCAGTGTTTTTAGCAACAGAAATATCGTCATCCGAGTCACTACCGCCTGAAGATGAATTTAGGCTTATCAGCGCTTCATGCTCTGATTCTGTGTTGAGGGAGTCAAGTGATTTTCTTGCACGTTTTTTTGGAGGGAACAGTTTCCTATTGACATTTTTTAATTGTGCAGCTTTAGCTTTGTCTTGTCTCTTTTTTAGGCGAGCTACCAAACGTTCTTTCTTTTCTTCCTCCTTCTTTTCCTTCTCAGCAGACTTTTTTTGTGTATACACGACCACTATGCTGACGTGATTACACTAGGCATTTTTTCTCTTGGCTTCTTACCACCGCGGTGATTTTCTTTAGCTTTAGGATAAAAAACACTCTTTTTGAAAGGTAATGGCACAAGCGTGTTTGGACTTGTGATCCACCAAGATTCCTCAGTTGGATTTCCAATATCCACATGTTGATGTAGAGGATAGAAGTCTATTTGCAGTGTGTCGGATTTTTCGGTCTCAGGTCTTTGTATTCAGGCGATCTTCCACATTGCGAATAGACTTCTATTCTCTACATCGACAATCCCTTAGTGAAATAACTTCACTTTTCGGAACCCAGTCAGTCCAGACGATTATATTTCCGTACTCGCAAGCTATCTATCACTGGAGAATTCGGATTTCTTCGATTTGTACTGCCGTTGGACACCATGCTTCAAGTCCACACTTTCTAAATCCATTCTGCAGAATTGAAGGCTGATTTATTAACTTTTCTTCAATTAACTCTTTTAATAAAGACACAAACGTAGTTTTCGTGACGTTTTCATCGTTGTGCATACGATAATTTTGAACTTTCTCTTGCCAATCCATTTTCAAGGTTCGAAACACCGCCACGTACATGGGCTGTAGTAAATGTGTGGCATTTAACAGAAGAGCCATAAGCAAGCACAATGCCCTTCTCTTTGCAAAATTGACTCAATTACATTGGTAAATGAGAGACGTGCCCACCAAGAAAAAACACTACTGGCCTCTCAATTTCATTTTTCAGCAACCATGGGAAAAATATGTTTGCCATGTATTCATAAAATAGTAGGCAGGTCATCCACCCCTTTTTCTGACTTTCCTATACCCCAGTCTTTTGGTGCAAGTTCACCAGCGGCATTGCCTGTTATCAGGACGGTTAAATTTTCTTTTTCATCGTTCCCAGCACATTTAGCGGCCAAAACTTTCCCACCATTCAGATTCAAGAAAAAAGCAGTCTCATCGGCGTTAAAAACACGCCGGGTTCCACACTCCTCAAGGATGTGGCCCACCCCATCTCTTTCCAAAATCGAAAAAACTTCTTCTTGCCATGCACGAATTTTTTCTTGCATCATAGCAGTCCGACTCGTAGTCAAATTTTGACAAATTCTTTCTACAATAACAGGGTGCCTGGCCATAAAACAATGATACCATTTTTTGAAAGGTGGCTTTTCAACAAGTGTTTCCTTCTTTAGTTCCTTGGCCATATTGCTTTATCTTGGCGAGCTCTAACACCCACTCTCTAAGTCGTAATTCTTCTTCCGAGTTGCAGCACCTATCTTCCTCGAAATTTGTGTTATTCCTTTGAATTTTGAGCGAAGTGTTGAATGCGAAATTCTCTACTTTTTTGCAACGCTTCTGACAGGTTGTCCTTTAGCGCAGTCTTCCAGTGCAGAACGCATAGCATCCTCGTCATACTGCAATATTTTAACCGGAGGCATCTGAAATTAAAATAGTCCCTTAGGATGACACATTGGAACCTAAAGATAACACTGGCTGTCAATTTAAGGTTCCCGTCATAATTACACATTTGTTTTCAAATATATTTCAGAAGAATCTACAGCACTGATGTTTAATCATTCAATTTCAATCCGAGTAAAATAACCTATAGTGGCCACATCTGTCAACTTTAGGGGAGACTTGCGGTTTATGGAACCTGAAGATGACAGTGTCCTGAAAGAGTACACCAAATTACGGCATTGAGTGAAATGTTCCATAAACCTATTCTTCAATATCTGTTTTTGTCGGATGTGCTACCAAAACAAGTAAATAAAAACATCATGTTTATATTAAACCTTAATTACCGGAAGCACTTACCTTAATTTTTTCGCAAGGATTATTCAGAATTCAAGCTATTTTGCAAGTTGTCTTTAAAAAAATTTTTTTGACACAAAACAAAATGGTTGGCTTTGTTTATACTGCTCTTTTGCTATCGTCAATAGCAAGGTGCCATTCTGCAATTAAAAAAACGGAAAATTTAAAATATATTTCTTATTTTTTCAAGTTTTAATACGAAGAGTCATCTATTGGTGCCGTGGCCGCTATAGGTGCCGTTACTTTAAATACTTAAACAGTAAGTTACATTTATTTATAAAAAATAGGGGTATATTAACCATCCGGTAATATATATAATTAAACAAAACCACGAAAAAATTAACAAATTCTTACAATAATACTGATAATATGGGCAAAGTAACAGAAGACATTAGGCAGATTAAATATATTCTGATTTATAATACCGATACTTTCCTTTTAAATGATAATTATTCTAAGTATATTTAATTCAAGTAAAATTGAGTTGAGAAGTCTTAGTTTAGGAGACATGCATAAATTGTAAATATCGTTTCTTGAAGAAAATGGAAAAAATAATATGTTGGAGGATTTGGTATTTATATTAGGAACTGCAAGATACGTAGAAGAAAGCAAATTTAAACAGTTGATATTATCACAGACTAAATAATATGTCTGTAAGTTTGCGACGAATAGTGTAATCATCTAATCTAATTACCATACCACCCTTCCTATACAATAACATAGTTTGTTCCAAACGCCAAAAGTTTGATAAACTTTTTAAGAATGCTATTAAAACAGTTGTTATTTGTAAAATAAATTGTTCTACGTAGTTACTGCAAGGAAAGCGAAACACACAAGTTTTTTTTGTAAATCCCAAATCTCAGTAATTACTTGAAAGCATATATATTATCAAAAAAAAAAACAGTTTATTACACACTAAAGAAAAAAATGCACATACTCGTACCTTCTGCACATAAAGATAATAAAACATGGGTAAAAGCAATACAAAATCGGGAGTTGATATGTGTTACTTGTAATGTTGCTAAAATAACAAGACGCTGGTTTACGTTTATAGTACATTATATTGAATAGATACGATATAGATTTGTATTTGTGTCAAATTTGTTATTTCATCTAATACCAATTATAAGTACTAACTCGCACAATACAAATTCTTTGGTAATTTTTTAAATTTAAAATTATTTATTAAAATCAACGTAAATAAATGTCACTTTGTTGAATATTTTAGTGCATACTTTATAAATAAAAAATTCGAAATTTGTTCTCTACCGAGCATTTACAACTGCAGTAGGAAATATATTAGTTTATTAATTATTCACAATTAATTTCTGCGGAAATAAAGAAAATTGTGTTTACCTAATGTTTTCAGAGTGCTGTTTGAATTCATAAGTTATTTATAACCATCACGTACTAATACTTTATAATACATTTTATAAATAACAAACATATTTTATATTGAATTATTATATTTTTAATCATCTTGTTAATTATATAAGTGTATAAAATTAATTTTGTTCGTAAACAGTCAACTCACAGAGGTAGAGTTGCTGCTGTGAGATACAATGACAGGCATTCACAGCTTAAGTGCTTTACGCCAAGGTGAAGAGCTTAACCGATGCTCTTTAAGTGGCTCTTGAAGTGCTATGGTTTTTTGTTTGCAATGACACATTATTGTTTATTTTTTAAAAATGTGGTTTTATATATAGAAAGGATTTCTTGTTAGCTAAACAGTTAAACTTTCTTTATGACTATTTTTGCTAGGTAACCATTTTTAGTTTAAAACACATTAGAACGTTTAAAATAAAACCAACCCCAAGTGAAAGTTACAAAGCTTCTTCATTAAAAGTCAATCGGGTTGATATTCAATTTAAAAGAAGCGATAAACGATTAGCATTACCAAAACCCAATGCCACAGGATTATTAAAACGAACTAAATGAACAATAGTAAGAAGCTATCTTCCTAACCTCACCCCCCCAAAAAAAAATAATAACCAGAAAAATGCAGGAGTACTATTTAATATATTGTGCAGGGCTCTAAAAATGCATTGGTAAAAATAAATTTATTATTATAGATAGGATGATTTCTGGCGGCTCGTCGTTTTTACGGACAAAAGGATACTAACCTAGATGTAGAAGCATTCGCTTAGACAATTTAATAGTAAATTTCTTTTTCTGGCCGTAAAGTATAGCACAATTATGTGGGGTGTTATTTGGTATAGAGGCAAATTTCGTTTTATTTCATGTGCCGGCATTGTAAATTCCGATAAATGCATTAAAATAGTGAGTTATAAACTTTTTATTTTCTTCAAGAATAAGATTCTTGTTAAGTAAAATATTGTTTTCACAAAGAATGACGCCCTTTGCCATCGAGCATGTACAGTCACCGACTAGAAAGAGGGCAACAAATTAAATTTTTGACATGGACGGAAAAGTCTTCAAATATGGACAGTTTGAAAAATTATGGCACTTGTCCTACAAAATATACATAATAGACCATAAAAGCTTAGCAGCAGAGTTGGTAGTAGAAAAACATCATAGAATACCTCGGAAAGCGATAGACGATTTAATCAATACCACAGCAAGTGTTAAGAGTATTTAACGACAATAAAGTAGGTTAGAAATTAACGTTAGTTTCAGTGAAAATTTGAATAGATAAAACACTAAAGATATTCCCAAACTTGGAACTTTTTTAATGACAAACTACGATTTTAATTGCATTTGCTGATTTCAAGAAAAATACTTGTATCTTAAAAAATGTTAAAATAGAGATCAAATATATAACTATTCAACTTAGTTAATTAAGATTATAAGGAAATTTTTCTAATGCATTAGAAACATTTCGACGACAACTAAACAGAAAATCTATTCGTGATATTATATTTGTTTAAATCGAATTATTTTACTAATTATTAAACAATATAAAAATAGCGTAAGAAGCAAGACAATATGGAATAGAAATAAATCAGAGCAAAAAAAATATAAAGTAAGAAGAAGAAGGACACACAAAAATTTTTAACTATCAAAAGTCAACTAGAAACTTTTATTTATTTCAATATCGGAACGACGATACAACAATCAGGCTAATGATCGGATATACATTTTGAATCCTTTTAATTATATCCTTTAAGGATTAACATTATCCTTCTGTAAGCAAATTTCCAGAAATCAGATAAATGCCATTTTTTACTTGCTAATGCAATACTACGTTTCCAGAAAAGCAACTTAGAAAATATAGAAAATTACTTGAGAATACGGAAAAAATAAGAGAGATAGTATTAGACCAAATTTACAGAAACTATAGATAAAAATAAATTCAAAAATAATAGAAGACAGTTAAATGTTGGAGAACTATCACAAGATTTATAAAGGCACAACGTTTGAAATGCTAACATCATGAGGAGGAACCTTAAGATACTTTTAGATATGCATGGCAATAGTTCAAGAAAAGAAAAGGCCCAAAAATTTTGTGTTTCCAAGAAAATGTAATTATGTTACAATAGTAGTAAATGACTCGAAACTGAAATGCACAACAACGGGAATATTTTATAGACAATCAAGATAAACCAATCGTCACAAAATGAATAAATCAACCAAGGAAAGAGTAATTAGCAGCAAAATAGGATTTAAGGCCAATGCGTCAGCATGATAATAAGAATGCAATTTGATATGAAATTAGTATTGACGTTATTTAGTGAATTATTTTTCCTCTCAAATTTTTATCTGACTATTTTGTCTCACATTGGGTTAAAATTTCAAACTTGTTTTAACTAGCTAATGTATTCTTCGATTTTCCGCCAATAGCCTAACTTAGACTACATATTTTATAAATATTTGTAGTTGCGAAAACGTGAAACAGAAAGAGAGATAGTTATGATGTTTTATTTTTACATAAATTATAGATTTAAAAAAATAAATTCAAAAATTATTTGTATAATGTTAAATGTTGTGATCGAGCATCGATTCAACGTAGTTTCTTGTAAAACTGCGAAACTAAAATTTATTAGAGAAGGTTACCTTAATAGATATTTTCTTTAGATATGCTTATGAGCAAATAAATTATTAAATAAGAAAAAAGTTTAAAATATTTTGACTGTTCTCGCAAGTAAAAAATGTTAATTATGTTAAAAAAAAGTAGGTAAATTTGATCGAAAACAATTACCTAACTCAACGAAAATATTTTATACGACAATCAAAATAAAAACATCGTCACAAAAATAGCAGTAAAATTCCAATTTGTGATAATATTTTTATTAGCAGCGAAAATCAGTGAAGATTTACCTAAGTTTGTCAGCATGATATAAAAGTAAACGCAATTTTTGCATTAAAATGGTTTCTGATGGAACGATTATGATTATCTTTTTCCATCTCAAAGTGATTGTTAATATATATCGGGTACACAAAGGTGAGACAGTTAAACAGATTTGCTAGTTGAAGTTAACTAAAAGTACAAAATCGATAATGTGAAAAATTGTTTTTTCCTGTTATATTATTTATTTCTATGTAACAGTTTATTTTATTTTCTAAAATTTAATTTTTCTTAAAATGAACACTTGTTCGAACAGTAAAAATTTTAATAGCATTAGTCTGATTATTTTGGGACTGAACTTTAAACAATAGTTAAATTAGATATAATTTTAATTATATTGTAATGGCAAGCAGTTTAAATTTTAAATTATTTGTTGTTACAGCAATACTTTTTTTTACTAGAAGATGTATCAAAATTGTAAATAAAAGTAGTAAAACGTACATACAAAAAAATAAAGAAATGAACTGAAAAAATATAAACTTGTAAAAGTTTGTCTAAAATATGATAAATATATAAAAAAACATAATTATAAAAAATAATTATACATTTGACATATAGTTAACTTTTTGTCTGTAATACTTTTTCAATTGCTACCTCTTAAGGCGTTCTTTTTTAGAATATTATTGCTCTCTATTTGGTCTAAAGCACTATTTAAACCACTCGCACATAGAAGGACAAGACTGTTTATAAGACTGATGAACCTGTAATTCCTTTAGTCACACAACGGCGAGTGAAATGTAGTTATAAAGACCAGGTCCTGAGTAACCAAACAATTTGTTACCGCACCTATGACTTGCATTACATAGCTGAATTTTTAATTTTTTTTTTTTTTTATTGAATTTATTGCAAATTTACAATCTACTCCGTCTACAGGGTAATAAGTAAATAATGTGACGGTGTTGCTAAATGTAATGAGTTGGGCGCCATCCACTGATGGGTCTCCAAGATTCACTCGACGAGATCTTCAGGCCACTGCCTTTTGAGTCTCCGATTTGCGGGTTGGAGGTTGTAGAGGTTGGCGATGAGTTGATTGGTGTGGTTCAATGTGCGGTCTCGGCTAATGCGAGCTGAAGTTTTGATGACATCTTTGATGAAGGGTGGTGAAGAGTTTGGTTACTGATGTACCATTGAGCGTTTGCCAGAGTCCGTATAGTCTTAGACTGAAAGGACTGTAGAATCTTGGTATTGGAGGGTTTGCTACATCCCCAGAGCTCGATTCCGTAGGACCATATTGGCATTAAGATGGTTTTATACAAAAATTTTATTTTCGATGCTTAGTTGTGATTTACGCCCGATGAGCCAATATAAATTTTTTGTTTTCAAATTTAGTTGCTGCCGTTTGGCTTTTATATGGGGTTTCCATGTCACCTTTTGGTCAAAGTGAAGTCCTAGGTAATTAACCTTAGTTTTTATGGGAATGGGTTAATTATAAATAGTAACTTGTGGACAGGTGGAGCGTTTTGTAGTGAATGTGATTTGGGTGGATTTTTCACTATTTACTTTGATTCTCCAGCGATCTAGCCAAGTTTGTAGGATGTTTAGGTATAGTTGCAGCTTCTCGGATGCCCGGTTAGTATTAGTATCAGATGACAATATGACAGTATCATCTGCAAAGGTGGCAATTAAGGTAGTGTCTGTAGTGGGAACATCTTCGGTATACAGGAGGTACAAAAGGGTTCAAGGACACTGCCTTGTGGAACTCAGATTTAAGGAGTGTGGATGATAGTGAGTTGTCAACTTGAACCTGGAAGTGTCGTTCATTTAAGTAGGATTTTAAGAGAAGATAAATTTGATGAGGTAACTTTCTTTTATTTTATATAGTAGTCCTGTGTGCCATACCTTGTCGAAAGCCTGCTGCACATCTAAAAACACTGACGCACACATATTCTTCCCTTCCAGATTTTCTTTGATGTAGTTAACTATCCTATAGCATTGTTGAATGGTTGAATAGCCCTCACGGAAGCCAAACTGATGGGACGGTATTAGTTCATCTGGTTGTGTTATTTCCTTGATTCTGTATAGCAGTAATCTTTCAAATAATTTTGATAATAGTGGCAACAGACTTATCGGCCGATATGAGGTGGTTTCATGCGGAGGTTTTCCAGGATTAGCAATCATGATTATATTAGCGATTATAAATCGTTGTGATGGGTACTACTGCTTTTTTCGGAAGGTGTTTTAGTACTTCCCCTACTACAAGGTCGCAGCTGGGCTTTATACGAGCTGGTTAATTTAATTTCCTATATACTTCTGCTGGTGAAAAGGGACTCATGGGTAGGAATAATTGGCCAGGCGCGCATAAATATTCTTCTATTTTTGCATCAAAGTTTTGGTCATTAGATGTCAGTGGTGTGAAGACTTGGGCAAGGTGTACTCCGAAGGTGTGTGCTTTTTCTTCGTTTGATCTAGCCCAGCTATGGTCAGGTTTTCTTAGTGGTGGAAACTAGAGTAGTAGATCTCTTGAGTCTTTTGTAGCTTTCCAGATAGAATAATCTACTGGAGATAGGCTAGAGATGTAATGCCCGAATGTTGTATTTCTGTTTTCATGTAGAGCTTCGTGAAGACGGTGGGTTAAATTATTTAAGATGGTCTTGTCTCGAGGGTTTCTGGTCCTTTGCCATTTTCCACGAGCTCTGCGTTTTTCTATGACGAGCTGCCTGATATGTAGGGGTATGTTATATGTTACTGAATCAATTTTGTGTTCAGTCGGTGTAGCTTCCCAGGATGCCTTTTGGATTAGGTTTGTGAGATACTCCACGGTTTCATCAATTTCGTTTGGAGTATGCATTTTGTGGGCTAAGCTTATATTACAGTTGATGTGGTGTTGGAATTGCTCCCAATCAGTCTTAGCTGTACAAAGTTTTGGTATTGGGGTTTTATAAATAACATTTGTACTCAAAGTAATTATTATTGCACTGTGGTCTGAAAATAAATCAAAGTTGCTTTCAATTTTGCTGTACACATCAGGAATATCTCTGGTAACTGGGAAGTCAAGCAGGTCGGGAATTTTATTTAGATCTGACGGCCAACAGGTCGGTTTGCCGGTAGATATATATTTTACATTATGTTGCTGATGATTTTAAAAGTGCTCGTCTTTTGGGTGTAATCAACCTAGATCCCGAGGTAGTGTGTTTGGCATTCCAGTCACCTGCTACAAGGAAGCGGAGTCCTATTGGTAGTAGAAATTCATGATATTCTACAATTGAAATGGTGTGCCTAGGGGTACAGTAGATGGCTCCGACAATTAATGGCCAGGGGAATAAATTTATTTTTATCAAAGCGCTTTGAATTTTGTTAGTTGTATAGGGTGGTAGTGGGTAGTGGTCTATTGCTGTTCTGATTATGATTGCTGAACCTGCGTGGGTAGTTCCGTCCGGGTGATTTCCGTAATATATAGAGTAATATGGAATTTTTATAACTGTATTTAGTGTACAATGGCTCTCCGCTATCAGCAGAACATCGATTTTATTGATAATTAAAAATAGAGTGACTTCATGAATGTGGTTTTTTAGTCCGTTTGAATTCCATTCCGCTATTCTTATCGAAGTAGCCATTATTGGGTTACTTTATTAATGACTGCGGAAAGCATAGATAAAATCATGCTCTTCTGATTTAACAATTGAGCGAACATATTTTTGAATTCGTTTAGGAAGGTGTTTAACTTATCGGGTATCTTGTCATTATTGTCAGTTTTTCTTGCAGCTACTTGTGAATAACTTGGGTACCTCTGAGAGGAATTTTGTAAGATTTGCTGGCTAGTTGGTAAACTTATTACTGGGTTTATTTTATTTGGTGTTCTTATAATGGGTTGCTTAGATGTGGTTCGAGTTTTTAAATCTCTATAGACCGTGCATACTTTATAATTGGCGGGATGATTGCCGCCGCACAAAGCACACGTAGCAGGAGTATTCTTAGATTTGCTGCAGGTTTTGCTATCATGTTGTTGTTCACATTTTACGCAGTAGTAGGGCTTGCTGGAGTATGTTTTGGAGTGGCCATAGGCTTGACGTCGTGTACATTGTACTATATTGTTTTTAATGCGCGGTGCTTCTACTCTTATTTTTGAATTTTGTAAAAACTCGACTTTGCAGATTTCTTTATTATTTGGTTTTGGTTCAAGGTCGATGAAAAACATTGGCAACGGTTGTTTAGTTACTCTATGCCTGATATTCATGATGTTCCTTACCGAGTGAACTAATTCTTGAAGCTCAATCTTTATGTCTTGGGTATTAATTGAATGATGAAGGTCTCGTATGACCACCCGGTAGGCGCGTTCTTCTTTGATTTGATAGGTGTGGTAGACTATGTTTTCTTCTTGTAAATGTGAGATTAGTTTTCTGTATGCGTCGATAGTATTGGTATGTATCTTAACTGTGTTGTCTGATAACACTTTAGAGTAGAATCTTTCTTCTTCAATGACTTTGTTTAGGTTATCAGTGATGGCTTTAAAGTCTGTAACACCGTAAATATATACTGGTGAGGGGTTATGGTTCGGTAGTTGAGATTTTGTTTGGGTTTCACTGTTATCATTTGGATTGTTATTTTCTTCATGTTCATTGAATACTTGAAATCTATTTGCCGTGTTTATTGTGGGAGCGTTTTCGACAGTTTGTGTTAGTCGCATTTTTATTATTTTTTATTATTGTCCTCTTGGTTTGTTATCATTGTTTCGTCATCGTCGGTTTCGCTATTGTGATTAGTTTGTGAAGATTGTATGAATGGTGTTGCTGGATAAGTGCTGTTAAAGTTAGTTGTGTTAGGAAAAGGAGATTGGTTTTGGTATTGCTGGTAAAGTTGAGGTGCTTGGTTTTGAAACATTTGAAATGATGATTGATAATTTGATTGTGTTTGACTTAGCTGACCTGGATAGATTGATGGTGGTTGATTGATGGTTGGCTTTGCATTGTGGACATCGGTTGTAATTTATTCCAGTTGTTTGTATAATTGTTGGGTGGACCGGGTATATTCCTGGCTGGAAACATTTCACTGCATGAATGTCTTTAATAAATAAACGATAATTTAAACGAATTTTTAAAAATTATTATAAGACTTATTAACACTATGCGTGAGCAGCCGTAATATCAGCCGTCTGCACTAGTTCGTAATCACCCCGGCCGACCCTCAGAGATAAGAGAGCGGCGATCGACACGTCTTTTTATTCTAGAAAAGTCAACCGAGTACCCGAATTTTTAAATGACGTACTTAACATGCAGTTTAACATTTGGTATATTCTGCTTAAAAAAATTTATACAAAACGACGCCTGCCTTAAAAAATCTTGCGGGGATTTCTTCAGTGAGTGGATAAAGCTCGTAGAGTTTTTTTATCTAAATGTGTATGTAGTGGCGTAGATTCACATTTTTATCTTTTTTATTAAGTCATAGCTTTTTCTGTAATAGAAAATATTGTTTTACATCTATTTACTTATGTACTTTAAGAGACTTATTGTAACTTTAGTAAGATTTTATTTTAATAAACGAACAAAAGTCGAGCTGCTGTCATTAAACTCTGAGTATGTAAAGAACTTTTCTAGTTGATAGAAATTTCAGTATTGTAAGCAAACAAAAATCTGTGTATTTTTGATGTTATGAAATATCCAAATACATGGTGCATACCACCAAGGTTACCTTAAAGATATACAAACACTTCAAATTTCTAGTCTAATGATTAAGAAGCGATTACCATCCACTTTATTTGTTTATGTTTTATATATTCTGAAAGACTACATTAAACTGAATTGTAATATTTTTATATACTTTAGATTAGATTTTTTGTAATGTCTTAAAATAATAAACTTTGTAGCATCTTCTTATAACTGTAATTGCTTGAGCTCTTTCACATAACACATGATTATTACGTTATCTTAATATTTGATCGATTAAACAAAATTGCAACTCATGAGTGCATAAGTGTTCCAATAAAGTTTGCCTTAAAAATATCTAGCCGATATTAACAAAACGTTTCTGGCAGCTGATGAAAGTGGACTGTAATGATCGAGTTAATTTAAAGTTAGATGGCGGTTAGTGAACGCATGTAATGATTAGGAGAGACGAATATATACCAAATTTTATGTGCAACTAAATATTTGTTCACAGAAACTGTTCGGGTGATTTAGAAGGTTTCTGGAACGATGCTTCAATACAAGTTGAATAAAAGCATGGAAAAATTAATTAACGTATCGTCGTAAATATGCTGAAAAGATCCACGTTCGAAAAGACTAACAATGGGCAGTATATCGAAAAATGTTGAACGTATACGAGCTTCAATTAATAAGAATAGGCAATCGTCTATTTATATACCAAAATTTCAGTAACTCTATAAGCAAGATATATAGTAACGATGTAAATTTGAATTCTACAGGAAACGACATGAAGAGTATAAGAGCACAAGCACTTAAGTTGAGGAAAACTGAGGTTACGTACAATATTTTTTACATCATGAACTATTTTTACTTAATATATTGATTTTTTGTTATTGTATTTGTAATTTTCTGTATTAAATTGCTCAGAACGGACTACGTATAAACTTTGCCATATTTTAACTATATCTAACGTTAAATTAGTAGTAGTATTGATTTAATTTGTATTTAGAATATGCCATTTTTATTTGATTTTAAGTGTTTGTTGAATAAATATTATTGCATACCTTGATGTAAAGTAACGATTGTACACATATTAAAGCATTCCATAGATTTTTCGCTTGCAAAATCGCTGTTTTTTCACCACTTTACATAAATGTTGTTTAAATCATTTATTCCATAAATGCTTTTTTATAGATTAAAGAAATTCGCAGTTCAGTTATTTTTCAAATTTAGTAGCTTTGTACTAATAAAACGTTGTGTAAATTGTTGGTTTCCTGACTTGCAGATCTCTGTTATTTCTTCTTTTGTAATTTTTTTTTAATATTTCCCATTGCCCTATTTAATATTTTAACGATTTTATATTTAATGTGCCAATGTTGTTATTTTGATAGCCAAACTTAAGTCTTATATTTCTGAGAACATAAATAATTTGGAAAAAAAATCTTTCAGAAGGTAAGGGATAGGAGACAACGGAAAACGAATGCTTCGAAGCATTATTCCCAAGAAATCAATAAATGGTGGAATCTTTGAAAAGTGAATATGTTAACATGGTCCCCGATCATATCTCTTGGCAGGTAGTTGTATGGAGCGAAGAATATAAGATAATTCACACAGCAGCAACAACAAATGGAACCGCATGTATAGCTATGAGAGTAAAAGGATATGTTCTATATAACGAAAAAATAATAGTGATAAGAGTAGCAACTAAGCCAAAGTCACAATAATAATTCAAGTTTATATGTCCACTATCGAATATGAAAACAAGGTAGTAAAGAAAAGATTGGGGAAATAATAAAAGGTGAAAAATAAAAAAACCTAATAATAATAGTATATTTAAAAGTGATAATAGTCGTAAAATATAGAATAGAAAAAATAAATAAAAAAGAGGAAACCGACTAGTTGAATTCTGCATAAGGCATAATTTAATCAATACCAATACACTTTTTAAACATTTCGTGAAAAGAGGTTAAACGTTTAAAATGCTAGAGAACAATAGAAGACATATAATCTATTATATCCTAGTAAAGCAGAGATTCGAAAATCAAATACAAAACTGCAGAATTCATCCAAGAATTGATTAATATAATAATCATAATTCGGCAATGATTATATGCGAATTAGAATTTAAAAAATTCGAGACAGAGCTTAAAAGGACTTGGTAACTGGAAAACTAAAAAATTTAAGTTAAGGAAACAATTAGAACAAAAAGTTACCCAAAAGATTGCATATGAAAAAATACAACAAAAAATGTAGAACAATCCTGAAGTCACATAAAGTAGAGTATTATAACTTTAAGTACTCAATAGTAAAAAGAAAGAGAAAAACATACCATGGATAACAAACAAAATAATAAGGTGGGTAAAAGAAGAAAGAAGTTCAAGGATATCATAATAAAAAAAGACAACAAAAGTATAGAGAATCCAATGTAAGAGTACATAGAAAAAATATGCAGAGAAATGACAAATTACCCAAAGCAGACAAATTAGGCACATCGTGTAAAATAGTAAAAACTAAATTCAATAAACCCTGAAAAAATGTTAACGGTATTATAGACAAACAGAGAAAATTATACCGAAACAAGAGGAAATTACAGAAAGATGGAACCAAACCTCAAAATATGACGACAAATGGAGAGAAGAATACGATGATGTGAAAATAATATCTACAGAACTTAAAAAAGTGGTGCAAGATCTGAAAACAAATAAAGCCATAGGGATAGTCCGGGTACTTTCTGAAATCATAAAATGTAGGAGAAAGGTAATCGTAAAGTACTATACTAAATGAAATGCGAGATGTTTGAAACACTAATAACATCAGAAAACTTTATTAATAACATAGTAATACCGATTGCAAAAAAGAAAAGGGTAAACAAATTTGAAAGCTATCGGATCAGCCTAGTGTCACACGCATAAAAATATTAACAAAAATCGTATACAAAAGAATAGAAAGGATAATAGAATAATTCATAATCAGTTTGAGTTCAGAAAAAATTTAGGTACGTGAGAAAAATGCGAAGCATTTGTTGAAATAGAAAAATTCTTCGACAATGTAAAGAGCAAGAAAGAGAGGCGGGCGAAGGGGGAAAGGAAGGGAAGGAGAAGAGAAAAGGAGGGTAAGGAAGGGATTGACAGAGGGTTGGAGAAAGGAGGAAAAGGCAGGGAAAGGAAGAGTGAAAAAGGTGGGGCAAAAAAAAGAGAGCGCGAGAGAGGGGGAGGAGAGAGAAAGAGAGGTTTAGAAAGGGACGAAAAAGAAAGAGAGAAAGAGAAAGGGGTGAAGAGAGCAAATTTATGACATTATTTTATAGGGTGAACATTTTTGTTAATTGTAGAATAGGATATTTAACAAATTGAATTCTTTGACAAAATTCTCGATTACTTTTTCGCATAACAGTGGCCCAATTTCGGTGATAACTCTCAGGAATTGTGTTTTTAAGTTGGGAATTGTTTTGTTTTCCAAGTATAAACTTTAGTTTTTACGAATTTTCAGAGAAAAAAATCGCACGGTGTAAGGTGACAAGATCTTGGTGGCCAGTTAGTGGTCGCTGTTTTGGAGATAAAGTCGCGCATTAAATTTTTACTACAAGAAACGGCTTTAGATCTTGGGTTAGCTGAATCTTGAATAATTGTAGATGTAGATTTTTTTGATAAAATCTCTGCCTGGTACTTTTTTAATGTTCAGTTGCAGTGGTCGAGAGAGCACCGAGCTTTCTCAACGTTTCTCACACTATCGTTCGCAGAGGCAGCGTTTAATTGGTGCATTTCTCCTTCCGAAAATGCCGTGTAATTTGCGCGCAGTCTCATGATACATTTTGCGTACTTTTAATGAATTTTAACAATCATCACTTGCTCCTCTGCAATGTGATCAAACAGAACGTTACTAACTTTCAGAAAAAAATTGCGTCAAATTTAAACCTGCATTTCTTTAGCATGTCCTTTATAATAGAGGAAGTAGAAGAGTTCTACTACCTAAGGAGTATTGTAAAAAAAAGACGAAAGGTGCAAGACAAAAATTATACAAAGACTGCAACAATCCAAATACATATTTCAGAAACAAAAAATTTATAACATTAAATCAGAACCCCACTAATTAGAAAAAAATAACTGATAAAGCGATATGTGGATTTGTTTTTTATCATAAATGTGATAGTTTTAATGTTTATCTAGCGATTTTATTTATTTTTCAATAGATATATTAATATAGTTAATATATTAGTCAATGAAATTTATGATTTTATTGAATCGCAATACTTGCCATTAAATTGCAAGAGTATATAAACTTGAGAGCAAAATAATCAACTCACTAGTTGCACCGCATTTTCGTCTCCTACTTTTAGTCTAAGAAAAATGAAAATAAAAACATTATTGTGCAAGGAGTGCCTTTATTATTAAGCTTGAAACAACTGTTGCCATTAAATTAATCGGATGATGCAAACAAATATGCATTTCCAACGGGTTTTACGAATCTTACTAATTGGAACGCACGTGCGCGACGACTGTGACTGCCCTACAGTACGCTTGTAATTCGGTAATTCATCTCAGTCAATTCTCATAAGCTGACGTAGGCAAGTGCTCAAGTGATTCGCAAGAAAATGGATACTACAGCCGCCGAAGCAATCCAGGTAGTTGCATTGTTGAGAAAGGACCTCAGTCAGAGGGCCATGGCAAATTGACTAAATCTCAGTCAATCAGCTGTGTGGCGTCGGTAACAGAAAACTGCCGGAAAGGAGGCCGTCATAGACGCGTGACAACGCGAGAGCCTGGATTCGATTTCTCTCCAAGGTCCCGCAGAACATCGATGTGCTGGCGTTGACCATCATAGCAAACACTGAGTGGTCGTAAGACTGTCGTGCCGTCTTCTAACGGGTAAGAAATAGCCAACCTAATCCCAAAAAAGGCAGCTATCAGTCTCAAGCTGACTGCAGTCCAAAAGCAAAGGTGACTGTATTTGTCGTGAACATCTCGATTTAGACCTCAGTCATCAGATTCAGATATATCACCGAAGTCTGGACATGGCAACAACAGAAGACGTCGGATCTATAGAATCAGAGGATTGCTCGTTGCTGTATTCAAGAAATTGTTGTATAGAGGTGGCTCTTATGTTCTAATCAGCATGTTCCATGGCGTCAGGTAACAGACTAAATTGGGTTTCGTGCCTAATGGAGGACGGAGGAGGTTTAACAGCGGGCCGCTACATCAGGGACGATTCTGGAAGAAGCATATCGATTTCGCTTCGTGGCATTTGTTGGTGCGAACTTGCATGACAATCGCCATATGACATCGCGCGAGTGACCACAAGCTTAACTGAGCTGTCGTCGGTATACCGAAAATGGACTGCCTTCGTAGCCAGCTTGAATTCAATTGAGCTTAAACGAAGAGTCCGGCCAGAAATCTTGCACCAGGGGCGTGATGGAACTGAGAGCAGCGTATCAGTCTCAAGAGTGGGACTGCAATCCTCAAGACAGCGAAAAGTCATCCGATCCATGTGTAATCATTTCGTGAACAGTCTCGATTTAGGACCTAGAGGTGGCACCATGATTCAGATATTATTCACCGACGAGTCTGGGATGTGCCTACATAGCAACAACAGAAGACGTCGGATCTATAGAAGAATAGAGGAGCGATTTGCTCATTGCTGTATTCAAGAAATTGTTGCATATAGAGGTGGCTCTTTTATGTTCTGGGCAAGCATTTCCATGCACAGAAAAACTAAATTGGGTTTCGTGCCTAATGGAGGACGCGGAGGAGGTTTAACAGCGGGCCGCTACATCAGGGACATTTTGGAAGAACATATTGTTTCGCTTGTGGCATTTGTTGGTGCGAACTTCATATTAATGCATGACAATGCTCAATGCTACATCGCGCGAGTGACCACTACTTAACTGGCTGTCGTCGGTATACCGAAAATGGACTGGCCTTCGTGTAGCCCAGACTTGAATTCAATTGAGCTTAAACGAAGAGTCCGGGCCAGAAATCTTGCACCAGGGGGCGTGATGGAACTGAGAGCAGCGTTGACTGAAGAGTGGGAAGCAATCCCTCAAGACAGCGTAGGAAAAGTCATCCGATCCATGTGTAATCACTTGGAAAGTACAATTAGGAGTAGAGGTGGCACCATGTATTGAAAAATTTATTAAATTAATTTTAAGTGAGGATTTCACTTTTTTCTTTTCATAATCTTCTCTGTCTTTTCCAACTCTTTTGTGTTACACATATTCCATCACTTTGTCAGAACAGGTCCCATTCCAATCAAAGTCATATTACGTGAAACCAGAATTTTTAAGTTTTCAAACAGTACACTGAACTTTATTTGGAATGCTATCGAAGTGGATACATATTTTCTCTAAGCTCGAACAGGTTCCTGAGTCCATTGTTTTGCTTTCAAGTGTATGTTAATTATTGAACCTAAACATAGGACAGAACTCGGACTATACCGCTTACAAAGTAGCATTTTTGTTAATAAGTTAGTGACTCTATATTTAGATTTATTACTCATTATGGTTTTATTCAGTGGTACTATTTATTCATTATTATTTATCATATTAATAGAATCAATATTAAAATTTGCCTAATGAAATGAAGACGAATGCTTGAATTTTCAGCGTGACAAAGCCTACTTTCAAAGAAAAGTAGGCGAGTTATATCTATTTACGCATACTATAATTTCCGTACAAAACTTACAGCCACGCGTCATTCAGTCATTAGAAAGTTAAATCCATCCAAAGAATGATTTGGGCGGAAAAGTGCCGACAGAGGAATTAAAGGATTATTCAAAATCTTAATTCACTGACGTCACCGGCATTGCACAATAATGCCTAATGGACCGGAGCGCAGATTCCTGCCATAAAAGCCCGGGGAAAGCGCCTTGATAGATGCCGGGTCGTTGGAGGCGCGTTTCCTCGTTTCGCGCACCTTCGCGCGAACTCCTATCGTAAGCCCAATAACTCATTTAAATCGCTCGGCTCTGTGCGAGAACGTTGATATATTAATTTCAGGCACGCCGCACAATACCGGCAATTACAAATAACGCAGTTTCGCGCAGAAAGCTATCACTTAAAGGTTGCTATATATCTAGATGTGGTGGAAAAAAGCGCGCGCAAGGCTAAAAAGCCGGCAGCGGCGGGATTCCGGAACTGTAATTACACCTCTCGCAACGGCTAGACGTGTAAACTTTAACTCCAAGGCGCGAAGACTTTAAATATTTTAATATTAATTGTTTCTGTGGAGCGAGACTGAGTACGCGCCAGCACGCGAGCGGAAAAAAGGTGCACGCAGCAGTCCTTGTCACCGACTCCCACGCCGGGATTGGCACGAGTTATGGCGCCTATTACGGGGAATAATGTGCAGCCTCTTTATCGAAATCTCTCATTTAAATTACTGGCCTGTCAAAATAGTTTGCTCTAAAAACGAGTGACATAGAAGGCGCGTTACTTAGTTTCAGTCCTTATTGTGCAGCTTAGAAAGTTTCCCTTCAATTCTGCACTAAAAAATTTTATTTGGCGAAACAGTAGATAGACATCACTTTCGGCATTGGATTTTAAGTGGACGACATGTAACAGTAATGACCCAAATAAATTGTTCTATTGTTGCTTTTACGATTACTCACATGACGTTTTCATTTTGAATTTGCCATTTGGTGGTGGAACGTTGTGTAGGGCAAGTCACAAGTTTAATTAAATTCTATAGCTAAGTAAGTAGATGAATATTCTAATTTTGCGCTTTAGCTTACAAGTGCCGAAACAAAAATTTCATATGAGGTAGATCAAACGATCGCGAGGTCCAAGGAGAAAGAAGTAGGTCGTATAAAAATGCGTTAAGTTACTGAGGTCATCACAAACTTCCACATGGAAGTGGGGCAAGGTTCATTATTGTTAAAAAATGAAGTCTTTGCAATTATTATTCTATAATTTTTACTTATAATAATAATTTTAGCGGCTAATAAATTAGTAGTTTGAGTATTGGGTTTGTTTTGGCGTTTCTTTGTTTGTCTCAATTTCGGTTCTTGCACTGCATATTTCTGATAAATCTGTATCTTCCATATTCAAATTAGACTTTAGAGTATTTTTTTTTCCGAATAAAACGCAAATGCTTTCTCATAAATACGGCTGTATTTCAGCAATTACAAGTTTGATGTTTTATTTTAGCCCTGGAATTGTAACAAGAAAAAGCCTCTAATGGGGTTAGATTGCAAAATCAATCGATGTCATCCCTCTGCGAAATATTATGGCCATAAAATTTGGTTCGAAGTCAAATATGTATTTTAACTGTTGTGTGATATGTAGCTCCATATTTATCTCATTCATATTCATCTTGTAAGTTTAACTAAATAAAAATATTTAGCATCTTCTGATAATGTACACTATTGATAGTAAAAGCGTTGCCAGTTTCGTCCTCAAAAAAGTGCCGGCAAATGCACACTAAACCGTGCATTGTTGTAGATTCATCGTTTTTTCATAAATAGCAGGTGGATTTTCACTACCCCAGATGCGAAAATTTTGACGATTCACAAAGCCCATATAAAGAAAAATCAGCTTTATCGCTCAATAGGAGCTTTTTTTAAGACATCAACTGCTGTGTTCTCTAAAACCCAATTCAAAGGTGTACGGCGTTTTCAGTTACCTTTGGTGGACTTTTCTGGGTCACTAAATACCAACTATAGAGATGCAAACGTTCACAGAACGCAAACGGGGCTTAATTCAAATCTTAAATTAAATTTGGACCATTCTTATGTTACTAAAAGTTTCTGAGGGCTATCGAAATCAAGAAGACTTTTGTGTGTTATTTTAAAGTAGATACATATTATGTTTTGTGTGCTGTTTTCTTTTTATATTAATCCTTAATGTAATTTTTACTGCTAGGAGGATTGGGAGATGAATTAGAAACGCAAAGAACATTTTTAATACGGCAACCGTCTAGGTACCAAACGTGCCTAACGTAGCTTTATAGTGGCTTGACATTGATTTAGCAAATGCAAATCAATTGAGTAACTTATAGGATTATATATAGATGTTTCTTTAAATGAGCCTATAACATTTAGAATACATCAGTTTTATTACATGTATTTGTTTATTATGACATTATAGTTGTGTCGTTTTAACTTTATTTTATTAATAAAAAAATGTAAAAGCAGAATGTGGACCTACATATTGTTCCTTGCTGTTATTTTTTTAAATATAATAATTAGATTTATAATAAATTGTCGTAATAAATTAAACGTTTCAATTTTATGAGAAATATTTTGCATTTATTAAGTACCGCCAGTTGTCCTTTAAATAATTTTTATTTTTGTGGTGTTTAATAGTAAAATGTCAAACTTTCATAGTTTTACAGACTATAATATTATTACAAACAAATTATTTTTATTTTCAAAAGTAAGTTAAGTAAAAAAACGTGTAGTTTATTGATTTTTAGCCCTAGGATATGTCGATTTTAATTTTCTAAAATTTATAGGTTTAGTGTGTCATTAGTAGTAAGGTTTAACTTAATAGGTGCAATAAGCTTTAAATGTTGTTGTCCGATAAATCAATAAGGAGAAACTACTTTCAGTAGAGAACTACTGTTATAAACGTTGTTCTATTTTTCTACAATTAACAGTTAATTTTTTTACCTTATAAGATTTTAGTAAATTACCAACTACCTTTTTACTCTTTACTGTGCAGTAATTTTTGGAAGGAATAGACAAAAATGTATTTCAAGATATACTTTGTAATTTAATTTTGATTCGATTGTTGGTACATTGGAAAGACCATTCATAGCAACCATATGAATATCAGATTTTTTATTGCTTTAAAACTTTTAAAGCAGTAGAATTCTAAACTTGCAAAAATGTTTTTTGATTTTCTCAAAAATTATTTTTTTTTAAATTCTTAAGCTTACTCAGCTTTAAAATTTTCTTGTGGAATACTTGAATGCCATTCTTTTCTAATGTACCCTGTAAAGCATTCCACAGGGGCGAGACATGAATTGCTATCAAAAATAGTATATTTGCGCATGAAAATTTAATATTGCAAATATTGATGATTGCAAACACGTTTCGTGGGATTTTTTCTCAACTGAGTTTAAGTATTACCAGTATTACAGTAAGAAATACCGAACAATAAGGTACATCGTATGTACATAAACTGCAACGCGCGTTCCGCGGCCTTCACTAAAACTGATTTATTTCTATATCGAAAGTAAATTGTTAACTATTAAATAATATGGAGTACTGCAATTATTGTCAGAAGTCAAGGAAAAAATAAATGCAACGTTTTCTAATAGTAATAAATATTGATTACCGCAGAGAATTACTTTAAAATAATAAATTGGCAGAAACTTATTTTGGTGATGAGATTAACGAAATATTCTTTACTTACAGATAACAAAAGTTTTCTGTCAGTTTTAAGAAAAATATTTCTTCTTATATTTGTCGTGTTGTATTTGTACAATTGTAGAAAATGTAATATTGTACAAATTAATTGGCACATATACAAGTGTCTGGTCGATGTCTTTGTGATACAAAATGCTTGCTCAATGAAAATATATTATGGTTTCCTAGATAGAAACGGTTTAATAAAAATATTACTAAAGAGACTTCTTCGCGGTAATTTTTTTCTTAGATGTAAACACCTCATTAGTAGTATGCTTACCCAATAAAATCAAACAGATGAAATTTTGGGCCATTGTTGAAACATAAGTGGCGTAGATAAATTTTGCTACATACATTACAATGAAAACAGTATGTGTGTTAATAATTTGCACGACATTGTAGTGAATGTTTCAAACGATATTTTATATAAAATGGTGAATGATAGCGAGGGATATACTTTTTAATCTACTAAGTTGTACAATCTATAAAGACGTTAAAAACTATACTGCAGTAACTACTTGGCAAACAGAGAATTTATGGGTTTAGACTAGTGACATTGTAATTATCGTTTATGCATGAGTTTTTACTGTAAATAAGATAGAAGTAAAATATTACATTCTAAAGTAGTAGATTAAATTAAACTTTAAAGCTTCAAGTATAGAAGGAGAAGATAACTCTTATTTATTTCTCCTCATAGCAGTAAGAGTTGCCTAAAAGCACTGCTTGGCTTCTGTGTTACATCATTTGCTGTATATAATAAAATTTGAAAGAGGAAGTAATGGTTTTCGAAAAATTAAAGCAATAATTTACAAAATTAATAAGATTAAGTATTATAGATACAGATTTTTTTAAGGCGCACTTACAGGCATTGCAGCCTCAAGAGCTTATTGTGGCCACTAACATGCACTTATTCTAGGACATTCACACACACCCATGGGTTGAGCGAAACTTGAACTCGCGCATGCTGGCTAGAGGACAAAAAGCCAACTGGTTGAACCATCTGAGCCACCGCGTCCCCTATAGACACAGATATACTGGTGAAATTTTGATATATGTAGCAGGTACTGCTTAATACCATTTTCAACTAATTCAATTCGGTTGAAAGAATTTTGCACTTTTGTATACTATTTTACATAAGTAGTTGGGTTTTTTATAGTGAACTTTTTTCATTTTTTCTTGTAAAATAGGGTCGTTTAGGTATATCTGGAAATTGAATACATAATGCAAATAATATTAAACTACTAATATAGAAAAATTAAATTTATTTGCGATAGGTGAATACTTTCTCGAACTGGGACCTAAATCTGCTGCAGGCCAATGCGATCTTCTCCTTGTCGATTTATGTCATAACTTTGGTGATGGAGGTCCGTAAGCTGTACTTGGTGCTATAATGCTTCTCATTGATATTCCCCTCTATCATGCTCTACACAGTAGTCAAGGAGATTGCAGCGACCACCTCCTCTATCTAACTTCTTTATCACGTTGATATAGCTGTTAACTGTTATTTTTCGTACTCTTCATAAAAATGACTTTTCTTTCATTGGTCACAAGTCCCAGCACTATTACGGAGGCAAGCAACTTTGTATGCATGACAGTAGATACATTAGAGCCATCTAGGCAGATCCAACAGTCATTTTAGTATCCAATTTCTGTTACTGGATGAAAAACCTCACGAAGCCATCGCTGTTGTGTTTGATGTCGTTCAGTAATGCTTGGGCCTTTCATTTTCTGTCCATCTTGCTTCTCTCAGTCAACAGTTGGCTGCTTTTCATAATGAAACACTTGCATATCACGTATTAGTACACTGTCAGATTGATTGTCAACCTCCATTTTTAGCCAGGTTAGTCATGTTTCTCTCATAATGCTAATTAAATATAGCAGCTTTGCGGTTGTATCCTTGGCTCATTTTGTCCACAAGCGTAGATTGTTGATTTTGATAAGTTAACTAGAGCTACCTAGTAGGTATTGCACATGCAGATAAGGCGGACTTTCTACTCTCCCACAATACAACCTAAAAAATCAGATTTACTTTGACGACCCTGTATCTTTAAAACCATTTCTACATAGTATTAAATGGAAGTAATTATAAAGTGCTTTAATAAATGTAATATTGTAAACGGCAGTTTTTTTTATAAAGCTGTACTAATTGCTGTAGCGAACTCAATATAATTGTAGTATACTTAAACGTAAACGATTTATTAAATGATCCATACATATGACATAGCTGTTACCATACAAGATGTATAAAATTTTAAATTTGCATATAAATCTTGGGCAAAACGTACAGTGTTCTGTATGGTAGTAATTAAAATGCAAGAGTTATAAGTGATGTTTAAGAACTAATGTAATTATAAAAAAAAAATTTGTTAGTGTGTAGCATAACCAATTTAAATTTGATCTTGTTTATATTTAGATCTTTAGGGACCTTACAGTGAATCATAAACATCACGTGCACCTATTTGAAGAACTTCTGTAACAGTTTCGCTTTCATGTAGTCAAAATTCCAATTTGAAAGCAATGTTTTAATTAAAACAGTAGCAACATGAAACTTTTTAAAGGTTTGTGTGAATGTGTCAAAGCTAAAACTCCTTTTTTAATTTTTTTTTACTTATATGTTAGCAGTACTGAGCGGCTATAAAAAATGTATTACACATAAAGAGAATTATGCAGAAAACTCTTAAAGTCGTTTGTCTTAAACAATCTTTTACATAATTAATACAAACGATTTTATTTAAAACCATTTAACAGAGGTTAGTTTTTTATCGTAATTATTATTTAATTTTGAATATATACAGCTTGTATGTTTAAATAAATTGACAACCTTCTAAAGATTTAATAACCTCCAACAAATACATAGAAACAGTTTTCTAAGTCATACTATTGACTATTGAATCTGTCATTTCTCTTTTTTCCAAAAAAGAAAAAGGAGTTCTAAACCATTTAGAAACGCCTTTCAAAAGAGTTTATCACTAAACCACTATAAAGGAGCGAAATGGAATAATAAAGAAGATTAATACAAAAAAGCTTCAAATTACGGCCTGATTTTCGGGGTGATTATAAAGCAAATGTAAAATAAAACGATTTGAGCTTTTACACAAATATACAAGGAAATCTTAAGGACTCGGTACTTTGCGAGTTAATGGAAAACAGAGCAGATTGTCGTGATATCTAAGCCAGGTATATTATCGGGTGAAATAACATCGTATAAGCTTACGAACCTACTTCCGATACTGTCAAAAGCTTTTCACAAACTAATTTTGCAGGAAATAATACCAATTTTATATGAGCAAAAATTAATTCCTAAGCACCAATTTCATTCCTGAAGCCAACATGTACAGCATGAAAGACAAAATACATAGATATTTCAAAAAGAGCAGCTATTGCATATTTTTAAAGGTGACTTAAGCCGTCGTCAAAGTATGACACCAGAGTTTATGCTAAACTAAAAAAAAACTTATCACATCAGATATGCAGGGTCCGACAGAGAAGTGTTACGTTTTCAAAATACTTTAACGCGGATGTTTTTGAACAAATTTAAATTTTTATTTTTTCCGATAATTACATATATAATGCCGTTTAAGAAAAATGAAGCAAAAGCAAAAATTATATATTTTAGGTGTAAAAAATAACGCCATCCAAGTGGCGACCGTTCTTGTCCAGGCATTGTTGCAGGCAAGTGAAAAAAGTCGACACACCTTTCAAGCATAGCGCGTGGAATTGCTCGAATTTTTTAAGTTATGTTTCCAAAAGAGTTATAATGTAAGCTTGAGCTTTCAGGTAGTCGCATAAAAAATAATCACTAGATAAAGTCTAGGGGACTACAGCACATCCCCGCGCAATGTAATAAGGTGCTCTGAAAAATGTTCCCTTGAAAAAGCTATAGATTCTCTTGAGATGTAGCAAGTAGCCCCATTCTGTATAAACCAAACCCCATCGAGGGCAATGCTATGTTCTCTTAATTCAGGCGCTAAAAGTTCTTGCGACATTGTAAACTGACGCTGTGAGTCGGCTGTCACAATGCGCCCGTTTTCTCGAAAAAAGTAGGGGTTCACTTATATCAAATTAAACTGTTCCCACTCTCTTACTAAGTAGGGGTCTTTGATGGACTTTCGGTGACCAACATTGAAGCGAGTTTAAAATCTTCCCTTTGTCTGCACCACCGAATGACTGGTTGCATAATAAACAAAAACGTGTTGTTTAGTCGTATATTAACCATTTCGCATGTGCTTGTTCACCTAGCATCAACGTTATATCCATCTTAAAAATCTAACACCTCCCTACCAGACCTTATATGCACTCTTAGGATCTTACACATCAAAACATCACTTCTTAATAAAATAGGAAAGAAACTAATTATTAGGAGTTCCCCATGGTAGTGCCTTAGGATCTGTATTATATATATTAGACATAGCAGACTTGCTTACATCTATGCTAATTATATAACTGTTCTAGCTTTTCAGATTAAATCACAATCGGTATTTATATTCCTTCAAGCTCATCTGAACAAAATTCTACGATGACTTAGAGTATGCTGAATTCAAGTAAGTTAGTATATATCTAAACACGTTATTTAATACTACAAGGAGAAAAAATTGCCTACCGGTGGCCTTATAGGGCCAAAAACTACATCACACTAAATCAGCCAACTACTTGAGACTACACTTGTATAGAAGATTGACTTAGAGAACACATTTGGGCTATTATTTTATAAATTATTTTTAAAAAACAAACTACTAATATATAAAGTAGCCTTAAAGATCGTCTAGACTTATAGTAAACTGCATCTAAAACCGACATAAAAATCCTCGAATACGCTGTGGTACATCCCTAATAAAGGAACATTAAGCGATATGTGTGTGACCACAGTGGTATATGAAATTCAAAAATATAGCAAAAATTACCAAGAAAGACCCGATTCTCGCTCTAATGATCTTGTGCATAATCTAATGAAGAAGTAAAAATATTAAAAAGATTCAAACCTTCTGAGTTACTTACACGGTTTCAACAATAGTTATAAAATGTAATTGAAATAGAGATCTAATAACTTATTCATTGTACTAAATTACTGTAACGAGAAGAGGATTCGCTAGAATCCTACCCTAGATGAATAATTAATATTGCGGTACTAAACCCTACACGATACATATTAGGGGAGATTATATAATAAATGGAGATTAAAAACAAATTAAATAAATATAAAACTAGAAAAAACTATTGACATTTACTTTTATATTACAGAAACAATACGTACCTCCAACTGTTTTAAATTATTTTTTTGATAAAGTTAACTGAAAGAGAGATAGTAAAATTCAACATCCTGGAAAGAAGAGATAATGATCATAATTTATTCAAGGGGCACTTTTTTACATCAAAACCTTGTTATGAGCTAAGCTTCACAGATGAAGGGTTTGCATGAACTTTGGCGAAGTTTCTCGGCGACCCAATGCAAAATTAATTGCGACGCGATCAGATGGAGCCGGGCGGGCAAGGCGAAGTTTCATTGTGCATGCGAAATCAATTACGGGCGGCAAGCGGCGGCGCCACTCAAGGCTCTCCGGATGGATAAATGCCTTCGATCGGGGAACAGTAGGCCGTAGGTAGACCGAAAACGCGCCGTGTCGTATTACTGTCGCGCATTTGAATACACTTGCAGAAATTGGGCGTGGATATCCTTCGCGTCGCAGGAATTAATTCATCGCGGGTCGTTCCGAGAAGACCGCGCCGCTAATTTTATTCATAACCGTCTGCGAGAGGCCGCCGAACACGCCAATAAATGTTCGCCGTGGAGAACACTCATTAACAAGGGCCGTCAAGACAAGTAGCCCGATCTTGCTTTAAGAGGACGTGGGTCAGATAACGAGCCGAAGAGCGGGGTTGCGCCAGGCCCGTCCGGCCAGCTGAGCCTTGCGCAGGAAGCAGCTTTCGGCGTCTCGTCGCCAGTGCGCAAACATCCCGAGGATACAAGAAAATATAGAGCTTAATTACAAAACGGCTATATTTACATTTTTATTTGGGTTCTACCTTTTCTTTATTATATTAGAACATTGATAGTAGCAAACGTTTATGAAAATTTAGACCAATTTAACATTTTTTCCAACAAAATACACTGGCGAGCAAAAAATTGGTTACAATGAAATTGTGATATAATTTTAGAATTTTTAATTAAACGCTTTTATTTGTTAATTGTAAATGATTGTACTCTATTCCGTAGTCTAAATTTATATTTTAAACAAAGCTCGATTTTTTGGTATCAGGATCAGTATTAAAATAAAACAATAAAAAACCATCACTAACATGTATTTCCTCCTCTTGTGTTGACGAGGCATATTTTCAATAAAGTTGGGACTCACATTCTGGTCCATGTTATTCCACTCCTGCAATAGCAATTATTTCAGCTCCTGGGCAGTTCTTGGAGTTGGTATATGCCTTCGTATACATCATCCCAGCTCATCCCAGACATATTCAATGGGATTCATGTCTGGACTGAATGCTGGCCACTCGAACCGCCTAATTCCCACATCATCAAGATACTTTTTGACAACTCTGGTTGCGTGAGTTCTAGCATTATCTTGCATAAAAATGCCTTGCTCACCCATAATAATCATGAAAGACATAACATGTACTTGTAAAACCACCGTAATGTACCTGTGAGCTATCAAGGAACCATTTTGTACAAAAACCAACTCTGTGTGTGTTTGTGCAGAGGTTTCCGCCTCAACCATAACCGACCCACTGCCAAATGAAAGTCTCTCGTCAATACTAACTGAAGCGTATCTTTGTCTGGGTTTTCTCCATACTCACCGACGTCCGTCTGATCCAGTAAGACAAAAACGCGATTCATCTGAAAGCAGTACCCTGTCCCACTTTTTATTATTTTATTCCAGGTCATTTGGGGCAAAAAACAATCTTACAATTCGATGCCTGTGTTGCAATGGTGGACCCGTAGTCATCCTTCTCCAAGACAATCCTGCAGCACCGTCTTTTTCTAAGAGTCCATTTACTAACATTTAATTTTTTGGAGTTGATTTTGCAGCCAAACCACTGAAGCTGTTCTACTCCGCAAACTTGCGGATACCAAAACACTATTTGGGTGGTGACTTTTTTCGACCGGACCCTGGTCTTTTGGTTAACAGCCGCACCTTCTGTACAGCACAAAAGCTCTTACAATTCTTGCAATCTTGCACTATTTAATAAAACTGCTAACTACGATGAAAATACATGACGGATAAGATTTCTCAGAAAACAAATGATTACGCACCTACTAGTGCAAATATAAGCATTTAACTAAAAATTTTAAACATATATTACAATTTCAAAGTCTCTACTATTTCTCTATTTTATAGAAATAGGCAGGCATAATAAATATATACAACAGTAGCAACTCCTTATAAAACGTCATCGTACAGCCCTATAAGCCTACTGCTATTCCTTTCTAAATTATTTGAGAGACTTAAGAGAATCCAGGAAGACTATCAACTAACAAATCTGCTGCCTCACCTCACTACCCGTTTAGATTTTCTGAAAATATGTTGATCATACACCAAACCCATAGAATAGTCAATAGTCCCTCAAATATGTTAGAGCATCGAGGAATAGAAATATTGCAACAGAGTATTTTTAGACGTGTCTCAAGCGTTTGGCAAATTGTGTTGTATTATGTAAACTTACAAATATGGTTAAAAACAATTACTACCTCCTCCTGAAATCTTACCTCACCGATAGGAATATTCCAGTAAAACACGACGCAATTTCTTTATACTATCCAATACAATCTGGTGTCCTGTAGGGCAGTATGTTTGGTCCACTTTTTAATCTTATATATACTGCTGACTTACCTGAAACAGAAAACAGTACGATTGCTGAATTGGCATATAATGTCGTAATTCTATCCTCAGATAATGGCCCTGTAACATTCTCTGAAAACATTCAAACCCACCCATATCTGTACAATAAATGGCGAATCAAAATAAACCACTCTATATCTGTTCAAGTAGCATTTACTGCTTGTACCAAATTTTGCCCTTCTCTAACTGTTAATGGAGTCGCTGTGCCTGCAAAACTAGATGTTAAGTACCTAAAATTATACCTAGGTCAACGTTTAACGTGCCAGAAACTCATACAGGCGAAACGAAGCAGCTGTATCTCAAGTTCAACCAAACGCATTGTTTCATGGGCCATAAATCTAGTCTCTTTCAAGAATAAAATCCTGCTATATAAGACTATGTTAAAACCTATATATACAGCTTTGGATGTGTACCAAATCTACACAAACATTTCAAAACAAAACACTTTGCGCAATTGTTAATGCGCTACGGTACCGTCTTTACTAACTATCGACACCGACTTACAATAAATCCAAACGTTTCCATAGACAATTTATGTAGACGTAGACTACTTAACAAAAAACTAAACAAAATGTGTCCTATAGACTTATCTCAAAAACACTAAGTAAACGTGATATGTAAGAAGAAGATATATAAAAGAGCAATAAAAATAGCAAAGAGTGATAAGGCTCCTAGGCCAGATGGACTAAGGACTGAAGTATTAAAAAAGTTTGGGGAAATAAGATTTACAACGTTGACAAATTTATTTAATAAAATATACAATACAGAAACATTACCAACAGATTGGATAGAATCTACTTGTATTACGATCCTAAAGAAAAATAGAGCTATTAAATGTAAAAACTACCGCGTCATCATTTTTTAAAAATATTTTACGCGTCATTCATGTTAGAATATACCGGCATTTAGGATTTAAAAGCGGAGGAGCGACATGGGAAGCTCTTTTTGGAATGCTAGTGTTGATTCAACGATGTCGAGATGTCAACTGTAATATGCATATATGACTAATCGACTTTGAAAAGGCCTCCAATAGCACACGATATGACAAACTATTCCAAATCTTGAAAAAAGTAGGAATTGACGATGAAGATTTGTGAATAATTGGTAACCTTTACTGGCATCAAACTGCCACAGTTAAAGTGGGATAACAACTAACAGAAGTAATAGAAATAAAAAGTGGTATCCGTCAGCGATGTATATTTAAGAAAGCTTTGCACGATGTAAAGGAGGAAATCATAGTAAATGGGAAGATAATAAACAATATCAGATATGCCGACAAGCTGATTCTCGCGAATACCAAAAAAGATCTGCAAGCGCTTATGGAAAAAATCGCTAGAACGTGCAAAGAATAGGCCTAAAACTTAAAACATCAAAAACTAAATATATGATAATAAGTAATAACAAATTATTGCAAAGCTTTTGAAATGTGTGTTTACCGGAAACTGTTTAGAATTGTTGGACAAACAGAATCACGAACGAAGATGTAGTAAGAAGAATAAATAAAAAAATAGAAATTGTTAAAACTGCAAAGAGAAGAAAATTAGATTATGAGACATCAAGAAAAATATGGCATATTACATCTTATAATACAAGGGAAGATAGCAGAAGAGGCCCAGGTAGACGGAGAGTCTCACGGTTAAAAAGTTTGAGACGGTGGTATGGACAATCCATAGTACCAGCTTTTCAGAGCTGCAGTTGACAAGATCATAATAGCCAACGATCGATAATGGTCAAGGCATTTGAAGAAAAAGAAGATATGATCTGGCACAAAATCTAATGTGAAATTATCATAATACGCAAGAGAAAAAGAGAAAGGCCCTAAAAAGCTTTAGTAATATAGGATATATATAGGGATGTATGGGAGTCTAACTAGAGGTAGTACCTCTATACTCAGGGTTGCCGGACCTTCGGGTCACTCTGAGATATTGGTCCTCAGTTAGATTCTCACTCTCATTTATGGCTCCTAGAAGCTTCATAAGCGGCCACATCCCGGTAACTGTGTCGGCACACAGGCTAAACTAAATGAGAGGCTATGGGAGGCAACTTCTAAATCCTAGATTTAATGGCTCCCATAGTAACAGCGTCTGACCCGGAGCGGGCGGCTGCAAACAGCGTCTGTTCCCATAGTGGGCGGCTGAAAATAAACTCGCCAACACGTTCGGCAAGCGCGGCGAGAAAATGCCAAACCCCTCTCTTTTAAACCATGATGAAAACGTCGAATTCACAAACAGGAATACCCCAGGTGGGTAGAGATGCACTCTCACAATCCCACACTGATCAACGATCAGTCAGCCCCAAGGATTCTGGGGGCAAGAACTCGACAAACCTCAAAGCTAGACCACAGCAAAGAAGACATACAAACACAAAAATATTTATAATAGCAACATACAACATTAGAACAATGCAAACAGAAGAATACAGAGAAGAGCTAGAACTGGAACTATCGAAAATAAAGTGGGATATCGTTGGATTATGCGAAACACGTCTACCGGGAAAGGAACTCAATATTGAAATCAGGACACGTCCTATACCAGAACAACTCAGACACAGACCATAAATATGGTGGGGTAGCTTTTATCATCAACCGTAAGATAAAACACCTAGTAACGAAATTCCAAGCAGTGTCAAAAGAGTCATATACCTTACTCTGAAAATTAACAAACGATATAATATGCAACTCATACACGTATATGCACCGACGACAAACTCAGACGATGAAGAAGTGGAGCAACTATACGAAGATATTACACGCGCTAGGAGACAAGAAAAAACATACTACACCGTTATCACAGGAGACTTCAATTCAATAATAGGAGGCAAGCTGTCTGAAGACGACCAATACATTGGAAGATATGGTTTGGGAATTAGGAATCCCAGAGGAGAAATGTTAGCAAACTTCCTCAGTAGCGAAAAGCTATACTGTTTAAACACATTCTTCAAAAACAAAGACAAAGAAAATGGACATGGAGAAGTCCCGACCAAAAACAAAAACGAAATAGACTACATCATGTCGAACGACAAAACACTATGTACGGACGTAGCAGTGCTAAATAGATTTAATACAGGCAGTGACCATAGATTAGTCAGGTCGGTGCTAGAAATAAAACCGAAACTGGAAAGGAAAAGTTACAACACCAACAAAACTTTCCAACCATACAAGAATTGAGCCTCAATCAAGAAAAATACCAATTACAACTACAGCGAAAACTAGAACCTACAGATAAGCTAAAGAACCTATACATAGATGCGCTAAATGAAAAAATTAAAAATAGTATCCACGAATCAGTTAAAAATATGTGCCAATAAGAAACCTAGCGGTAGCAAACTAAAACAAGAAACCTTGAATTTAATAGAAGAAAGAAGACGAACAAATAGAAGCTCAAAATTTTCAAGAAATTAACAAGAAGGTCAAAGTGATGATTAGGAAGGACATAAGAGCACATAGAAATAAGCAAATTGAAGAAGCAATAGAGGACAACAGAAATATGAAGGTATTAAGATCGAAACTATCACAGAGTAAACAGAAAATAATAAAAATAAAGAATCAAGAAGGTACTGTAGTAGCAAACAGAAGAGATATAGTACATACAATAGAAAACTTCTACACAAAGCTATATTCATCTAACATATCTATACAGAGCTCGGTTAATAAAACTATTTCTAACGTGGGTTCCGAGGAAATACCGAGATAACTAGACTTGAGGTTAAACAAACCCTCAAGCAACTGAAAAATAGAAAAGCGCCAGGAGAAGACCGGATAACAGCCGAAATGCTGAAAATGGGAGGTGAAATAGTAGAAAATATTGTCACGGTACTACTAAACAAATGTTTGATTGAGGAAAGATACCAAAGGCGTGGAATAATGCTGAGGTAATTCTTCTCTTCAAAAAGGGACACATCAAATATTGAAAACTACCGCCCCATAAGCTTACTCTCGTGCATATATAAAGTATTGACTAAAATCATCACAAATCGCCTCACTCAAAAATTAGACTTCTACCAGCCAGTAGAGCAGGCGGGCTTTAGAAAAGGGTTCAGTACCATGGATCACATTCAAACCATCAGAACATTAATTGAAAAGACAACGGAATACAACACCCCATTCACTTGGCGTTCGTGGACTATCGAAAGGCGTTTGACTCAATTGAAATACACGCCGTCCTCCAAGCACTAAATAACGCAAGAGTTGACTCCAGATACTCGCAGCTAATTAAACACATCTACGAAGAGGCTACATTTCACGTAAAGGTAGATGAAGACCTTCAAACTAACAAAATAAAGGTTGAAAAGGGAGTCCGCCAAGGAGACACAATGTCTCCAAAATTGTTCACGTCGGCGATGGAGGATGTGTTCAAGCAAATGAATTGGGAAGGGATGGGTATTAACATTGACGGATGTCTGCTAAACCACCTGAGATTTGCGGACGACATCGTACTGATTTCTAGCAATATTGACGAACTTGAAGCTATGCTAATACAATTGAATGAGGCATCCAAGACCGTAGGGCTGGAGATAAATATAAATAAAACCAAAATAATGACAAACAGCGATGCAGTTGTTTTTATTGATAATCAACTGGTTGAAAGAGTGGACGAATATATTTATCTGGGTCATTCAATTAGGATTGGAAAGGAAAACCAAACATCTGAAATTAGAAGAAGAATAAGAGCCACCTGGTCAGCCTTTGGGAGGCTACAGCATATTCTCAAAAATTCCGATATTCCCAATAGCCTGAAAAGAAAGGTGTATGAAACATGTATACTGCCCGTGGCAACCTATGGTTTAGAGGTTTGCCAAAGAGCGATGGAGCGCAGAATGTTGGGAGTGAGTCTAAGAGATAGACTGAAAAACGAGGAAATAAGGCGTAGAACGAAAATACCCGATATAATGCAGAGAGTAGCTCAAGCAAAGTGGCAATGGGCGGGACATATAGCACGGCATGAACCAAACCGCTGGACCTCAAAACTCTTGAGATGGAGGCCCCGTTTAACGAAAAGAGGTGTAGGAAGACCACCAAAAAGATGGAGCGACGATATCCGAGACTTTGCGGGAAGAGATTGGATCCAGAAGGCTCAAGACAGAAATGCATGGAAACAAATGAGAGAGGCCTACGTCCAACGATGGACGGTTGCAGGCTGATGATGACGATGATGAATATAGATAAAAGATAATGTACAAAAAAGAATGCTAGTTGACAGATATTCCATCAAGCAATCAGCATTGACATTTTATGAACAGATTAAAAAGCTGCAGCCAGATGCTTCATGTACATTTAATATAAATAATAGTTAACTAGCTAAGTTTATTAAAAAGCATGCTCTTTATAATATAAAAATTAAAGGTGGAACAGCTTCTACTGATAAAATAGCTGTTAAAGTATTTTCACAAGAGTTGCTAAAATAATTGAAGGTAGAGGTTACACTCGTGTTCAAGTTTGGAATGTGGATAGAGTTGGCCTTTTCTGAGAAAAAATCTCAAACAGAACTTACTTATTAAAAATGCAAAAAATGTTAGTAGGTTTAAAATGGAAAAGGACCGCATAACGCTCCCATTTTGTTCTAACTGGTCACAAATCGGTCTTAGCGGTTATAACGCAAAAATTAACTTTACCCCGGGGTAGGAAACTACTCAGAACTATAAATAAAAATTACTTAAACTACGTATCAACTGCAGAACTTACCTACTGGCCATCAGATTTTAACAAAATTTTCTAATGTACTTGATTTTTGCATCACAAACAAATAGCAACAATCAACATTAAATATTACATCATGTTTCAATGTATACTCGGATCATTCGCCCACAATTATTAAATACAGTAGTAAAAAATATCAAAACTTGTTTCACTTCACAAGTAAGCCACTGACTGGAATTGATGTAGAGAGATAAAAGCTTTAAAAAGACCTGCACAATGCTGTAGAACACATCATTTATATCATACAATCTTCTGCTCGGACCGCAATCATTAACTACGAAAAGCAAGAAGACAAAAGATTATCCACCGCTAGTTAAAAAAATAACCGAAAAAAACTCAGAAAAACTTCACAAAATACAAGACACACAAGAGACAAGAAAAAATTCAACAAGGCAACCCAGGAATTGAAATCTTTCCAGGGCAATTTAAAAACCCAGGCAATACAAAAATCTGACTAAGCCAATCGCTATTAAAGATACAAATTACTCATTATGGAAAGCCACTAAAAAGTTAAAACGGCCATTGAAAACAGTTCCACCTACCAGAGTAACAAATGGAACTTAGGTGAGAAGTGCCACTGAAAAGGCAGCATCATTTACAGACCACTTAGCACAATTAATTAACCATTTTCCTAGACGTGCACTTTAGAACAAAAAATGCAAATTCGCAAATTTGTTGAATAAAATGTTGTACCGACAAAGATCACCAAAAAAAGTGAAAGAAGTCGAGGAAGTTATAAAAGGTAAGTACAATTTAATCACTGCAAAAACACTAAAAGAACTACCAGAAAAACGAGTTAAAATTATGGAATATATATTTAATGCCATTCTGAGGTTAAATTGCTTCCCACGACAATAGTAATTAGCGCCCGCAATTTTAATCCCAAAACCTGAAAAGAAGCCGGAGGAAACTACGTCACATAAGCCTATCAGTCTTCTTCCAGTCACAGTCAAAGTACTAGAGAAACTAATTTTAAAAGAATGAAATCAATCCTCAAAGATAAAACCTTATACCAGATCACCAGTTTGGTTTTAGAGAAGGACGCGCTACCGTAAAACAAGTACACAGAATAACCACAAAAATTAATCATAACCTACAGCTTAAAAAATCTGCTCTGCGGTCTTCCTGAACGTCAGTCAATCGTTCAATAAGTGTATCATACAGAATTGCTTTACAAAATCAAAAACAAACTCTCTGATTGCTGCAAAATCTTAAAATTATACCTTTAAGAAAGATCTTTTTAAGTCAAATATCAGGAACGACCGACCCGATCTACCCAGTACAGTCAAGAGTTCCGCAAGCCAGAATATTTTGCGACCCTTTTTAGACGTACTATATGCCACAAACCTGCTATCCATAAGACAAACAGTGGTAGCCACTTATGATGACGATGGAGCAGTGTTAGCTTCGCATGACGACCCAAGCACAGCTTCTCAAATAATTCAAAGAACGTTATAGAAAATAGAAAAGTGGCTGAAGATTTGGCGCATGAAAGTAATCGAGGTAAATCTGTTCATGTCACATTTACGTTACGAAAAGAAACGTTTACTCCAGTCTTGTTAAACGGTTAAGCATTTTTTTAACAGGATAGCTTTTATTTTGATTAACAACTTACTTGACAAAACCACATTTGAAAGAAAAAGCTACAGTTAGAATTAAAATTTCGACAATTATATCGGTTAATCGGCAGGAACTCTCAGCTAACAATAGAAAATTCGAATCTGGAAATACTACAAAGATTCCAAAATAAGAACTTTAGAGTAATCGTCAATACTCCTTGGTATGTTCTAAACTGGATAATTTAACAAGATATTTCTGAAGAAGAATTTCAGAGAAGAAATAACAGACGCAGCATAAAATACCAAGACACACTTCAAGGTCACTCTAACAAGCTGAGAACCATTTTACTATAGGGACAAACACTCAAAGATTAGAAAGATCTGATCCATTAGACTTATCAGCTACGTTTAATTAGTTATATGCTTGTTTGTATTATATTTTTATTTCATTATTAATAATAATTAATAATTATATTTACCTGTTATAAAATATTAGTTTAATTTATCTTAGGATAGAAAAGCTCTCTTGTATGTTACATTTTATTGTTATATATTTATTGAATGTTATTAATGCAACAGATTTTAAATTTTCATAAAAATAATAAAAAGAAAATAAATTGATCTCTGAGAGCATGGCCAACGAAAAGTGTAGATCTAAAAAACTGCCAGTTCATTGGATGGTCAACAAGAAAGCTTGGGTGACCATTGATATTTTTATTGAGTGATTTTACAAACGTTTTATACAAGTTAGACGCTATTTGAATGACAATGTCTCGAATGTTTGGTACTTTTAATTCTTGATAACGTAGCCGGTCGTCTTGCCATAGAACACCCAAATGTTTGGTTTTGTTTTTTGTCACTCCATATATTTAAGTTACTTTACCCGTTATTTTTATAAATTTTTAATTTATTTTTGGGTAATACTTAACCAAAAATGTTACCAAGATTCAGCGTTGCTTAAAATATTAGTTTTACAAATAAGTTTCTTATTTTATACGGATTTTTATAATATATTTTTACAATGTTATCTCTTGTACCTTCACCTATATATTGAGTAAAGGAATAAAAAGTTATAATAAGAAAAAATGTAGACGAAACTATTTCAAAGAGTACAAAACTGACTTGAATAGTTGCAACAGTTTCCGGCATTTTTTGCCCGCTCGCAAGACCAACCAATTTCTCCCACGAGCAGCTAGTCACGGCGCAAATTCGGCTCATTAATAATTTTCCCGCGTTCGTTCTCAGCGAGGCCCGGCGGCCCAAATTAAAATATCTACCTGCCTTTTTTGCTGCCGGCGCAACTTGTACTGCGGCGTGTAAATCGCGACATCGCTGCAGGAACTGCCAGTTTTTATGGGCGTTTGGGGACACTCAGAGTGCACCCCTTTAGATGATACGGTACACAGAGCTTTTAATCTCAGCTGGATGTCATTAATATTACTCGCCGCTCGGGAGCGCGGCCGAACCTGCATAATTCCCCTCGCCGGGCCGCGGCTCTGTCTTAACCGTGGGATTTAATCCCGAACTGTGAAATTAGCAAATCTAAATATTTGGTGCGCCAAACTGCTTCCATTTCGCAACGCAATCGGATTAGCTACCCTTTATATTTGCTTTGTGCCGCTAATTGTGGGATACCTCCACCAGAAAATGACTCGAAGTGTTGCGTTGATTCATGGCTGCTTGCACTTGTCAGAGTGCGATCAAGAAAACAACTCGCAAGAACTAAAGCATAACCGCACACGTTAACATTTCAATGGATAATTATTGGTATCTGCGTAGATAAGATCGATCATGAAGTTCAAGTCTGAGTCATAAATCACAATGGGCACTTGTGCAAAAAGGCGCACTACGGATTTTTGTATATTCAGCGCTTTCTCTACAACCGCTTGCCTTGTGCTATATTCACTTTTCTAGGTTTCCTCGAACGAGAGTCGCCCGTTCTGCATTTTAGCCAATAATGTTTTTAATTAGCTGAGTGCGCCGCAAAGTCGCTGGTAATTAATTTTTGCCGGTTGCTGTTGCACCTGCTAATTTCCCGGAACTCTAAATTAAAATAGCCTGGCTTAATTAACATTATTAATAATAATGAAGGATGTAAATGTTAATACTTGGAATATATACATTTTATTGCTTTTTTGTAATTGATTTTTTATTATTTTATATTACCTTGTACGGCTTACAATAATTACTTGCGCAGGAAAAGCCATGTTTGTGTTTTGTAATACGCAAAAAATGCAAAGCAAACCAAAAAATTAATTAACCAAATTAATAGAAGTAAACAGCTTTTTACATCGACCACTTAAAAATTTTAATTATGTATTATAACATATAATCGGGAACCAAAGTATTCCAAACTATTAAAGAGTTATAATATAGCAAGAAATTTAACATCGATAGGATAATTCGAAATTGGTTTATAAACATTTTTCTATCAAAATATCATTTTAAGAACAAATTAAAAGGGAATTATTTTTACAGCTTTGTAATATTTAACAATCTCTTATTGATAAAGCCAACTCAAGGCAGCCATCAAATACCATGCCAACTTTCGGTAACCGAAGTACTGCCGACGGTGCATCTTGGAGCAATAACCTTCAAGTGACGGTAGGAGAGAAGTTATATGGAGAACTATTTCTTCCTGGAGAGTTCCTGATTAGATACGATAAAATAGAAACTAACCAACTTCGTAAAGATTCTTCTTTAAGAATCTAAGAATTCTAAGGAAGGTTCATTCAAAGCAATTTTCACATGAGATAAAACTTTCGTGCTAAAAAGGTTAAAGAGCTTATATAGTGCAAGATGTGGAGTAGATAGACCAAGAGAGCCAGCTGAGCTCAACCCTCAGCATGCATGTCTAACTCGGATATCTTCAATAAAATGCATTACGATATGAAAAAGCTGCCTGCATTCCAGACCGACTTCAAGTGAAATTTGGGTTATTTCAATTTCTGACAAGGGGTACTACCATATAAATAACTGTAAATAATTCTAGGGGGCATATTTTTGTGAATATGACACCTACGGCGAAATCAAAGTATTTGGGATTTTGAAATTTGAGCCTCTGTCAACGTCGTAATTATAAAAACCACAAATAAATAAATTGCTGTATTTTTAGCGATAGATTTTGGAGTTTGTTAATGTAGATACTACTCAAACAATCTTCTCTAGTAAGATTGCTCCAGCGACATTGTTTTGGAATCTTTTTCTAGGCATAAAAAGATTGGGTAGGCCATGCTAAGAAAGGCGCCTTCTGTAATTTGTTTTACCACCAAGATGAGCTGACGAGTGGTAGTAGTCGGAGAAAAACTCACAAGGTCTTCAACCGTTGTATTGATTCTTACATCACCTACTTTGCAAGTTTCTTTAAAATAAATGACGGAATAATAGGTCAGGTCTGTAATCCTATGAAATAGTTGCAGACTTTCTAGAAGAGAAAAAGCAGCACAGAAAAGTGTACCAAACAAAGACAACGTAAAAAACCAGTAGAAAAGCTTAGTTAGTCACAGTCAGTTTTCCAGAGGGTTGATTTTTAATGTTCTCAAAACCTATTTCTTAGAGAGGTTTTTCTTCGTAGCTAAGGTCGCAGCGTGGCAATGTGAATCACTTAGTTTTTTGTTTTTTTTAATAGACGAATTCGAGAAGGGAAAGGAGTCAAGACCTTAAATGACACTGTGCAGATAAAAGCGGGGTGTTTGACCAGTGTTTGACTAACTAAGAAAAAACTTTCCTTTTTTGATTTAATAATTTTTATAAATTAGTGTTAAAGAAAACTAATTATAAGGCATATTTTTTTTGATAACAAAGGTAATTTACTTGAAATTAATATCGATAATATTGAGGTAACTGATTTTTAAAATTCTCCTGCAGCAAGTTGCATTCAATGCAAAATCCGTTATATGTGTCATACTTTTATATATGCTGGTAATATTTAAACATAACCTAGTTATCCTTTTGGATTTTTTATTAAATCAATTATTGCTTGTGCTTATTTTGTATAACTAATTACGGTTATTTACGGAATTTACATCTAATTGTTTGATGAACTCCTCCATATTTAGGTTTGATCTCTGTCATTAATTAAAACAAAAAATGTTATTATCAAAAATGGTGGGTACTCAAAAGGCATTTGTCTGAAAAAACGTTTTTGTTGCATAATTCTATCGATAGTTCTTGGAAGGTTTCTTTTTGGTACCACGTCTGTACACACCTACACTAGAGAAGTAATTTTGAATGGTTCAGCTAGTACTCTCCTCTTATTACTTTTACTTTTAGGTATTTTATTCGTTCCAATAGTCGTGGGAGATCGAGTCTTGACATCTTGTTTAACTCCTATTTCAAATTGAGTAACAACCTGATTCAAGCACATTTTTAAACGCGCACTTATTTTTCGTTGTAAGATTTTACAATCAGCACCATAATCGAAATAATTTAGATCTTTGTATTTAGGTTAGCGTAATAAATAATACTAAATTATTTATAGATGTTGAAACAGGTTATTTGTCTGTAAGTAGTTTATTCTTATTTGCAGAATTTGCCATTTTAAATTACTAATTTTTAGTTAGCGTTTTTGTATTAAGTGTTCTGTAGTAAAAGAGGGTGGCTAACACTATAATTTCTTCTATGAAGCATTAGGAATATTACCACTTGTAAGTGCTATTGTGTCTAAACAAATAGACACTTTAGAACAAGATCAGGGGGCGAAACGGTAATATATACAAATGTTGAAACTCATAAACACCGTGGAAACTCAAACTTAGACCAACCAATCAACTATGAAGGTCTCAGCACTCTATATATTATCGTTCATGAGATATGTCACTTTAAAATAAAAAAAGCAGGAAACCCCCCTTAGGGGTGTTTCAATGGGTCGGGTTTATGAGACATTCCTATTCTACTTTTTAATGAGGAGTTCAAAGAAGCTGGTCAGAAGTTTCGACCTAATTGTACAATTGATCACTATACTCAATTGTATATATTACCTCTAATTAAAAAACTTGCAATAGAACAAACACCAGACAAAATTATAAAACATATGTTAGTTATTTAGAAAAATAACGATGCTAATGTCTAATGATGTGTTTGGGATGTAAATAAATAATATTAAAAAGTTGTATTTGGTATATTAAACTACTTTGATATACATATTTTTAAAAATTGGTTATACAAGAAATTTAACCCTACAAACTATTGTGATATAAAACAATAATGAGCTTTTATGGCTGCAGTGCAACTGAAACATTACAACTTAGTAAACCAGCCTTATTTAAAAAGTTAAAAGCAAAATCTTCTTTCGTACACCGTGAACAAAACTCAGTGTCATGCAAATTATACTAAAACAGTACTTGTATTTTTTTTCTTACAGTTAGTACTTCAAGTTGAAGTTCATAATAGACAACAAAGAAATTTTACTTGGTTTTTTATTTTAGAGATTGCAATTATTTTTAGGTTGCCACCTTCTGACTGTGGTACAAGAATAGGTTAGTTAGACTAGATAAAAAAATTTGGTTCTCTTTAAAAGGACAAAATTAACAATAACATTTATGTAGAGCCATCAAAAAGTGTAAAGCATTTTGGGACTTCTGCTATTTTTATCTGTTAAAGCTGTAACACAAAATAAATAAAAACAAGCGTCTAATATTTGCTTGACGCACAAGAACTATTTTAAAGTAAAATACTTTAAAGAACCAAAAGTGTCCTTTGAATTAAACTATAATAACATTTTCCGATACAGACACTTTTTTTTCGCTTTTATGGGGAAATTGAGAATTTTTTTTAGTAGCTTACTAGCAATTAACAATCAGAACTAAGTATAAATACAATATATGTTCTATGAGTTAATGTGATCACTTTTATTGATGTGAGGGAATCCATCCATCGATGTTATTCCGATTCATCAGAGCTATCCTCCTTGTAGATCATTAGGCCATTTCTTCTTTTTTAATCTTCTTGGAGGGGTCCTCACGCAGGTTGGAGACAAGACTATTTGGGTAGACTTGAAGTCGTAGGAAGTGACTGTTACTCCTTACCGTGCGCTCATATTCTACCGTTGTTATGTTAAGGTCATTTGATTCGCTAATCAATTTCCTTTCTCTTCTTTAGTATATGGGACTTTCACTTGAGTGAAGACCTAGGTAACGGGCCTCATTTGCTTGTGGGATAGGTGTATTATTCAGATACACTGGTGGACACTCTGCACGATTTTGAGTAAAGTTAACATGAGTACTTTTCGTTTCGATTACTTTGACTCGCCATTTATTTAGCCAGGTCTGTAGGATAGTTAAGTGGTTTTGCAGTTTTAAGGAAGCTGTGTTAAAATTGGTGTGGTTAGAGAGGAAGACAATGTCGTCAGCAAAAGTTGCAATATCAGTATCTGATGTTGTAGGTATATCTGTAGTGTATAATATATAGAGCAAAGGTCCAAGGACGCTTCCTTGTGGTACTCCAGATTTGATTGGGTGGAGGTTAGACTATTTTTGTCCGTATTTTATTTGAAAGTAGCGATCTAACAAATAAGACCTAAAAAGAAGGTAGTATTCACTAGGAAGCAAGGTCTTGATCTTATACAGTAGGCCATCATGCCACACTTTATTAAAAGCTTGTTTTTATATCAAGAAATACTGCTGGACAATAGGATTTAGAATTAAAAGCCGTGTTAATAACGTTTACAACTCGATGACATTGTTGTATGGTAGAGTGATACCTCCTGAACTCAAACTGATGGCCAGGGACGCAATTTTCCCATATGTCGGTATTATATAATCTTCTAATTATAAGATTTTCTAGTAGTTTAGACAACAGAGGCAATAAACTTATGGGCCTGTAAGATGAAATTTCTTCAGCGGGTTTTCCAGGTTTTAATATTAGAATAATTTGAGCAAATTTTAGTGATGATGGCCAATAATGAAGTCGCAGCATAGAGTTAAAAAGATTTTGTAAAAACAGTACGCCGCTTTTGGGTAGTTCAGTAAATACCTTTGCCGTTATTAAGTCGTAACCAGGGGCTTTCTTATTATTTAAATGCCTACTTTCTTCAAGAACCTTGGTATAAGTAAAGTTTTTGATGGTCAGTGACAATTGTAGGGGTGCTTAATGAAAGGTTTGAATCTCATCATCTGGTTCACTGGAATGGGGAGTAAAGGTTTCAGTAAAATGTTGCACGAACCGATCTGCCTTTTCCTATCTGTTCTTGCCCATTCATTATTTTGTTTTCTTATTGGCGGATTCACGGTCTGTGGCCTCTTATTTGCTTTAGATATTTTCCAGATACTATTATCTCAGCGAGAGAGTGTAGTTAAGTAGTGATGAAAAGTTTCTTGCTTCAACAGTTTAATTTTTTTCTTTATGGTGTTAGTTAACCTGTTATATATGTTTTTATCAACAGGATTGTGCGTTCTGTGACATTTTGATCTTGTCTGACGCTTTAGCCGTATTAGATTAAGTATTGCTTTGGGAAGATTTCCATCTTCACGTACCATATTTGTAATGTTCGGCTTGAGTGCCAAGCTGCATATTGCACAGTTGTGATAAAGTGGTTTGTCGCATCTTCTATTTCTTGAGGGGTATGTAAATTGATACTGGTTTGTAAGTCCCCTTGCAGAAAACATCTATAAGCCTCCCAGTCTGTTTTTGTGTTGTATAGTGATGGCCTAGGTTGTCTTTTGATAATCGTGGTGCTTATTGTGGACATGACTGGCGTATGGTCAGATGACAGGACAAAGCTACTAGCTATACTAATGTAGTTAGATGAAATACCCTGTATTATAAAAAAGTCCAACAGGTCTGGCACTTTATCAGGGGAAGTTGAGAATGAAATAAAACTTTAGATAGGTAGTTCTCGTTTCGGTATATTAAAAAACATTTACAAGTTTATCATACATTTTTGGAATTATAAAGTTAAAATAAAAGTTACTTGATCATTTATTTCTGTCGGTGATGCTTACGTATGTGGTATAGCAACAAAATAGTATACAAAAACCAACTTTACTAGAATACTTGCAGGAACAAGAAATTTTAAATTTCTGAAATAACGCCGTAGATTTTTTCGATTTAATTTAAAATGTTTAACTTTGTATGTTGTTTAAATTTGTCTACATGAAATAATAAATTAACAATGTTTATTACGATTGCGGTGAGAATTACTTACAGTTGATTAAAGATGTAATCTTAATTTAATCTATAGATTCCACTTTTCTCATTCAGCGTTACAGCTGAAGTGCCAGTTACTGTTTGAATTTTGATAAAATAACAATTTGCAAAATTAATCACGTTTTGAAGCAGTGCTCCTGTCTTTATGCATAAAACCAGAAATGTCACAAGGTGCTGGTCGAAAAATACATGGAAAATGAAAATCGTTCTTTTAGTAGTAGGTGAAACATGCGGAGACAAAAGGGATGATTTTCTGAATTGTGGCGTTACAAAAACCTATAAAAAATGTGAAAACTATTGTATGCCTGTTTCACAGCACCAAGGACAAGAAAAATTACGACGAAAAGTTTGAGAATGCCATGTGAAACCATTGAGGTTATCTCCGTGGAGACGATATACACAATCTAAAAAAACCGTTTTATTGAAAAAACTGTCAGTTCGCGGCTAGCTTGGGCAAAGAAAGTAAAAAAATCTTCTTTTAGAGTACATTGTATAGTGGTCTTCGACCTCATTCAACGAATGCTTAAACACGTAGTAAAGTGCATGTTTAGGGCTGCTTTTTGGATCATGGGTTTGGAAAATCTTTATAGCAACTTAAAAATAGAGAATACGTAAAAAATTTTCCAGAAAATTTAAATTTCGTCTGCTCAATACTGGTACATCAGGAAAGATAAAAATTAGATACTTTAAGAGGATAACGACCGGAAACATCAACTAGTTTTCATATAATTACTATTAATTAATTTAGTGCTAAGTCCATTTTTTTTCGAAAATGTCTCCTGGTTTTACTTCTCTCCCGTTTTTCATGTTTTTGGACTAAAATTATTTTCTCCATGATCACACATTATTTCAGTTTCACTATAAATTGTAAGGTTTGTATATTTTAAAAACCTATAAACAGGTAAAAACTTTTAATAACGTTTGCGTGAGTTTTTCAGAATAGTTCTGATTTATTTATTTATTTCTGTCATTTTAAAATAAATGCCCAAACAAGATATACAAAACCTACCATTATTGCAAGGTGTTAATTAATACTAAAAAAAATTAGTTGCCAAATTAGAATTTAATTGACTTTATCGAGTCCAGCATATCTGCGCGAGACGCTTCCCCAGAAAAGTGCTACCAGCGTCGGGAGAACTACCGGGCAAACCGCCTGGCGTTTCACCAGGATCAGCACCCTAACACAGCTTTGTAATGATTAGATTGCAAGTACCTCCCAATTCCTTCTGATTGTGCTCATATTCCTTCTTTTCAGCCAATTGGTTTGCATCCAGTTAGGCAATAACTTCATTGCATTTTCCCATAACAGCTACACTAATCTTATCTTTCAGCTTGTCATCTTCAATAATGCTCTTAATGTTAAAGCAATGAGATTCCAAAACGCTTTTATCAGAAATGGTGTTCCTCTGCTTTTTGTCTTTAGAACAATACTTTTCAGCATCATTAGCTATACGTTTAATCTCGTCTTTATTAAGACAGCTATTGTCATTGGTGATTATAATCTTATTTCTTTGTTGGTGGACTTTTCTAGAGCTGTTACGTTTAGAATACCAATATAAAAAGTTACCTTAATCTGAGCTACACCTCTTAGTGCAGGATGGATCCTACTAAGTTCAAATTTACCAAGCAAATTGTTAGGTACCCTCAGTTATAACTCGTTCACCTTCACAAACTTAAATCAGTTTTTTATCGGAATATGTTGTCATTACACAAGAGATAGAGGATTAACGTCAAGCAGAAGCAGATCTTGTACTTTCTCAGACATTATTATACAAATTGGCGGCTTGTACAGCTGCACTATAAGCAACTGCTTTATCTCCGTTAATAGAATTGTTCAAATTTTTGCCATGAAAAAGTCTTGCATCAGCTTTTGTACTTAAAGAATATGAGTAGATCTACCAACAAAAACGATATCCTAAATTTGTGCCTTGTCCATTCTTGCATCACGCAAAGAGTTCTCCGTGGTGGAACGGAATAAGTCAGCATTTAGTTTCTTAAAACAAACGCGAGTTGCAGAAGTATATAAATCAATATTTTCGCTCAAATAGATGCGAAGGCTTTCACGGCCGGTTATGGTGCATCGTGTGGTTGGTTCTCGGGTTATTTTTTAGAATATTTTCTTCTGAAGATGTCCGCCGCAGTTGTGGACAAAACGTCAAGAGTTTCTGAACTCCATCCACGGCCTTATAAACCGAGAACCAACTACACGATGCACCAATACTTTCGCTATTTGGCCTCAAGCGGCGAACAGCACGCTTGTTGGACATAGTCTTTTTTATACTCCTTCCTAAATTCTTGGACAAAGTGGTTCACTATACGGTTATCAAAGTCTTTACTTCCATCAAAAGTGTGGCTACCAAATTCGAAGATAAAAATATTCCTTTCACCTGCGCCTTTCTTGTCCAAACCATGTGCAATGGTAGCAGTAGCGGACTAGTTGGTCCCGGCATCCTTAGTAACCTGAATTTGATAGTCATTGAATAACAGTGGTGATAGGATTGGTAATGTTCTTCTCTAAGCAAGCTTTAACATTTTCCAACATCTTGGTAAAGACCATGGAACTGATTTTCTATAGATAGGAAGTTTTGGTCTCCCCTTTGAATCTTAGGTTTTCCTCCGTCAGAGATCACTTCGTATGGCCTGTGCTGCACACCGGCCTGTACTGTTGATCTTTATTTTCTAATATAGTTGTTAGCAGAATAAAAATAAAATAACTTTGGTTTGTTTAAAAAAAATTAAATTTAAAATTTTAGACTTCCAAACTTCAAACTAATGTGCTTAATATTTGGTTGATACACCAAGGATTACTTTTTATGAGCTACTAGGCAAATATATGATAGCAGCTTTTTCACTTGCAACTTATTTCCGTAATCACCTCCTACGCCCACTTAACTAACTGAAATTCGGTTGACTTTGATTTTAATGCTAGTACGAGGTGTAACCCATTTGTAGCAAACATTATAAAGAAAGATTGTAATGTAAAGCTACAAATAAAAGTCTCTTTTTTCTAACAATAAAAGATATATTTTATTTTTTCTGGGTTAGTTCTAATGGCACCAACACATTAGCATAATTGCAGGAAGTAATAAAGTTTATTCAGATAAATAAGAAATATTTTAATGTGGAACCTTAAAATAATGGAATAGAGCTTGTTGTTTTTTCATTTTTGCAAGGTGTTATATGACATGATGAAGAACTAGTATTTGATCTTGGAAATAATCCGAAAAATGTTAAGATTTTGCTTTTCATTTATACGCCAAATTTAATTTCATTTGTAACCGATTTGTATTTTAAAGATCATTTACAGATACCATTAAAGTTGGTGCTTGAGTTTATGTATGTTAATCAGCAATTGCAAATATGTAACCTTGTCATGTAACTATTTTTATGCAAATGCATTTGTAACAAGAATGTCTTTGTAAACAATGACGGTTCTGTTCTTGCAAATATTATGTGCTAAAAATAGAATAATAAAATTTCTACATCCTGAACTGCTAAAGGCTCTGTTATCAATATGATTATATTTTTGTAAGTAATATTTTTAATTTGTAGCTAAGCAAATGTAAATTATTTTAAAAACGATTTATTGCTTTGGTTAAATAAATTTGCATACATGCTATCTTAATAACAATGAGTGTGGACGTTGATTGTTTTAATGGTAAAAAACAGTAGATTTTTAAAAAAAATGTAGACTCAATATTCGTTACCGAAAAAAGGAAAATAAAATTTCTTTTTTGTTTTATCATAGCATTGTATCTGCTTAAATACTCTTAGAATTCTAATTGCATACAAATATTGAAATTTACCTCTTTCAGGAGGGGAATATAGCTGGTTGCTTTCATAGTCTAATTTTCTCAAATATAGTGAGATGTATTTGAGATTATTTGGATTTTTGTTTTCAATATTCACGTTTTATGTTTGTTGACAACTGAATTTCCTTTGTAAACCACAAATTTTTTAAGAATTATAAAGTTTTATTGCCACCCCTAAAAATGTTTCACATAAAATCTACAGTAAATTACTATGTCCTTCAGAAATTAGTTTAATCAAACTCGAATTGTTTTAATAGGCACAATGGCGTTGTTACGGTCCCGATATCCTTAATGCCATAAATCACTCGGCAACATTTTTGTACAAAAGTTAATCGGGCACTTACATCGCTCGGACTTCTAACAATAAACGCTTTGGAGCCCAAAGAAAGAGGCGAACAGCGGGCCCGTCGATTTCATTTTAATGTCACCTGCGCGGCGCTGCCAGCAATAAGACTTACAGGATGCGCATAAAAAACTCCTTAAAGGTAACCACTTGCACCGCAGTGTCTTTCTTCTTAACCCATTCAGCCGACAAGGCTATTAAAGCATCCTTCAATGGCCGCCCGCGGAAGAGGCTTTCAAAGCTCATCCTGCCACTGAATCAAGCAGGCCATGCGCGCTCACGAACTGAAACTTTTGAAAGCGCGCTCTCAGGCCGCGGCCCATACGTGATTAGCTGTATGGGGGCTTCTTGAAGCTCGAAATTCCGTCTGCGTCTTAGTAATCAAGCGCATTCCGGGGCGGCTGGCTCGAGACCGCGGCGAGAAGGAGCGGTTGCTGGGAAAAATCGGCAGCCTTGCTCGCGCTCCATATAGCCCCGAACGGTTGGCTGATTGCGCCCGCACTTTGGGCCGCTCCGGTCGTTGCACAAATACACACCCGCACGTGCGTTCGAAAGGTGCTTATTAATTTAAAAATTCCAAAAAGTCTGATACTTATCGGCTGCTTTACATTTATTCCATTGTTTCGCGCGGAGATTAAACATTTCTGTCTCTAGGTTGGCACAGGCGCATAAATCGCCGTGCGTTGGGCAAGCAAATATTAAATTGTTCGTTTCCTACATATCGCCATTTGCACTGTATTGTTAACATAATTTAATTCAAATATTACAAGAGTGAATTAAAGTTGAATTTGTAAAATAGTTGCACCATAAGGACAGGCGCAACGATTTGCTAACTTACAAATAATGAAACTCAACGATTGAAAAATTTGTAAATTTTTCCAAAGTAAATTTTTAAATTTTACTTCTAATGATAATTTTACTTCAATTGGTTAATTGCTTTTATTCTAATTCTAATTTAAAGATTTTTCTTTTTAAATTGGATTATCTTTCAGTTTGTACTACCTTCTCTGTAACGCATTCTGTAAATAGAATTCTTTTTTTTTAGTAGTACTTAATTAATTATTTAAATTTTTATATCTTATTTGGTTTACTTGTCTTTCTCACTCGGTAACTTAAATTAACTTATGTAAAAAAAGGATTCTTAATTTTGACCAGTTTTAAATTGTACTATAATGTTTATATGTATATATTGCACGGGCATGAGCACCGATATCGACACCGGCACCAGGACCGGCGCAAGCGCCAGCGCCAGTGCAGAGTAGGCGCAGGCCCAGGCCCAGGCCCAGGCGCAGGCACAGGCGCAGGCACAGGCGCAGGCACAGGCACAGGCACAGGCACAGGCACAGGCACAGGCACAGGCACAGGCACAGGCACAGGCACAGGCACAGGCACAGGCACAGGCACAGGCACAGGCACAGGCACAGGCACAGGCACAGGCACAGGCACAGGCACAGGCACAGGCACAGGCACACAGGCACACAGGCACACAGGCACACAGGCACACAGGCACACAGGCACACAGGCACACAGGCACACAGGCACACAGGCACACAGGCACACAGGCACACAGGCACACAGGCACACAGGCACACAGGCCCACAGGCCCACAGGCCCACAGGCCCACAGGCCCACAGGCCCACAGGCCCACAGGCCCACAGGCACACAGACGCACAGACACACAGACACACAAACACACAGGCACACAGACACAGGCACAAGCGCATACAGTATAATGCTCGTCTCGTGCCCATTACGTTTTTATACCAAATCGGGTATTGCCACTGTATTCTTCACATTTCGTATATATTCTTGCATATATAATTTTTAGAAAAGCTTTTAAAGCGTATCTTAGGCTTGATAGTCTATGGTCGTCGAAGTTATAGACATTACTCTTTTTTGGTAATGCTATAAACGTGAATTTTACCCATTTATCTGATATGTGTGCACTATCATAGATTTTATTAAATAGAATACATAAATATGTTGAATTTAGTAACTTCAGTGTTTCTGTATGTATATTGTTATCTCCTAGTGCTTTTCCTCGCTTGGGTTCGTGAGCTTCGTTTTGATTCGATCGTTAGATGATCTTCTTGGTATAAGTTTTTTATTTAGTTCTACGTTGTCTGTTACTATTTTATCATTTTGTTTTACAGTATTTACGATTTTCTTTTTATAACTTCCTGCAATTTGTTTAAACTTTTTGTGGAAGTTAAAAGTGTCGTGTATTTCGTGTTGTCTTTCTGCCTTTTAACATTTTTCTGCTAACCGTTCCTCCTTCGTCTATCTTATTTTGTTTTGTATTTTTTGTGTATTTTGTTGTATTGCTTTATATCTTGTATTATCTTTGCTATTTGTCTTTCTCCTATTCTATCAAGAATTTTTATTGTCATCTATAGTTTTTTCCTTCCTGTTTTTTGTACCCAATCACATTTTCTATTGCTTGTTTAAGGTTTGTTTCTATTGTTTTTTAGTTTGCTTCTTCATTTTGGTTTTTATTTCGTTCGTTTCTTCTGAATTGTGCTTCAATTTCTTCTATGAGTTTTCCTTTTTTCCCTATTTCCCTCAAAGTATCAATATTATATTTTTTATCTTTTGTCTAAGTCTTAATAATTTTCCTCTGAATGATAAATTTTCTATTGGTGGATTATGATCAAGGACATGTCTGCTCCTGGGTATACAACAGCTCTTGTAACATAATTTTGAATTGTTTTTTAAAGAGGAAGTATTCTAATTAATTTATTATTATGTGTTGGGGGTTGTTTTGTGACGATTTACCAGTATATAAACGTTTTGGATTTAAATCATAATATGTGTTTTTAATTAGTAAATATTCTTGCAAAAAGAATAAACCAATTCCTATGTTCGTTTCGCATACCTAAGCCAAAACATCTTATTACGTTTTTCACTGCATGGTTTCTTTCTACTTTTACATTGAAGTCTATTACTACTATTGTTATTTCCTGTAATTTAGCGAATAGACCACTAATTGCTCGTAAAATTATTTAATTTTTTGGCCTGCTTTATTTCCTGTTGAGGCGTAGATTTGTACAATTTTGACAACCAGTAGTTTTTCTTTAAGGTATATTATTGCGATTTTTATCCTGATTTTGTAATTTTTTATTATTAAGACTCCGGTTTTCTATTATGGGTCATCATTTGTTGATCCCAACTGGTGTAATACCATATCTTTTTTTGCTATATTCCGTTTCCAAGCTACCTCGTCTCACTTAGTCCTAGAATGTTTATTTCCACTTTTTCATTTGCTTTAATACGTTGTCTAGGTTTGCTGCGTATATTGTGCGGACATTTCATGTAGCAATTCTGTTATTTAGCTTTATTCTGTCAAGCCGGGAGATTATTTGGACCCTCGAGTATTTAACACCTGCCCGGGACTGAGAGCCATCTGTTTCTGTTTTGCTGACGTAAAAGATAATGGGAGATAAGAAATTTAAGCAGTTTGAATTTCCTGGAGATAAATAGATAGAGTGTACGTCGTAGTTTTCCGTTACTTTCGACTCTTTTATGCGTAGAATTATGTTTTCTTAATTCTAGTCGTCAGAGCCTTATCAGTTCTCTAGCACTGATCGTAATCACCAATCTAGCAGGTTGACATTTGGTAGCAATGGTATGTTGTACTACCCTTACATTTCTAAACAAAATTATATGATGACAAATCTCTGATATCAAGTAAATGAACTAGAAATTAATACTTACCAGTAACACTCAAAAACATCATCTTACCACATGCTGGAAATAAACTTGCATGCTATACTATAAAGGAAAGAGTACATTAAGAAGAAAAAAGAAGAATTAAAAACAAAATATAAAAAATGTAGTGATTGCTGGGAAAAGTTCCAAATGTTAATCTACAACAAAATACTTGTGTATAATAAAAATATGAAACTAATATTGACATATGGTTGTCAACTGTGGAGATGTGATAGTAAAAGTAACATTAACAAAATTTAAATATTAAATATTAATGTTAAAACACAGTACTAAGGAACATCATAAGTGTACCTTGGTATGTTAGAAATAAGGAACACTGCCTATAAGCACGAGAGCGGGCTACATAAACATGCAAGCATTGAGGCTCTACAACTTCTAGATAATTCAGAATTAGAAATGAGACTGAAGAGGATAAATAAATGAAATTGTGTTTTACTTACAATTAAAATTAAGGCTTAGAAACGAAACAGACTGTATATTATTTGATAGTGTCTTTAAAAATTATTTTTTTATTTTCAATCGATGAAACGTAGGTATATTCATACACAAATAAACTATAAGCCGCTATTAGGACTTTTAAAATGACGACCAGCTACATTAAAAATAATTAAGAAAATCCGTTACATTTTTTTGGTAGACTGTTAAATATAATAAAATTAGGCTAATAAAAACATGCATCTGGAGTGTAGCACTCTATGTGTTCAAAGCGTGGACATTGGAAAAGAGATAAGAAAAGGCACTAAAAGTCTTAGACATGTGGCTGTGGAGAAGGTTATTGAAAATGGACGGACAGGATGACGAACAGAGAGGTACTGGAGCAAAGAAACATAATAAAAGTATTAAATAGAAGGAGACACAGATAGACTAGACATATGTGTAGAAATAATCAATAAAGTAAACATTATAGAAGGATTATAGAAGCCATTGGTAGACTTCGTCTCGAGTTATGAAGCAGGTAGTGAAGAATGCTGGTGCGGAGAATTACGCAAAATTCAAAAAATCTACCTGCGACAAAGTAAAATAGAAAGCTGCCGACCAATCCAAGGATTGAAGAGTAGAAGAAGAAGTCAAATAAAAAGTACATGTGAATGATAAACCCCAGGCATAACAGATAGCTGCAGAAGATGATTGATCACATTATAGCCTGGAACATGTGTGAATGATTAGAAGGATTTATATAGAGTTTAATGTTTTTTACATTGATGATCATGAATGAAGAAAAAACGGTATACATAAAGGGAGTACAAATAAGTCTCCTCCGTTTTTTATCAAAAATTGGGCATTTATTGTAAAAGAACGGAACCTAATGTTTTATTCAAAGCATTGTCCATCGCTAGCCACTACTTTTTCCCATCTTTCTGGCAGCATATGGATACCGCGTGGGAAGAACGCTTAATCTTTTGAGGCTATCCATGAATCGATCCAATTTTTGGTGCCCTCATATGATGTAAAGTGCCGTTCAAACAGGCCATGTGCCATCGATCGGAACAAGTGATAACCGGAAGGGGCAGCGTCTGGTGAATACGGCGAGTGGGGTAGGACTTCTCAATTGAGTGTTTCCAAGTAGGTTTTGACCGGCGCCATAACATGTGAACGAGCATTATCATGCAGGAGAATAATTTTGTCGCGTCTAGAGTAATAATGGACGCGTTTTCCCTGAGTGCTCGGCTCAATCTCATCAATTGTGTTCGATATAGAGCTCCAGTAATAGTTTCGTTCGGTTTGAGCAACTCATAACACACGACATCAAGCTGATCTCACCAAATACACGAAATGAATTGTTTCCATGATTATTCGACTTGGCTGTCGATGTTGAAGCTTGGCCACGTGATCCTCATAATTTCCTCTTATTTGGGTTATTGTAGTGGATCCATTTTTCCTCACCACATGCATCACATACGATGCAAAAAACCCTTTTGTTTATGCTTGGCAAGCAGCATTTTACATGTGCAAAATCGGCGTTCAACGTTTCTCGACTTCAGTTCATTTGGAACTTAATTTCGTTTCTTTTGAATAATTCCCAACGATTTCAAACTGAAAAAAATTGCTTTTGAGTCACTCCTAATGTAAGTGCAAGTGCTTCTTGCGTTTGACAGGAATCTTCCTTCAATAATGCTTTCAATTCTGCGTCTTCGTACAATTTCGTTCTTTGTATTCGACGCCAAACTCAGTGTTCTTAAATTTATGAAACCACTCACAACTTCTCTCACTTAAAGCAGTCTCACCATATGCTTCTACAAGCAATCGATGCGCCTCAGCTGCAGATTTCTTCAAATTAAAGAAGTATATCAAAAGTTTCCGCAACTGACGCTTATTCGGCGCAAAACTCGACATTTTTGCACGAAAAAAATTATGTGATGCTGATGCAAAACCGCTGATATTTTAAGGTTGTGATGTTGCTACAATTTCAATCATAACATACTGGTAGGGGCATTTGTGTCAAACGGTGAAGACTTATTTGTATCCCTTTGAGCATAATCACAAATGTAATGAAAACAAACAAAGAATGGAATACACGGAATCGACTTTGAAGGAGGCGAAAATTATTCAGTCTACTGTAATTTTTTTTTTAATTATTTATTAGCATATCAGAATATTAGAATACATTCTATGAGCTAATTTTATGATTTATGTATTTTTTTTATTTATTTAATTCTTGGTCTTGAAGGGGATGACACCCAGTGAAGCCACCCCTATATTATTGCAATAAATCCTTGGGCCATTTTTCTTTAAGCGTCGGTTCTTGAGATCTTCTTTTAGTGGATCTATGATTGCATTTGGATGAGTTGTCTGGTTGGCGTGATATTTAGTTGCCTTTTGTTTTACAGCATCTTTCACAAACGGAATGCCTAGGTCCATACGAAGCGTTTGGTTTGATACAAACCATGGTGCATTTGCGATGTTCCTCAGGTTCTTGGATTGATAGCGCTTGATTACATTTACTGTGGATGTGCTGGCGCAGCCCCAAAGTTTTGATTCATATAACCAGGTGGGACGAATGATAGCCTTATAAAGTAGCAATTTGTTGCTTAAAGTGAGCTGAAACCCCCGTTCAATGAGCCAGTTCAGATATTTGATTTTTAGGTCCATCTGCTTTCTTTTGTTAGTGACGTGTGCTTTCCACGTCAATCGTCTGTCGAGTACTGTAAATATAAGTATCAATTTCTTAAAATGCTGATTTAGAAACAAATAACTGTTCTGCTATAAGGTAAAGACAAAAATTCGAAATAGTGTCCAGAAAAGATGGAGAAAAAAGTATTATTTCATAAAGACAATGTACTCGGTCATAAATGTGTTATTGCTCAGTTAATAAGATTTAACTTTAGGTCATTTAGAAAAAAAATTGGGAATTTAAAAAACTTGGTCCAAGTTCTTTAGTTATTTTGTCAATTTGTCACTATAAAGTAGTTTCCATTAGAAAAGCATGCATTGTAAAAATAATGAGAAATAATTAAAACAAATTTTCAGTGTGGTCGTTAATGAAATGAATAACACAATTCTTCCATTACAATAACGCATTGTTGGGATAAGAAAAGCCTTATCCTGAAACCGTTAAAAGCACGAGTAAACAAACACAAAAACGATGACATAATCAAATTAAACGGACATTCTTATAACTCTACGTCTCGTAATTCGACACACTTAACGTATAATTTTAAAGCTCGTAGCAAAAAACTGATCTGTATTCGCTGACATTTGCAAAAAGCGGCGAACGGTAGAAGGATGACCGACCAACTTAATAACTTGGACTGGACGGCGAGGTTCACCTTGCAGCGCAGAACTGTTTGAATTTGTTTTCTCCGGCTATTAATCGTAATTATACGTTAAAACCGAAACACTCCCAATATTTCACGTCTGTCGCAACCGGCCATTGTTAGCCTCGTCTGCATGCGCTGCTTAATGAACGCTTTCGAGTCTGGGCGCTCGGCGGCCAAGATGCAAACGGAAGATTGAGCTGGGGCCTAATTGGATGCCCAAATAGCAAAATTCGCCGAAAATGCGTCAGCGGGCCGGGCTACGCGTCTGCGGCGGCATGCGCGCAAAAACACTTCGATGTAACCCCGAGCGCTGAACGAGTCTGCTTTTGCCGCGCGCTGTTTGTGCAGGTGGAATTGCACTCAATGTCAAATTCCATACCACCTTCGCGTAGCGGATCTAATCATGCGCCGGTTGGCACGAAATTTATCGGACAGCGGCAAGGGCAACTCAATTACAACAACCGTGGCGGATTTTGGGGTTGAGACTGCCGGGCAGAGCTCGCCAAAGGTCACTTCCTAGTCCACGGGCAGGAGCGCGCCTGTTACCGTGGACAATGGTGGTCTGACTTGTGTCCATCAAACGAACTTTCAGTCTGCTGGGATCACCGCGAAAATATTCTAATAAATGAAACGTTTCCGGGCGTTTTTAACTAATCTAAAAACATAACGCCGTAACTAATGCACGGAGCAAAATTCATGAATGATTAGTCATCACTAGCAAATAAAGGCTTGCTCTAATAAGAGTTCAAACTTAAATTAAGCTCCATTTTCGTTGTACTATTTAGGAAACAATATGTAAAACTATATAGCTGTCATGTAAACGCATTACAAATGTAGGAAAAGTTTTACGAAGTAATTAACAACTTGCCTGTAATTTTCCAGTCGACAAAATGCATTATTTTGCGGTACAGGGAAATTATGGGATAACATACATATTAGGAATCACTCTTTGGATAGGAGTTTTGCCAACTGTTAAGTTGTATGTTATTACAAGGTCGTCGAGATAAATCCGAAATCTTTTAGCAGTTTTTTTTGAGCATGCGCAACCCTCTATTAGATAACAACACATTAGTTTGTCTCAATCAACTTACGATAGTCGACAAATTGAGCCGATAATACAATCGCAAAGCTGCTATACTCAATCCCTTCGCGCCGAAAAATCACCAACAGAAATTATTGTGTGGAATGAAATCGATGAAATAGTAGAGTAGTTCACAAACTTAATGTAAGACTCAGCCTGGCAAACTACACCAATAGAACATAAAAACTCACTAGAAATCCACAATATACCAGCACACCTAAAGCAACTAGTAGTAGAAAAATCTAAATCTCGTGATAAATGGCAACGATCCGTAAATCCTAGAGACAGAACCGTCCTAGATACTTTAACTTACCCACTTCATAACGCTCTACAGGAAAAGAAACGTAACATGCAGGTATTACAAATCTAACCTGTCACCAGTAAATCACTCCATTTGGAAATGAACCAAAAAACTCAAAAGTCCTACTACCTCTATACCACCCCTAAGAAAATCAGGTAGAAGCTGGGCTAGATCTGACGAAAAAAAAAGCTAGCAGAGAACACCTTACTCAAGTCATTATCATAAAATCTTGCCTGGTCAATTATCCCTGTCAGTAAGGCCTATTTTTTCTGCGGAAGTTTACAGAGAAATAAGGTTAACCAATTCATATAAAGCATATAGTGAGGAACGTACTGAAACATTGCTGGCCATGTAGTATTTCCCCACTTAGTGAGAATCATCATTACCAAAGCTAGGAAATATCCACAAGAAACTAGCTCTTATAAACCCATAAGTCTGCTTCCACCGCTATCTAAACAATTTGAAAGACCATTACTACACGAAATCAAGGAAATAATACCAATAGGCGAACACGAGAGTCACTCAACCATTCAACATAGTTAACTAAATATATCGAAGTGTGCTTCAGCGTTTTTATACAAGTCTTGCTCATAGGGCTTTTATATAAAATAAAGAAAAAGCTACCCCATCAAATCTACATCTTTCTAATATCTTACCTAACTGATAGATACTTTCGAGTTCAAGTAGAGAACTCACTGTTAGATTATCATTATATTAACCCTAGTGTTCCCCAAGGTAGTGTCCTTGGACCGCTCTTTACCTTCTCTATACTGTAGACGTTCGAACTACAAAAACTACCTTAATCGCTACCTTCGCAGATTATACTGCAATACTTTTTTCAGATATTAATCCTGACAGTGGACCCGAAAAATTTCAGCTACACCTAAATCTTTTACAAATCTGGTTTACATCTAGAACTCCACCTGGGTTAAAGCCTAAACTAAAAGGCCCACATAACTAAACACAAAAATTGGTTAATCGGACGCAAATCACAATTGAGTATAGAAAACAAACAGTTACTGTATAGTCATCTTAATGTCTATATGGACCTCTGGGATCAAACTGTAGGGATGTAACAAACCCTCAAAACCAAGATCTTGCAGTCATTTTAATCGAAGACGTTGCATATTTGGATAACGGTTAATGATTCATCAGTAATCAGACCCTGCATAGCGACTTCGAAATTTCCTTCATCAATGATGTCATCAAGAATGCAGCTAGGAAAAGTCAAGACGCACTTTAAACCATACCAATAAGTGAATCCTGGACGTCTATCAGTAGATTGTGCTCTACTTATGACATATAGTAATTTTGTTACACTATTTACTTATTACTCTGTTAATGGAATAGATTGTAAATTTGCAATAAATTATTATTAAAAACAGTTTACAACGTAGTCGGAAAATACGGAAAATCTGAATATCAGGAAGAAATAACTGTTGGCAGGGCAACTCACAGCAAGCAATCTGATCTCAACAAAAGTGATGATACAAATTAGACGAGAAGATTGACTGGGATTCAGAGCATGGCGTGACTGATCTGACCAAAAAAGTAGGCGTGGCAAGGTATAGCAGTGCACCAGCACAATAAAATAAATGGGATGTTAACGGCCCAAGTATTGCCGAACGATATCAAAGACTTCATGCAGGACAGGAAAATAAATCGCTAAAATGCCCATGATAATGGTGCTAAAGCTTGTGGGCAGCAAAGAAAGTGTTATAACGCCCCAACACTATATCAACATGCTGAAGACAGTTGTCAAGACGTGGATAAAGAAAATGGGCACTGGGCGAGAGTACGTCTTCCAGCAAAACTCTGAATTAATTTAAAAGATAAGAAAGACCTAGAAATGGGTATGCAATAATTGGATTTACCTCTGGTCCTCCGAATTGGTTGCCACCCTCTAGACCTCAATTGCGTCACTCTTGACTACTACATATGGGACGTGGTCGAGACGGTCAACGAAAGGCAACATAATACTAAATACAGCTTAAGGCCCTCCATCATTAAGATAATGACAGTGATAAGGAAGATATTGTGTTGGCTTGTAGCAGGTTTAGGTCCTGGTTCGAGAAGGTTGTGGCTGCTAATAGGGGCTACATTAAATAAGACAATTTTGAATACTATTTATCTTAATTTTGCTATGTAAATAGATTTAATTTGTTTTTATTTTTATTGTTTAGTCACTTTCCGAAATTACTACAACGACCCTATATAAAATGACAATGAAATTTTTGAACGGTATGGGTCAGCAAAGCAACATTTCCTGACAATTAATTTTCGCGGTGCTCACCAGTACTGTCCAGATCTGAAACAGAAATTTTCTTTTTTTATGATTTATTACGTTTAGTTTCTGTGCCATCTGACTAACGATAACTTTTAGTTGAAAAAAGAAATTTGTTGAGTTGTCGGAAGAATTGAAACGCAATTTAAGTGAAAATAAACTTGTAAATTTTATTATTAAAAGTAACAGCATTACGTGGATATTTATTTGCTATTGTATTCCATTCTCAATCAAAATAGATGTACTTTATACTTATATCCTTGTTTCGAAACAATAGACTCAGTTTTGAAAAATGTATATTCACTCCGATAGCATTCTAAGTAATGTTCAGTGTAGTTTGAAAGCTTAAAAAATTTCAAAAGATACCGCTTTTATTGGAATCAGACCTGTCCTGACAAAGTTATGGGCCTAAGAATATGTGTAACACAAAGAGTTGAAAAGAAAAGGTGATTATAAAACTTAAAAAAAATTATTTAACAATTTTTTTCAATACATGGTGTTGCCACCTCTATTCCTAATTGCACTTTCAAAGCGATTACGCATGGATCGGGTGAATTTTTCTATGCTGTCTTGAGAAATTGCTTCCCACTTTTCAATCAACGCCGCTCTCAGTTCCATCACGCTCCCTGGTGTAAGATTTCTGGCCTGGACTCTTCGCTTAATCTCATCCCAAACATGCTCAATTGGATTCGAGTCTGAGTCCATTTTCGGTATACCCACGTCAGCCAGGTAGGTAGTAGTCACTCGTGCAGTGTAGCATCGCGAATTGTCGTGCATTAGCATAAAGTCCTCACCAATAAATCCTGCAAAGGAACATGTTTTTCCAGAATGCGGTCCGCTGTTAAATCTATTCCGCGTCCTCCACTAAGCACGAAAACCAACTCAGTTTTTCGTGCATGGAAATATCCGCCCAGAACATGCAAGAGCCACTTCCATATGACAGTTTCTTGAATACAGCAATGAACAAATAGCTTTCCTGGCCTTCTATAAACCCGATGTCTCCTGTTGTTGTCTTGCAGGCACATCCTGGAATTGTCGGTGGAATAATATCTGATTCCAATGGCTGAGGCCCCAAGCGAGATGTTTACGAGCAAATTCCAGTCGCCTTTGTTTTTCGACTACAGTCAGTTTGGCACCTACCGTAGCTGCCATCTTTCTTCTCACTGTCCAAACGCTGGCAACCACACGTCTCTAACTGAACTGAGCTTTTGCTTAAGGTCAACGCCAATCATATGTCGATTTCTGAGGGATATTGAGACGAAAAATCTCTCGTCTCTTTGTTATCACATACCTATGGCCGTCTTCTTGTCAGCAGACGTAGCCACTGGTTTCCCGGTACCGACGCCACACGTTTGACATTGCTGATAGACTCAGATTTACTCGATTTGCCATGATCCTCTGACTGAGGCCCTCTCTCAACAATGCAACTACCTGAGCAGTTTTGAAATTGCTTGTGCACAAGACAACCTCTGGGGTTCTGCTGCAAAAATGCTTTATGTTGTATGTTTCTTTATTAGTGCTGGTATCCGGTGCGATTTTTCGAAAAATAATGGTAGCTGCTTTTTGCTACCTCTGCTTTATATTACATACGAGGGTAAGGTGAAAAGTTCTCGGCTAACATAGAGATGGTGCTGCAATCGGAAACAATTATGCTTCTTGTTTGGTGCATGTGTCATTAGTTCGTATGACTAGTTTCAACTTGTTCGCTCAAGTAGTTTGTTTACACGAATTTTTTCAGTAGACATGTTGCATGTTTTTTGTTAAAATGGATAAACTTGAATATCGTGCGGTTATAAAATTCTTCGTTTTGGGTGGATTAACCACTAAGGAAATTCATCCGAAGTTGACAAATTTTACGGGGACTCTGCTCCTTCCATGTCAACTGTTAAAAAGTGGGCAGCTGAATTTAAACGTGGTCGCACAACCCTCGAAGATGACCCACGTGAAGGACGGCCAAAAACCGCAACCACACCGGAAACCATCGAAAAAGTGCATGATATCGTGTTGGACGATAGGCGAGTGAGATAGCTGAGGTTGTGGGGATATCGGAAGAAAGGGTGCGAAACATCTTGCACGAAGAATTTGGGATACGAAAGCTCTGCGCAAGATGCGTGCCTCATTTGCTGAATGCCGATCAAAATCAAATCCGCAAACGATTTTCGCAGCAATCTTTGGACCGATTCAACAGGAATCCGACAATTTTGTGCGGCGATTTGTCACCATGGATGAGACATGGGTCCACCACTACACGCCAGAAACAAAACAGCAGTCCAAACAGTGGGTGGAAGCCGGTGGTTCAGCGCCAAAGAAAGCGAAGTCTATCACATCTGGCGGAAAGGTGGCCAGCGTGTTTTGGGATGCGAAAGAGATCCTGTTAATTGATTATCTTGCAAAACTCCAACCTTCTTAACCACCTGGATTCCAAAATACTCGAGAAGAGGCTTGAAGAAGAAAAATATCATCTTTCACCAGGACAACGCACCTCCGTTGGCGATGGGAAAACTGCGGGATTTGGGGTATGATTTGCTCGGCCATCTCCCCTAGTCTCCTGATTTGGGACCCTCACACTTCCATCTGTTCCCAAACTTAAAAAAATTGTTTCTGGGAAGCGCTTCGCAACCAATGAAGAAGTTGATGAATGTTTTCACAATCTTCCAGATTCTCACTTCCGAGAAGGAATACTGATGTTGGAGAGGCGCTGGATCAAGTGTGTTGAAGTCAAGGGAGATTACGTAGAAAAATAAAATCATTTTTTAACTGAAAGTCGCAGTCTTTCATTGTCAGGCCGAGAACTTTTCACCTTATATGAATTTCTTACTTCATGTCCAGGGTCTTCAATACTTTTTGTGATTTCTTCTGTGTCAATTGAGTAGTGTTTTTCCCGCAGTACTACTAAAAAATTATGGTCTTGCTTTGGTTTATGTGTTAAATTACGGTTGCCTTTCCTTTAGCGCTTTTGTTATACTGAAGTATAATTCAGGAGTTTCTGCTTGGAGCTTTACTTGATCATTTTCAAGGATTTTAATTTCGTATTTCTTTCCAGTAATCTCATTTCATAATTGTGTTAGCGGTGTAATGTATTTAATATTTAACATCTGCCACAAATTTAGATTGCGGTTTGGAAATTTTTCTGTTGCATCCTTTTCATTAGATGGCGTTTTATTCTGCTTCGTCATTCTTTGATAACACAGCCAAACCAAAAAAAAAATTGTGTAATGTTTCCTTCACTTTATGACTCAATTCTTATTAATTTTGGGAAAAACGAATATGACAAAGAAAAATTTTTATTAGCTCTAGTTTCTGTATATACAATAGGTGAAAGTTTTTCATTTTAAAGAATTAAGGTAAAATGGTAAATATTAATTTCATGTGCTAACAACATTAAAAGTGTAATCGTTTTTTTTTAAATGACAGTTACATCCTAAATTGATAAAAAAAACAACTACCAGGTGGATGGATCTAAAGAAAAGCAATTGGTGGCTTTATAAGATTCGCTGTCTTTCTGCTTTTCTCTTGTAAGTGAGTTCTAGAGCATCCCCGCACAAAAACTAACACTAACGCGTAAGCATTGCTTCATTATAGCGGACCTGATGTCTCCGTTTTATCACAGAAATGTCCTGATGGAACCTCTCCGTACTCGTCACTGACAGCTCCACCACTAGTTTCCTTTAAGATCAGGGTCATTGGATGTTAAAGGCTTGTTGAGTTTTTGTTATTCTTTCACACTGTCTTCATTTTCTACTTCGAACTCATAATTTTGTGGTGGAGTAGGAACTGGTAAACTGTCTGAATGTGGAATAGGTCGAATAGGAGATGGAAGATTCGGGTATTGAACTGTTTCACTTTATTTCATTGACAATCTTGCTTTTATAGGCGGTATCAAGCAAAAATAGCAGTCAACTGTATGTTTTGTAGGCTCCCGCCAAACTATAGGCAGAGCAAAATCCATTGAACGTTTTTTATCTTTTAGCCATTCTCGTAATAAAACTGAACATGAGTTGCAACATGTATCCTGGTCCCCTACCTTCAGATCAAAATAATGCTGGTAGGCAGTCTTCACAGGAAGCGTCAAATTGCGTTTCTGTCACGAAAACGTTATTCCACTACAAATGTAACAAATATTGTTCACTGAATTTACACATTCCTGTAGCATGTAGATGTAACAAATTTTACACTTTTAAAATACTACAAAACAAGATATTCTGCACTAATTACAACAGAAATAATACAAAATTTATTGTCACAGCGATAGTGTTTAGAACCCACCTACAGCTAGATTACTGGTGTATTTTGGCAGTTGACATAAACAAATTTTTTCCAAACTGAAAATGTAGACTATAGAGAATATAAATTGTCACTGTATCTCCAAAATAAAAGCTAATCGGCAATTTTTATGCAGGTGGAAATACATAAGAATCACCTACATTTGAGTCCAAAGCATTTTCATTGTTGAGCAGTGTAATGGCTTATATCTGTTTGAAGTATTTGGTTTGTATAACCAGTAGTTATTCATTTTCGTTTGTTTTAACGGTTTTATGCTTTAGTCTGTACTATTAGTTTTGCGTCGTTTTTTATATATTCTACCATTTTCCATGTAGTTTGTGATGGGTATTGTTGACTTGCACTATATTTCGTATTTGGTAACGTGTGTTATTGATAGGGTTGGATTTCCATTGACTGTTGCGGCAGGTATCTAAAGTTTAGTGAAACTTGTGATTGTGGATTTATTTGTGCATCTATTGAGGGTATCTAGTCTGTTCATAATACTGTGATCTAGGAGGCTGCGACGGATGGATAGTATGATCCTTGAGTAAATGCGACATTTCTTCGTTTAGTAGATGACCACTTATTTATTATTTATTTTATTTATACTACTTTATTCTATCACTTCACTTATTAACGTTTAATCGCAGCACTTGGTTCAAAGCAAATGGCCTTTCGGCTTTGCACCGGCGCGCTAAGCAGATTATTTATATTTAAATCTTTCTTGGCGACGCGCTTATAAGTCTGTGACTATTTACTTTGTTCACTGTAAGAAAATAATTGAAAGTAGTCCTTTTACGAAGGTTTTTCGATGTCTTTGCCCAGGTCTTTCCTGAATATTTTTTATGTTGTTTTGCGACAGATTCTCTCAGCTAACTTCATATTGAACCTTTAGGTGCTCGCAGAGTTGGTACAACGCTTATATATGGAGTTGATAATTTTTCTTGTGCCAGCTCATCAGATTTTTCGTTAGCTGCAACTTCATTGTGTCGTGGTATTCACAACAGAGTTAACTAGATGTGACCTACCAGTGCTATGAGTTCTTTGCGGCGTTCTCATACCAGTCTGGTTTGTACCTTCGAGTTCTTTAACACCTTTAGGAAGTGAATATATTGATTCGCCTATTCCCATAGGCTCAAATTACTTTTTTTTTGCGTGATACTGTTATTTAAGGTATAGGCAATATTTTCATTGTGTGATAATGAAGAGAAATAATAAACGTACTTGTAAATTTATCATAAAGAAAAAAACCTCTTTTAGCTATATTATTAAATATATAGAAGCACGTCGTCAAATGTAAAAAGCCGATTCTGAATGTAATTCAAAAAAGAATGTTTTGTGAAAGTAGCTTACTGATGATTTTTAGAGGTACTTGGGTACATGTACGTTAGATGAGATTTAAAAAAATAAATACTAAAGTATAGGATCCGGCAGGGAGGTGTTAGTTCTTCAAAACGCCAACAGAGATGTTTTTAACAGATTTTAATTTTTATTTTTCCAAAGATTACATGAAGCACAGAGGAATGTAATTCAAGTGTGAAAAATTACACCATCCAAGTGGCCAGACCTTGTTGCAAGCGGGTGGAAAAATTGCCTATTGTGTAAAGTGCCACGGTGGATATAAGCCACCCACCAATTTCGCATAGAAAAAATTTTCCTGGAGACCGTGGTGGGTAAGCGTGGATCACCGGACCCCACTTTACTTCTGCCGGTGTTATTCCAAGTTGACCCACTGCAGCCTATAAAATGCATGGCAATGTGTTTAAGACTGTTGTAGCAAAATATTGCTACCAATGGCCTTTGAATTGGTGGATTTATCTGACCCTCCGGGGTCTTGAAGGAAAGTGTTGTATTTATTTGAGAGTAAGTTTATTCGAACAAAAAAGTTAAAATCAAACGCAAATAAAAAATTTAATTTATGTATCTAAGAGAACTTGGTGTATTTCGAAAAAACACTCCAAGCATAAAAAGAGGTGTTGTATGCATTTTGAGCAATAACATTTATTATTTGGTTAATTTCTGATAAAAGCTTTGAATCATCTAAATTATTTTGGATGAATTGCTGATTTGTTATGGTACTCTCTTTACTTTTTTAGGCTCCTTCATTATACAATCTCTTATTTTTTTTATTATTATTATTTACAAGGAACAATAAGTATTTAGTGTGGTACATATAACAAGTGCAAGCAGCAGTTAAAATTGCCAACATGTAGAGTAGGGCTACAATAAGCCACTCTATTATACATTTCAGTAGTCTATAATCCAAGTGAGCGTTTTAACATAAATTTAGAAGAAGGAAAAATTAAATTAATTCTAGCATTAATGTTAGTTTAAATTAAAATTATTAATTAAAACACATTCGAAGTTCATTGGGTTTAAATCGTTTTAAGCGTTCTTGTTTATCGGATTCGTTCATCAAGGTATTGACTGGTTGATTGGGATGCACTGATAGTCTGTCTTTCAATCTTTGAACAATTCTTTCTATTTATTCTTTATAGTAGGCATACACAAATCACTTTATTTGGTACGTACCACGGGGCACTGACTAAAGCACGTAGCACTTTATTTTAGAGTCCCTTAATAATAGCCAGGTTGGAGATGCTAGCGGTTTCCTAGAGAGAGAGACCATATTCCAAATAGGTTTTAACGTTACTTTATAGAGCAGTATTTTTGTATTGTAGTCCAAGCTGTTTGCGTTTGTTGAATATATGGGTTTTCCAGGTCAGACGTCGATTCAGATGAAAGCCCAGATATTTTGAGGAATCGCCATGTTTTAGTTGTTGTCGATTCATGGTGAAAGTGGCATGTTGAGATTTGTTTTTATTCACCTTGATTCTCCATACTTTGAGCCATTGCTAGACTTCATTAAGGGAGTTTTGTAAGTTGTAGGATGCAGTGGTAGGATTAAAACGCGAGGCCAGGACAACCGTGTCATCAACGAAAGTGTCGCTGTGGTTAAACTCGTAGTTGGTAAGTCGGTTGTGAATAGTAAGTATAGGATGGGTGCCAGCACACTGCCTTGAGGAACACTCTATTTACTTGTAGAAGGTCCCACAATAGAGTGATGATTCGATGTAGTCGAATTTTTAACATCATCAGGCACATTTGTTTTATTTTCTTCATTTTCACTTTTGATGTTTCTTTGCTAGCTTTGTATCCACGTTATGAAGTTTCTTTGTTCCTTTTTTTAGGTTTGCTTTCTTTCTCAAATGCAGATTGATCATCGCTATCTGCAGAATCAGAAGAGAACGAGGAGAAAGGGTCACATTCGGATACATCTGGGGAGAGGTCGGATTTATCTGATATCATTTTATCCCATTCTGATTGTATCCGTGCTTGTTTTTTATTAGACATTTTGAACACTTAGGTACTTTGAGGCTGCACTCACACACAACGACAATAAAACGAAACTAATTTATTGATGCAACGGCGGAATTTATGCAATCTAGAAAAGATTTTCCAGTGGGCATGATTGATCCCCACTTCAATTATGGCCTTGCCATATCATTAGGTTAAAGTAACCCACCTAGAAAAATGTGATTTTTGGAGCTCGAATTTAAAATTTAGTACCCTGAAAACTTAATTATATCATAGTTATACTATATATTTAGACTCAAGAAAAGAAAATAAACAGCTTCGGCTAGGGGAGCGCGTATCGCATTCGTTACGTGGTGGTACTTTACGTGCTATACATCTTCAAGCATAGCGCGTAGAATCGTTTGAATTTCTCGAGTTTTGAATGTACGAACGCTTTTGGATCCAGGATTTTGGAACAATGAACTTCGGAACTGTTTCATGTCGGCAACTGCGACGGATATCTCATTAGAATAGTTTTAAATTTTAGATAGAACACACAAACAACGAAAAATAGCCCTTCCGTGTTTTAACTGTTATATTTATATTAATTAATAACCGAGAAAAAAGTTAAAATGCGAGAAGATTGAAATCTCATGACCAAACAAGTTTTGGACTGTTGAATCTAAAACACGATGGGCTGCCCTCGTATGATCGTGACGTGCGCTGTCGTGCACGTCCCTTGTTTTATCATAATTAATGGCGCACAGAGTGTAATTAAATAGGCAGCCGTAGGGCACTAGCATCCGAAGCTTATCGTCAACGGCGATCGATCCACCTGGTATGGCACAAATATGGTGCGGTGCTTCCAGTGGCAGAGCCGAGGCAGATGCAGCGATCTCGCACCCACCGTAACCCCGCGGGAGGTCAATACCTAATTGAACCAATATTGTCCCATCACGGCCGCATCTGCCCAGTAGCGGAAGAACCGTTAAAGAGATGTTATTCATCTGAGCAAACACCTCCGAACGCTCGCCGGCTCCTAATTCCGTCTGCGATCTGCAATTACTCCGAGACGCCGATCGTGAATGAGCTCTAACGAGCGAACGACTCAATTTGCGCGTTTGCATGCGGCGCTCGTTAATATTCATGAGTTCAAATAGCGCACTTAGCATAAAGCGCCCGCCAAGACGGGCGGCTACCAAAATTGCGGCTGTTAAACGGGCAATTTGCGGGCGCGTTTATGTCCGCGGCCCGGCCCTGGCGGGATTCGGGCGCGTTTTGTGTGTCAGGTTCTCGGAACTCTCGTCAGCTGTCAAATAATTCATCACACCGCCGCCTACCGTGTGAGTCACCTGCGTATTGCATTTTGCAATCCGAGTGGTGTAAATTGCCCGAGCGGCTACTATTAAGGAGTGCGTGCGTTGGTATCGGGAAGTGATTCGAGGCGATTGCATTTGAGCTGCTGCCAAAGATACATCTCGATAGATGATGGATGTAAATCCAGATAGCTAAGAGTACACCAAAGGAAAAGACAAGTTTATTCTTTCACCCTGATGTCAGTCGCATAAATTAGTGGCTGATGTACCTAATTCTGCCTAAGCCCTTAGTTTGTTGGATTTTTTTAGGATCTTTACTAGAACACAAAAAGTAAATATTAGGCTAACGACATTAAGGAAATTTTAAAAAGGCATATAAATACGCTTTATTGTCATATCAAAGCGTGCCATCTTAAAATGGAGAGTTTAACGATAGTATTACCCTCGAATCTAGATTTGGAAAGACAAGACAACTATGTGTTAGCGAAAAAGAAAGTTCTTCTTCTAGGAAATACCAGGAAAGAGAAAAAAGCAGCAACCGAGCACGAAGGCTGCAATGCAGGCTGTAAGGGCTTTAAAAATATATGGTGTATCTAGATGAGCCCTAAGGAATAGTTTTCGATTTAAAAGAACGTAAAAAAAAAGAAGTTATATCTCCACATTTAGAAGAAGTGGTTTCTTATTGTCCACAAATTGAGTAGAACTTATTTGGGCTTACCAAAGAGGATGTAAAAAGGATGGTATTCTAACTTGTGCTTTAAAAAAACCTCTCAGTTTATTTTGACGTAAGTGGTTACAGTTGTTCCTAAAACGTTACCCTAAAACGCTGGCAAGGACTCCTTAGTATCTATCAAAATTAATAATTATGTCCTTTTGGGAGAAGAATGCTAAAGAAAATTTTAAAATTCTAAAATTAAAACTAGACAAGGAGATTACCCCAGCAAAATTTTTAATAAAAACAACAAGGAGCAAATAATCAGAACCATATCGAGCATTTTCTTTAATTTTTGTTTTCAGACTGTGTAGTTAATTGGGAAATATTATAGATGTGGTTTGCCGTAGTTTTAAATAGATTTGCTTCTTCAGTTTGTAATTAATAGCATCTAAACCTCTAGAATAAGCTTCGCCAATTAGATTTCTATTAGCTTTATTTGCGAAACATTCGATTAAAATGAGCCTTTTACCAGCATGGATTCAGCTTTGTTGATAAACTATCTGGTTCTATTACGCTTATAAATTAGTTCTTAGCTTTAGATTTCACAGGACGCAAATCACCGTTTACATGTAACGTATTAGTCCGCCCTCTTGCGGTTTTAAAGCAATGACGATTGGTCTTTCGAAACATCATGCGATTTGGAGTTTGATGCACAAACCTCGATAATCATCTGTGTTCATGATGGCAATCACAAAAGCGCATTTTTGATTTTCTATCTACTTCGCGTTTCATCTTAAGAAAAACGCTGCTGAAGTCACCGAAATGATTTGTGCTGCATATGGTGAGAATGCTGTAAGTCATGCAACGTGCAAAAAGTGGTACCAAAGATTTCGCGGAGGAGAGTTTAGTCTTGAAGATCAACCACGCGCTGGACGCCCTCAAATATTTGACACGGATGAGCTGCAGACATTGCTGGATCAAAACAATGCGCAAACTGAAAAAGAGCTTGCAGAACAGCTTGGCGTCACTCAGCCAGCCATTTCCATACGTTTGCATGCAATGGGTAAGATACAAAAGGAAGGCAGATGGGTTCGTATAAACTGTCCGAAGACAACAAAAGTCGACGGCGTGATACCGCACTCCATTTGCTTTCAAGGAACCGAAAAAAGGATTTTCTGTATAAAATTATTACGGACGATGAAAAATTGATCTTGTACGATAAACCCAAGCGCAAAAAATCATGGGTAGACCCTGGCGAACCTTTGACATCGACTCCAAAGCCCACTATCCACGCCAAAAAAGAATTTGCTCTATATCTGGTGGGATTGGAAAGGTGTGCTGTACTATAAACTCTTGAAACTAGGTGAAACAGTGACGTCGGATCGCTAGCAACAGCAACTCATCAATTTGAGCAACGCAATCAAAGAAACTGGACAAGGAAGTCGCAAAGTCATCCTGCTTTATGATAATGCCCGACCACATGTTGCGAAGGCGACGCAAGAACACATCTTCGCGTTAGGCTGGGAACTTCTCCCACATGCGGCGTATAGCCCAGACATGGCCCCTTCTGATTATCATTTATTCCGGTCGTTACGGCATCACTTGGCTGATACGCACTTCAAAACAGAAGAAGAAGTCCGAAAATGCATCGATAACTTTATCGTCTCGAAGCCAGTGAGCTTCTATCACCAGGAAATTCGCTAGCTATCCGAAAGATGGCAAAAGGTCATCGATGCCAACGGAGAATACTTTGATACTTAAGCTTTTTTTGTTTGTTTTTAAATAAAACTTTAATTTTGCAGAAAAAAGCTGAGAACTTATTTATACACCTGATATTACTTATGATCCTAGAGTCTCAAACGTTAAAAGAAATAAAGTTTAATGTTTTAATAGTCGAGTATTTTGTTGTATTATTTTACAAGTTACTTCTTCTGTTGCTTGCGGCTTAATATTAGTTAATAAATTATAGAAAGGCGTTAAAGTGTCAATACATGTCACGTTGCATACCATGAGCAGCAGTTTCAAGGGATCATCCGGTTTTTCCCATCATCCCGATAAAGATCACTTAGTTCGAGTGTGGAGGAAACGTGCAGAATCTAGAGCTTTATGTATGATTTATTTCTGAGTATCTTGCGAATCTTTCTTTACTATTCTTACACTGCACTCCATGAACTTTGTCTTCACTCGTCACACATTACCGCACAGACAACCCAATCGTAGTGTTGTACAAAGTTGAAAGTTCTAGTTGTATAATTTTGTATCCACATTTCCACCGAGCTTAAGAAGGCTTATAGACAGATATCTGAGATTTTGTTTAATCTAGTCCTTTAATTTCGAATAGTCAAAGTAGCTTGGGTCCATTGTGTTTCATCGAGGTTAAGAGGAGATTCCAGAAATTAAAGCAGGTAGAGTTATTTATGTCCTTTATTAGATTTGGGAATTTCTACAGGATGGACGTTCTAAGAAAGTACATCATTTTTTGGAATAAAAAAACAGTCCTTTAACAAAAAATATGTGGTAAGTAAGTTTAAGATAGAAAGTCTGGCTAACAGAAGTTTTAATGTTGTTAATTTTCTTTTGAAAGCTAGCTCAACAACTTCGTCGAAAAGTAGATTGCCAAGTACTTCTAGATATTTTTTAACATTACTCAGATACTAGTATAGAACTGTTTTAAGAAATCTAATTCCAGATGCAAAATAGAGTTTACACTTAGTGCTATTTATTGTTAGACTCAGTTTGTTAGCTGTATCAGAGATCCAAAGTCTGCCAATGCGGTTTTAAGCTCATCCTCTAATAAAGCATCATCGAGATACTAAACATTAAATTCCAAATTCATCGATTTGACAATAGGGTGTATAATAGCCCTAAATCTTAGTGGTTTACAGTTGTAATTCTGATGCATCCCAGTCTCTGATGATAATATGTTATTGTCAAAGAAAAGACAACGATGGAGTATAACATTGAGCTAGAAAGATGTAGAGTTTTGGTAAATCCTTATATATTCTTTTTTGCAATATAATGCTTTTATTTATATTGAGGTGTATGCAATATCTGTTTTCAGAGGTACCCTGTTGAAAATTGTAGTTATTTAGATGTGTTTTGCATCACTTTTGCAACTTCATTTTGTTGTTATGTTCAATTGGGGTGGGAAAAAATTGGCAAAAGCTTTTTCTTACACTGTGAATTCTCAAAAACAAATTGGAATTACCTCTATATTTATTTTTATTAAAATTAGAAAATTGTACATTTTTATTATGTAGACTTGTAGTCTGCTTTTTGAGTCTTTAACGAATTTAGAAACCAGAAATTTGAGAAATTGTGGTCTCAATCTATTTAAACGTGGGGTTGAACCGCAGAGAATTGAGTTGAATGCTTTAAGAACGTCTTGTTCACTAAACAGAAGAGAATTTATGTTTTTTTAAATCTCAGGTAAAGCGATTGATTTTAAAGCGATTGTTTTCCATGAAGTTAGTTAGAGTGTTAGAATTGTTGGATGTTGTGTTATTGGAGCTTAATATTATAACTGTTTCGCAAATACCTCAGCTTCCAATACGATTTTGCTAAGTCTTTCTTGGTTTTTGCATTAAATGACTTATTTCCCTTTTCATTGGTGTTGAATGATACATATGAAAAGGCCAGCAGTTTTTGCCAAACCGAAACTATATTTATTATTTACTTATTATTTCTACATTTTTTTGGAATTTAGGAATCCTCCTGATTGTGCGTGGAAATTCTTTATAGTCTCTTGTAGGGACAGAAAATTAGAGAAGTCCTAAATCAGGGACTGTAAGATTGATTGTATGTATTGCTTGAGAGATCCGCAAATCCAAAACGTCCTCTTAAAATTACCGAGTTTCTTCATTTAAAAATGCCAAATATATTGCATACAATATATAATAACAATAAACTTTAGTGTCTATATTTACAATTTTTTTACGAATATATTTTATAAAATGAAACTATGTAATTTGAATTGTAAGGGATGCTTAATTCGGTAATAACTTTGCGGCGTTTAACTTTATTTAGGTTACATATCTTCTGTATTATTAAAACAAAAGCATGTTTAAAAGTTAAACTGCTGTAGTAAATAAATTTCAAATTAGATGTGTATTCTTTGTTTTACACTGTTATGTCCAATTTAATGGTACAAAAATAAAAAAGCAGAGTACTATTGAGACTGGCATGTTAGCAGCCGGACAATATGTTCTCTTTACGAATAAAATTGTGAGCTTACAAAGAGAAGCTTTTTCGGTGTAATTGCTGAAATCCACTATCCTGGTTAGATTCATAACGGTTTATTTTGCGAATAGATGACGCATTTTGACACACTTGTTAATCTTACAACCGAAGGTCCGTGGTGCTTATACTAAACATGCATTACTCTCATACTTAAAGCTTCGATCAGATAGAACACGCAAAACAAAATTTGTTTCATTTATTAGTCTTTTATCTTGCAGCATCGAATATAACCTTTGGGTGTGGCTTTATAAAGCAATTCAAAACTATTTAAGCTCAAAAAGATAAAGGAAAACTTTCTTCGAACGATAGAATGGTTACATAGTTGCAAATTGTCAGATCAATAGGGTATTCAGTGCTGTGAGTAGATTAAAATAACAGTTTTACGGAGCAAAGGTGGCAGGGAACCAACAAACAATAGAAAAATAGAGCAAACTGGTTAAAGCTTCAATTTTGGAAAATAAAATTGGATTAGTATCTACAATGGTTGTTTCTACTTCAAGAAAAGAAAAGGTGGTCAAGTAGTTCACCGTACAGATAGAAGCTTCAAAAGTTCTATGAAAACAAGGATACGTAGTTCAATAAACTTCAAAAAATGGAAAAGCTAAAAGACAAGCAAAAAAACGGATGGTCAAACTAAAAAGGTCATAAAAAAAGTGACGATTTGATTTTGATTTTCAGGCAAATACATGCACATTTTGCCTCAAATTCAAAAATAAAAATAGCAATAATTGTCTTGGATGCTGTAAGTATTTTGGTTATTGATACTTATTTCCTATACAAACGAAAATGTTATTTATTTAAATCTCTGTTTACTTCATTTATTGTTGTTCTTGAGTTAAAAAAATGTTATGTTCAAATCTTTAGAACGCGCGTTATTTAATTTTAATTTATTGGTGGGGTTCTAAGACGCTGTTTTTAATTCACAATGTTGTACATTACTTAAATTGCATTTTCAGAAAATTGCCATTTCAGAAAATTAATTAAATTTATTTTTATTTTTATATTAATTTATGTTATGCCTCTTCCGTTTTCGTTTTGATGTTTTTTTAATATCGACTTGTAAGAATAATTAGGTTTTGCTAGTAAAAGAAATTAAAAATTACTTATTCAAAATGTCAATTTTCATATACTAAAATATATGTAATAGAAGCTAGTTAAGGTACGATTACTTTTATATTAAGATACTTGCACATAATTTGAATTATATTAGATTTCTTTAGTTCAACACTTGCGACTACCAGAAGCTAAAGTGGTTAAGGCAGAATTTGGTGTAATCATCTTACATGTGTTTCTTCCTAATACCAATTAACATAAGAAATTATTTTTTAAATACCTTTATATCTCTGATATAGTCATTATTTTTTTTTCTCAGTAATTAAGTCCATTAACTTTGTGTATTTTTCCACATTTTTTTGTATTAAGAAGTCTATTCGAATAAGTTACTGTTATTTTAAAAATTATGAAATTATAGACTCGTCAACTTAATATCTGTTTTATATAAAATATTTATAGAGCTTCTATTACAAAGATCTACAAAACAAACTTGACAGTTACCAGCTCGTCAGATTCAGAAAAGGTTTACTGAGATCTTGTGCTATTTATAAGTAATAAATAACATTAGTAAAGAAGATAAACGAGTTTCTTAAGATTTATAGCTTAGGTTTTCGCTGTTGTAATTTTTTATAGTAAGTAAGAGAAAAAAACTGCATTTGTTGCTTTAACATTCAATTTTCATTCATCTAGTATTTTCTTATTAAATTCAGCTGCAGGAATATTGACTTTCCATCTTTAAAATAAATAGGTAAATTAGGCTACTTTTGAATATTTGAAATACGTCTAAAATTTTGAGTTAGGGTTATTAGAAACATTTTTGGAAAGCAAGTCTTTCGATACTTATGACTTCAAACTCTAACAAATTTTTAACACTTTCTTGATTGCAGATGATATTTAGTATCACTGTAAACTAACTATTTTTTTTTATCTTACACCAATATCTCTATAGAAGACTTTAAGAGCTTCCACTCTAATAAGGTAAATACAAAGAAAAGCAATAACTTTAAACAACTGCACAATTCATAGTCATCTCTGCTTTATTTATTTTAAAATGTTATTGCATTACACCACCAGCTATCATAAGGTTCTATTTTGCTCTTTATTGCGTATGAACGCATACGAAGAAAAATAAATTTGCTCAAGGACAACTAAGTATACAATTGACTTACAACAACTAACATTTTTCTAGTTCCATTGTATGCCGTTTCTAGAACAGTATTGTCATTATTGAAGTTACAACGTCAGTATCAAAGTTTGTATGTGTGAAATAGAATAAATTTCTGTAATTTTATAAAATTTTACAACTTTGCTTATTTGATATGTAATAATTTAGTTGAGATAGATTTTATGTTCAAAATCTATATTTTACCATATCAACTATTTTTCCCTCCTATTCGTAAAAATGATGGCTCTTGGGCCCGATGTGACAAAGATAAAGCGGTGGTATTCGGCGAACACTTAGCTGCAACCTTTCAACCGCACGAATCAGACAGAACTCCACAAGATGATTACGAAATTCTCGAATTCCTCAAATCACCACTCCAACTCCATTTACCCATTCGACACTGTACACCTAACGAAGTCCAAACAGAAGTTAAATGTTTAAAAACTGGCAAAGCACCGGGATATGACCTAATTACGTCCGAATTACTCTGTCAACTGCCAAAAAAAGGGATAGCAGCTATAACACGTATATATAATGCCATCTTAAGAACTCAGTACTTCCCAATCCAATGGAAATTTGCCGAAGTAATTGTCATTCAAAAGCCAGGAAAACCAGCTCAATTACCAGCTTCTTATAGACCGATTTCGCTGTTACCACTCCTTTCTAAACTCTTTGAGCGAATTCTACTAAGAAGACTTGAACCCATTATAGAAGAACTGCATTTAGTTCCGGAACATCAATTCGGTTTCCGCAGAAAATACTCAACATTGGAACAAGTCCATAGGATAGTGGATAAGGTAGAAAAGACTTCGAGGAAAACGGTTATGCCTACAGCATTCTTAGACGTGGGCCAAGCTTTTGATCGAGTTTGGCACCCTGGCCTCCTATATAAGATCAAGCAAACCCTACCGCAACAGTACTATCTGCTCTTCAAGTCGTATCTAGAAAACAGATACTTTCGGGTCAAAATCAATGACAGCCACTCGCCAATCTACCCAGTCGAGGCAGGTGTACCACAAGGTAGCGTACTGGGACCGACATTATACCAGTTGTTTACGGCAGACCTTCCTGTTACCGACAATGTTTTAATTGCTACGTTTGCGGACGACACGGCTGTATTATCTTCACACAGAGATCCACTTCAGGCATCAATATAGCTGCAAAATGCGCTGGAAGCTTTAGAAAACTGGATAAAGACCTGGCGCATCAAAATCAATGAAAACAAATCGGCTTCAGTGGTCTTCACCCTCCGCAAGGTTGTTCCACCTCCTATAATCTTCAACGGCACTAACATACCACACAAAGAAGATATCAAATATCTCGGTATCCATCTCGATAGCAAACTAAACTGGAAAAACATATACAGACTAAGCGAAAAGAATTAGATATCCGCGTGAAGAAGATGTTCTGGCTCCTCGGACGAAAATCCCAGCTCAGTTTAAAAACAAGGTGTTGTTATATAAAACCATGTTAGTACCGATTTGGACGTATGGGATCCAGTTTTGGGATCTGCTAAGTCATCGAACATCGAGATATTACAGCGATTTCAAAGCAAAACACTTCGCGCAATAGCAAACGCCGAATGGTATGTGAACAACCGCACATTACATAACGATCTAAAGATCCCATGGATTAAAGATGTCATCAAAGCTTGCTGCATCAGATACAACGATCGTATTAGTGATCACCCTAGTGTTCTAGTGACAGACTTATTAAATAATGCAAACGCAGTTAGACGCCTGAAACGGACAAAGTTTAGTGACCTAACAAATTAGTAATAAGACTTGTATACCTTGTAATGACAGGAGGTCACTCTTGGTGTTCCTCCCCACATGCTATGTACATTAACTCATTTGCTTGTTAGTCTAGTTAGACTAGTTGTAAATATGCAGTAAATTAAAAAAAATCAACTATTAGAAAAAAGGAAATGCAATTTTTGAATTATTACTGTAGACATTCATAATTATTGCTTTTATTGACTTTCTTCTGTTATAGCAAACTATCTATTGTATAACACAGACAGAAACTTTGATCAAAAAATTATATTTTGTATCTTGCAAACATTCCTTGTAAAGTCTATGGGGGCGATTACTTATTGAGTACACGTAGGTGTAAATAATATCGAACGTTTAAAGTTAGCAGGAAAGACCTGAAAAATGACAAATAGGCAAGGCGTCCAAAAACAAACGATCTTATGAAAAAAATCAGGCAAATATAAGTTGTTGTTTCTAATGTGACTGTGCAAGTTTTGATGGAAAATTTTACTTACCGAAATTTATCAGTGTATGCAGTAATCTAAAAAAAAATTGTTTGCATTTTGTGCACTGTTAGTTAACATAACACCTGTGTTGATTATCTTTCGTATTTACTGCACCTTACAACTATAAACATACCTCCCTGCCCCCTCAAAATATTCAGATAAAGGGAACTTTGTTACACAAACCTTCTACCCAGTCAATTGGTGGTAGCTATAATCTTATCGGCATTTTTACAAAATTTTTAACAATTAGTTCTTGCATTACTTGAATATGATTAAAGGTTCATTGATAAAAAAGAGACATATTTTGAAAAAAAAGCATTTTTGTTTTTTTAGTAACGCTAGTATTTATAACTTTTTAAACGTACTGTATATGATACTTGCCTTAAGTTTAATTTATTAACTTAGTATATAACATTTCTTTTAATTTAATTATATATTTTTGTTGGATTTCAGTTGGAGCAGAATATCTTCTTTCCCTGCCTAATCTTCCGAAGACGTTGGTAATCGTATTGGCTCATTTAACTTTGGCCACGACTGTTCGAAATAAGTTGACGTTGTTTATTCCAGCCCACTGTTTAAGCTATTTTGTTAACGATGTACGTCTTCGTCCCGGTCTTCTTTTCTCTTCAATTTGTAACAGTTCGTACTTTTCATGTCGCATGTGGTCGAGGTAGTTAAATTTTCTTTGTTAGATGATGTTCATTAGCTCTTTGCCTTCCCCACACGATATAATAAATTAGGTGTATGATATACCCATGATACTTCAAGCATCCTTCTGTAAAGCACCATTCGAATTTTTCTTGAGGGTCCAAGCTTTCCCCCACCGGGAAGATCTAACAAAGGAGGATACGCGTTTCTACTTTTATACTATAGCCTTGGATTATGTAGAACTATTTTCCACTTGTAAACACAGTTTTTGCTTTTTCAATGCATGTTGCTATTTCAACTGAAGGACCCTATTTTTGATTCACTGTACATCTTAAATAAACAATTTTGTCTATTCTTTGCAGGGGTATTCCTTTAGCAAATTATAAAAAAATATTTATTTACACATTTAAGTAAGATTTATATATGAATATTTATGATTACGATTGATTGCATTCAAACAGGAGCTTAATTCTACATCTAAGTCTAAAAAGCAATAGAAAAGCATTGAAGATACACTGACTAATTTACATAGAAATATTAATGAGCTAAAAATAAATTTATTATAAAAATCAAAATTACATAAAAGCTATCGTAAAACAATGTTTTTTTTTTAGTTTATTTATTTAACTACAATCTGTCTGATGTGACATTCAGTAGTTGGTTTGGCATACATAAATAATTAACAATTGAAAGACATGAAGACGAAGCATCCATTAATGTGTCGTCTATATTATTCTAACCTAGTTTTAACATATATACAATTGCTCTATAGTTATACAACACAACTTACTAATAAATTACAAAAATCTGTCTGTTAGATCTAATGGTTTGAACCTTTTAAACGTGGCTGTTCTACAGCGTCATCTAGTAAGCACTCCACTAGAGGATTAGTGAACATTAATGCGATCACGGTAGCCGCATTAAACTTTTTATTTCTTCATTAATAGTTGGAATTGCGAGATCACGACGTATAGTTTCATTGGTAACATACCATGGGACGTTTACGATGGATCTGAGCACTTTGACTGAAAACGTCGCAGTATTTCGATGTTAGATGTTTTGCTGTACCCATAGTTGTATACCATAAGTCCATATGGGTTTAATCATGGCTTTATATAGCAGTAACTTACTTTCCAAGGATAGCTGTGACTTTCGTCCTATCAGCCAGTACATTTTTTGTACTTTTAATCCCAATTGTTTACGCTTTGTCCATATGTGCGTCTTCCATGTCAACTTCTTGTCTAAGTGCATTCCAAGGTATTTGGCACTCTCAGCTTGTGGAATTTCTTGATTATTCAGGGTCACTGGTGGGCAGATGCCTCTTCTTAGTGTAAACGACACGTTCACTGACTTGCTTTCATTTATTTTTATACGCCACTTGGTACACCAGCTCTGTATTTTATTCAGGTGAGTTTGTAAGTAAAATAATGTAAGAAATAATTTGAAGTAACTGGAGAAAACGGGTTACAATCTATCACCGACTGAACTTGTGTGCTGTGAAATTTGGGAAGTAGAAATATTTTACTTAGAAATAGTGTAGCTAAAAGTCTTCTTGCCGCTGCATAAAACTAACAAAAAAAACATTCATCCTTTAATAAAAATAAGAACAATTAAGAATAAAGAAGTACAATGAAATAATCGAAGCTTTAATAGAGAAAATTGTTATAAATGAAAGAAGAGGTACACATAATATTTCAGTAATGAAAAGTGATAAATGAATATTAAAAAAATACAAAACAAAAAATGAAAATGTAGAATATAAATTAGTTTGTATAACAATTTTTTCAAAACGCCACGAAATAACGCAATCCACCGCACAACTAATTTCTACTTGTAAAATGTATGCAATTACGGCAAGCCGCTCGATTTTTTGCCATTAGAGCGGGCGGAAGCGCATTGACCAGTGGGAATTTCGTAACCTTTTCAAAATAAGAATAGCCGAGTCGGCTTGACTCCAATTTGGCTGGAGGTTGCACCAGCCTCATTTTTGAAATGCACACTTTAGGCTTGTCAAAAGCGTTATTATGTTGTCCCGCAAAAACTCACCTACATTTGAGCGTAATTGTTCGTAAGTTACCTATGTAGTGCAACATTTATATCTTCATTAAAGCGTACATTGATTGACTGACATCTCGCACCTGCAGTAAAAAAGGAAAGCGATTTATCATTCAAAATCTTTAGCCGGGCTTGTTTGAGCGTGTACATGTCTACGATAACCTCAATCGTTCCAACAAACTTACGCAACAAAAAGCGCCATAATAAAATTGTTAATTGGTAATAATTAAAATAAAAGAGGTTTAATTAGACCGGTGAGTAGTAAAATCACGTAGCAGTATTTTCATTGCGGTTAATAATATTTAAGAGATTTTATATAAAACGAAAAGTAACATTTTAAACATGAGTTTTAGCTATAGATATTTTTTGTAACATTAAATTCGAGTTAGGAACTGCACGTTATTATTTATCTGCACTAAGTTCTGGCACTATGTTATTTATTAGTGCTGATAGTTAAGTTCTTTTTTATGCATTGGTCTAAATTATATGCTTAGCAAATTTAATAGTGTACCATTAGGTTAATTTTTTAAGAAGTTTTCACTGCTTTAAATTCAATGCCACTTTTTGCGAGTTCTGATTGTTAATACTGATAACAAGTGCGTTTAGTTGGCTTGTACTTTTATAAATGCATTATAAGTTTTTTTACTTTAATTGTTACTGGGGTATCAAATTTTTTATGATTTACCATAGCTGCTTCTAATTCTCTAAACGTTTTTGTTTAAAAAAAGATATTACATTGAGAACAAATGATTCCAATTAATGTTGATCAATTCTTGCTTGCGAACACAAACGTATTGAAGCATAAAAGAAGATATATAGCAAGGGCGTTTCAAGAATATTTCCAAAAAAATATTTTTTTAGAATTGTAAGGAACAAATATAGGGTGTTCTAAATAGGACTTTATTTTTCTTAAATAAAATTCCAAATATTTATAACAACCCAAATTTTATTGCTATTAATCTATAGTACTGGCTTGGGAGTTACATATAAAGTGTGATGTCAGCCACATACCCTCATGACTCCGTTGACACGCAACCGTTCTTTTAGCGAAGTTTTCCAAATTTTTCCCATAAATGTGGTTTTATTTCAACAATTACACGTCTGATGTTCTCTTTTAATCTTATAGTCGCAGCAGATTTCTTAACATAAATCTTTTCCTTTAAATAACTACAGAGAAAAAGTATAATGGGGTTAGATCGCAAGATCGCGGTGGTCTACTAATGTCACCCCTCTGTGAGATAAGATGATCAGGAAATTTTGTAGTAAAGTGAGTGTTTCAGGTACTGTGGGACATGTAGCCCCATCTAGTTAAAATCACATTCAAATTCAAATCGCTGGAAAAATAGAAAAAATGTACAGCATTTTAGTGGTCTTTGTTGAACATTGCCATGTGTCCAGATACTAATTGTACAAATGCAGATTTCCAACATTTACAGAGCGCAATTGAAATTCTAGGGCGCAATTTGGACAACCCCATATATATGATAAACCGGCATGTCAATATCAACTGTTGCGATCTTTCTGTGCAATCTATTTTAATTGCTTCGGCGTATTAAATTTAAATTATCAACCAGCAGCCATTAACTTTTTAACAGAATGCTTTATTTGACTTTGTTTTGTTGCTGCTAAAAAGATTAGTAGCAAATTAAGCAGCCAACACTTAATAAAAAGCGGAGCGGATATCAAATTTCAAAATGCAGATAACAAACATGTGTAATCTTCTAATTAAACATTGGGATGTTACTGTTAAATTAGGTAATTTAATACGGATTACACGTAGGTCGTATTTTATTAATCTCTAGTTGGGCTTAAAATTTTACAGGATGCATTAGTGCCAAATTTTTAGGTTGCGCATAATTTACATAATGAGTTTCAGTTTAATCTTAATAAATTTTGAAATATAAATGTACTTTCCGAATGTGATTGGCAAAATTGCCTAGAAATATGTAGAAATATCTTGAAAAGGCTGCACAATGAGTCCTTAACAAGCACACTTGCCATATTTTGCCCAATGTAACTTCTTACTATGAGGATATCTCAAGGGTAAGGTTTAAAAAGATCTCCCTAGAACCCACTGAGCAAACAAATTGCAATACATTTAAGAAATTCGCCGTATTTTTTAATAGATGTTAAAAGGAGTAATTCAACATCTTAAAATAAAATTAACAAAAAGTGTATCGGGAATGAAGAATACCACTTAATTGATATACTCCTCAAAACCGATTAAAATAAAATTTCTGGTCCTACAGTTTTACCACGTAAAAATAAATTTTGTATGCTTTCTATCGTTCTTTCTTTACTCAAGCTGAAAGAGAGGGAGGGAGTTTTGCTCCACCTCGTGTACGTGGTGCAAATTATACTAACTACTTTTGCGTACTCAATATTCAACAAGGAATACAAAAAAATAAATAAATTATTTTATAATTCCATTATAACAATATTTAACAGCAACTATTTTCTCTGAAGAAGGGCAATAGTACGCTAGAATACTTTTGTAACAATTTCTTAAAAGTATTCTATGGTCGCAAAACTTTCTTCGACAATAAACTTCCCTGGTGGTATCTTGAAGAACGAGAGTTACAATTATTTAAGACGGCGATGTCACTCAAGAGAATGAAAAAGTGACTAGGAATTAAAATTTGGCTATAGAAATTGTAGTATTACTAGAGTCATGATGAAAACATTCTCTGAATAGACAATGGTAAATGAATTATATATCTCCTTTGACGATGGTTCAGACATCAGCCGAGATGAGTAGTATATGCTACATTCAGATGCTCGGTTACTATGTGTGACCCACAACATCTGCTTCGAATAACATTGGTAACCTTATTTTTGTGCAGCTAGTCCACCAACCTATTTTGTACTGGCTCTACTTGCGTCATTAAAACAGAATTTTTAGTACGTTGGCTGGGATGCGAACCTCATGAATGTTGTCCAAGAAATCTAAATCTTTTCCAAGTGTTTTTTACATGTAAGGTTATGCAAAGCCTTGTACACTAGAGAGCTTTAAGGTAAAGATTTAGGAGGTTTTCAGCCACATTCCAAACGACTTACCTCAGAAGACCGTGCATTCTATCTCCGATCGTTTGAGGAAACTATTTGATACTACTGGTGCCTACGTTAGAATTTAAAGATTCGTATTCATTTTCCTAAGTAATAAAGTACATGTACAATTTGTTTCAACATATTGCATAAAAGCTCGAACAATAAGACAGTGGTGCAAGAATAATATCAATGGACGTTTTAATTGTTAAAAGTTCAACACATATTTGTGTAAGTTCGCATTTGAGTTTCAAAACGTAAAGACGTGTATCCTGCAATTCGGAAGATAAGGTGACCTTTTGCCTGGACGGGCAATGATAAACTTAATTTCTTCATAAATTTGACATAATAAAATTGTAAATAAATTGCTAATAAATAATAGTGCATATAATCGGGAACTCGGTTTATACCGGGGATAAACAACACAAGTGCAACAAATAAAATGCTACCAGCAGGAAATGGCCCAGGTATGGGATTTTTTCCTAATTCGCAAAATAATATACAGGGTCAACCTTATGTTTCACAATCATTAATTAATATACACGGATAAACAATGATTAACCCAAATATGTCACCACAGATTTATCCTCAGACAGCTAATCAGCAAATTTATCCTTCACAATCTGCGAGTCAGTTCTCTCTTCCGCCCAATCAGGAGCAATTTATGATGCAACAAAATTCATTATTTCATACAAATAATAAAAGAAGACAACAGGAATACACGCGAATGACTTCAATTAGCGAGGAAGAAGATAGTACTTATACCACCCAAGATAATCCATGGCAAGTAGTAAGACGAACTAAAAGAAGGAAGATTAGGATTGCCAAAAACAATGTAGACAAAGAGTTACCATTAAATAATGCATTAGATGCACTAAAATATATACCTAAACCCCCTCCCATATATCTGTATGGTATGGTAAGTTTACCACAAATGATCTCAAAATTAAATAACATAGTTGAAATAGAACAATACAGTAAAATTAACATGTCAAAGTTCAGATACACTTAGAAAGTTAGCTAAATATATGAAGGAAAACAATATAATCCACCACACATACCAACCTAAGGAGGAAAGATCATATAAAGTAGTAGTTAAATATTTACACCACTCGGTTGACGTAGAAGACATAAAACATGAAATTTTACAATATGATCATAAACACCGAATATCCAAAGAACCTCTTAATATGGTTTTTATTGACCTAGAACCTTCAGAAAATAATAAGGATATATATGAAATTAAAAAAATGTTAAACAGTGTTATTCAAATTGAACCACCAAGAAAAGTCAATAATTTAGTGTAGTGTACCAGATGTCAACTATACGGACATACAAAATGTTACTGCAATCGGCCCTATATATGTGTTAAGTGTGGTGGCCAACATGCCACAGCAAGTTGCAAAAAAAGTAAAAGCACGCCAGCAATATGTGGATTGTGTGAAGGCGGACACCCAGCTAAATATAGGGGATGTAAGTTCTACCAGAAAAATTACAAATCTAAAACAAAAAATTATCAACCTAACCAACAATGCAACACAACACAACAAAATCATCCGATGCCAGAAATTGCAAGAAACCAAAATAGAAGCCGCGAGATTCAACGCAAGAGAACAACTCGGCCATGACACTCAACAAATTTTTATAAGAATTCAAGACAATGTTCAACTAATTAATTCAACAAAATAATATGGTTCTCAATATGTTATCAATGTTAATTGGTAAACAAACTAATGGCTCTTAGAATAGCACTGTGGAATGCCAATGGCCTGGTTCAACATAAAGATGAAATCCAGTTATTTCTAAAACAAAACCTAATAGACATTCTTTTAATTAGTGAAACTCATTTCACCGAAAAGATCTACTTCAAAATACCTCAATATTCCGTATACAATACAAATTACCCAGATGGTTCTGCACATGCAGGCACAGCTGTAATAATAAAACAAGCAATAAGACACTACGAATTACCTAAGTATGCTGAAGACTACCTACAAGCCACCTCTATTCGTGTATACATTCAACCATGTGAAATAATTGTCAGTGCAGTACATTGACCTCCAAAGCATAATATAAAAAAAACATCAATTTGAACCATATTTCAATACTCTAGGCGCCAAATTTTTGGCTGGTGGAAACTACAATAGCAAAAACACTGTTTGGGGATCCCGAATAAGTACCACAAAAGGCAGGGAGCTATACAGTCTTATTCAAGATAAACGTTATTCTTATTTATCTACTGGGTCTCCAACGTACTGGCCAGCAGACATAAATAAATTGCCAGATCTACTAGACTTTTTCGTCACCAATGGTATTTCTTCAACTTACAAGGACATCACTCCTAGTTACGATTTATCATCGGACCACTCACTGGTAATATCCACCTACAGCAGTACTCAATATACATACAACTTGCACCTAGGCTACATAATACAAAAAAAGACTGAGACAAATATAGACACAAGCTGACAGACACAATAAATATTAATCTAAAACTTGCAAATCCAAATGATATTGAGAAAGCCTAACTAATCTAATCACCACCATTCATGAAGCAGTCCAACAAGCTACACCTAACATAACACATAAAAAAGACACTCTAAATATTCCTCTGGAAATTAAGATATTAATGCGTGAAAAACGAAAAGCAAGAGCCTAATGGCAAAGAACACATGCCCCAGCAGACAAAACTATTCCAAATAGACTTAGCAACAAGCTTAAATCGAAATTTAAAGTTCTAAGAGAAGACTAGCTCAAAACTTACCTATCGAATTTGAACCGATATGATAATTCTATATGGAAACCATACAAAACAACAAACAAACCTGTAATGAGTATTCCTCTAAAAATTGAGCAACCATCATAGGAACAGTGGGCAAAACGTGATAAGAAGAAAGCAGAATTATTTGCAACATATCTTGCTGATATATTCCAACCTCATGAAAACGGCCCGGATGAGGAAATGATCGCATTCTTAGAGTCACCAATGCCAGTAACTCAATCTATTAATTCCGTCACACCTAAAGAGATAAAAGATGAAATAAAGTTCTTGAATGCAAAGAAATCACCAGGTATAGATGTAATAACAGCAAAAAATGCTAAAAGAACTACCAAAAAAAGGTATAGTACTCCTGACTTATATCTTCAATGCAATTCTCCGTATTGAGTATTGGCCAAAGCACTAAAGACCGCAGAGATAATCCTAATCCTCAAGCCCGGTAAAGATCCCAATAGTGTAAAATCTTATCGACCCATAAGTCTCTTGTCGGCCATTTCAAAATTATTAGAAACACTGGTTCTTAAAAGAATTGATACTGAATGGATTCCCAATTACCAATTTGGATTTAGGCAGGCCCATTCTACCATACAACAATGCCATCGCATAACACAAACCATCCTCTCTAGTTTTAACAACAAGGAATACTATATATTAGTATTCTTAGATGTAATCCAGGCTTTGGCAGGATATGGCACCAGGGTCTACTATATAAAATCAAAACTCATCTACCAGCATTATTCAACTTACTTAAATCTTTTCTAAATAATCGACAATTTAGAACAAAAATAAGACAGGAAGTTTCAGCTTTCCTTCCAATTAAATCTGGAGTATCTCAGGGTAGCGCGCTGGGTCCTCTACTTTATCTCTTATTTACGTCAGATCTTCCAGTTTCACCAAATGTCACAATCGGTACATTCGCTGATGACACTCTCATCATGGCTAGCCACAACGAAGTTGTTTGTGCATGCAATCTAATCCAAGAATATCTGTATAGTTTAGAGCACTGGTTTAAAAGGTGGAATGTAAAAATAAACAAAACAAAATCTAACATTTACCCTACGCAGAGATCCATGCCCACTCATTTTTCTTAACAACATAGAAATACCACAAACTACAACACTAAAATATCTAGGGCTACACTTGAATACTAAATTAAATTGGAGAGCACATATCAACAAAAAGAGAAAGCAACTGGACTTAAAACAGAGAGAGAGATGAACTGGTTGATAGGAAGAAGGTCCCCACTATCTATTGATAATAAGCTACTGCTAAACAAATCAATTATCAAACCCATATGCACATATGGAGTGGAACTATGGGGATGTGTCAGTAAACCAAATCTCGCAATAATTCAAAGATATCAATCCAAAATACTAAGAATCATAGTTGACGCCCCATGGTATATAAGCAACGAAATGATCCTCAATGACCTAAAAATACCAACTGTACAAGAAGACATCCATGAGAGAAGTGTCGCTCACCGTAAATTAGTTAGAAATACATACAAATCCTCTAATGCAGCCCATATTGGAAGACAGTGGTCAGCTGATCTATAAAATGGAATGGATCCCATTGTTGGGTGCGATCTTGTCATGTCTTATCTAAGTTGTTAATACTTAGATTGTAAGATAGCAAATTAGCTTATAGAATACTCTGTATTTTGATGTCTAATTAAATTACAAAAAAAAATATTTGTGTGAGTAGAAATGGAGATTACAAAATAAAATTTCTGTCTTATCTAACATAGTTTCTTCACTAACTTTGTTTATATTTAACAACCTCATGACATTTTCTGAAATAATTACGTATTAAATATTGCTTTAGTATTTATTATCACAATTCTGTTATCAAATTAAATAGCGAAAGTGAGCAAAAGCAGATATGTTCCACAAAACAAAATGAAATAACAACAATAGGAAGAGCTCTATGTCCAAAATCAAACTAAAAGAAGCTTTAAAAAAGGTAGAGATAGTTGGAATCTTAAAAGTAAGAAAAATCTGAGTGTTTCAAATTCTAAGGATTACACTAGAACAAGTTTGCAACGGGGCTTGTCTTTTAACTCTGCCCGTATTTTATATATTGTATCATTACTAGAATAAGTAGGTAAAGAAGGTTTAAAAATAACAGAACGTTAGAGTTATTTAGACAAAGAATAATAAGTCTTTAACAGTCTCCATTAAATAGTAATTTTTTAAAACTATTTGGTAAGAAATATTGCTACTGTACGAGAGTGTGATTTGGAAATTGTTTTTTCTATTTGTTAGATTTACCAACCAGGAAACTTGTTCTTAATATAATTAAATCTTAATTTGTTTAAATGTGTATAAGTTCATAAATAAGTTTAGTTTTTTCACATAAAATGTATAATTTTATTTATACACACTAATATCTCACCCCAACTTGTACCTTTTCTATTAAAAATGCGTGAGCACTACATCGAAAGAAAATCAGACTCTTACGTTTGCTGCGTAGCAAGGGAAATTAAATTAGTTGCGTAAGAAGCATAACTTACATTGTCGAAGTACATTTTAGAAAGTCATAGATCTTGGTAAAATTACAATAGCAATTATATTTTAACAAACTACTAAAAAACTTTTGTGTAGCAGTACCATCTGACTCTGTTTTTGGCTGTTTCTAGTATTTCTCTACACGTTTTCCAAGTTTTCTGATCTTTACCTCTATCATTCTTTCTGTTTGTAGTTTGCCCTTAAATTCTAATTTCAATGCTTTTCTTTCAATTACTGTTGGATCTTTTCTTAGCGTATGCCCGATCCAGTTCGTTTCTTTGTTTCAGCATTTATAAGTGTTTTTTGTGCTCTTTCCCATAGGCCAACATTTGTGTTGGTGTTTGATACATTTGTTTATAAAAACCTAGAGGCTTGTTGAGGTATTCTTCGTGGTTTTCTACGTTTCACTGCCACACAATAGGACAAATTTTACATTGGTTTTAAAAATTTTGAGTTTAGTCTTTATTGATATTTCTGCTCAGATATGTGAATTCGTTTACCTATTCTATTTTATTGTTATTTAGATAAAATCTCCGTTTGTTAGTGGTATTTGTCCTAAGTGATTTGGCTTTTGTACTATTGATCTTTAAGCCAGTGGTTCTTCCTCTTCCACTATTCTATTTAATTTTCGTTGCTTGTGTTTGTGTATGTGGGACAGTAGGCAGATATCATCTGCGAAGTCCAGGTCTTCTGTGCGGTTCTATTTTATTCCGCTTCTCTCATTTTTTGCTACTTTGGCCAGTATTTCGTCTATGACCATTAGGAACATTTTGACTGTTTGACTCCTGCTTGCACTTGCATAGGTTCCGATAATTTACCCTCGTGTATTACCTCAACACGTGTGTCCTTCATATATTTGCTTTATCAAGTTTAGTATGTTTGTAGGTATTCCATATTTTCTCATTGTTTCCCACATTTTGTCTTTGTTTACAATATCAAACGCCTTTTATAAGTAAATATATATAGGTTAACTACATATTCTGCGCTCTGTTCTGTTATGATGCGTAGTGTATTTATTTGGTCTATGCAGGATCTACTGCTGCGTAAGCCTGCTTGGTCTCTTTGTAGCTGGTTTTCTACTCTCGTTCTTATTTTGTTTAGCAGTACCCTAGATAATATTTTGCTTGTGATCGAGAGTAAGGTAATCCCTCTCCAGTTTTTACAATTGGTAATATCTCCTTTTTTTGGAATTGTTACTAGGAGTCTTTTTTATTCTTTAGGTATTGTGTTGTTTCGCCATATTTCGACAGTATGACCATCATTATTTCTATTTCTGGTGCGATCTTGTCGACTTCCATTTTTTTAGTTTTAAATTGCTTGTCCGACTTCTACTCTTGAAAGTGCTCGATTCATATTGTTTTCTCTGGTGCTTCTCCAGCTCTTACTGGGTTCTTGCTCTTGGTTTCCTTTAACTGGTTCTTATATTTGGTTTAGCATTTCTCTCTCTATCGTTCAATTTGTTCATCTTTTTTGGTTAGGAGCTGTCTTTCTTTGTTCCTTCTCGGTCTGTTCCTTAGGAGTTTGCTTCATGATAGTTTTCTAGTGTATGTTGTATACTTATTTTATATTGCCTTCATTTGCTGCCCTTTTGGCTCTCTTTGTTAATTCCTCCGTCCATCTTCTTCAGTCTGTTCTTGCGCTCCGTTTAACTTTTCGATCTTTGAGTTTGTATTGGGTTTGGTATTTAAGTTTTATCTCGATGTTTGTGAAGGCTATCATTTTTATTTTGATGTTTCTCCTTTCTCCTGTTTCTCCCAGGTTAGTTCTGTCATCTAATCTTTTCTGTTTTTGTTCCTAAATTCCAAAGCCTTTTCTGCTGCTTTGTTATGCGTATTTTTAATTTTCAAGCAGTGTTCTTCTATGCTTGCTTCTTCTAGATCTCGTAATTCTTAAAATCTGTTTCTTAGTTGAATTTTGAATTCAATCTCCTTTGCGTCTTTGAGCTTGCTTAGGTCATATTTTCTACTTTGTTGTGCGAATTTCTGTTTTGCTGCTTTGATTTTAATTCTTATGCTTGCTATAATTAGGTGCTGGTTGTTGCTTATATCAACTCCTCTCTTGTTTCTTACATCTAACAGCGAGCTCCTCCATATTTTTTGTATGACAAAATGGTCGATCTAGTTCTGTGTTCTCTGATCTGGGGAGATCCATAACGCTTTGTGAATTTCTTTGTGTGGAAATAACGTCCCTCCATTACCATTTTATTTTCGAAGCACCAGTCTGTGAAGAATTCTCCATTTTCGTTTTTATCGCTTAAGCCCCGATTGCCCATTATTTGTTCCAACCCTGTGTTATCTTTACCCATTTGTGCATTTAAATCTCCTATTATCAAGATAATGCCTTTCTTTTTCATTCTCTGTTGTGTTTTGTAGTTGGGCATGAAATTGTTCAATTTCTGCTACGTTTTGATTTGAATCTACCTTTCGCACTCTCCTCATAGCTATCTCTAATTCACCTTTGAGTACGCTATCATATGATTTTTCAAGATCTATAAAGATTATTTGTGGATCTATTTGCCCCTATTATTTTCTATTAACTGTATAACACAATATGATTTTTCTTTTCGAAAACTATTTTATTCTTTACTTAGATTTGCGTTTTTTTTAAATTATATTTTCATAACTTTAAAAAATGTTCTAGTTACAGATAAGATTTTTATTTCCGTACTTTCGGAGTAGAATTTCTTGTCTTTTTTATACATTGTGTTTATATGGGCTTTCTCTATTTTATTAAATAACTTCTACGTATATTTTGTAATTTTATTTCCACTGTATTTAAGTAGTTTCATTTTTAATGTTTTGACCCTGGCGTCTACTAGTTTTTGGCCGTTTGGGGTACTTTTCAAATATTTTCTTCTGTTATTTTATAATTACATTTTACATTTTTTTCTGTTCGGTTTTTTTAATATTTCTCTTTATGTGTGTAAGATATCCTACTACCACATTGGTTATTTACATGTCTCTTCCATGTTAAGCTTTCGGTTCTGGCTGCCTTGGCATATTCAGAGCTGTCTGCTGTGCTTGCCTGGATTAGTATCGTTTTACAATTCACAAATATATTGGATGCAATTAGCTAGGATGTTTGTCATAAGTTGGGTAGTTGACCTAACGTGCATAACTTTCTTTCCCCCTCTCTTCCTCCCTCTCTCCCTCATTCTCTCTGTAAGTGTGGGACCTGTAAAGAGACAGTTGCGTTGTAGATCAACTTTTACGTTTACATTTAGTTACCATTTTTACATTTTATTAGCACTGGTTATTGCTAAAAGTTGTGATTGTTCTTCCTAAATTTGAAGGAAAATGCAACATAGTGATATTCTACCGTAGTTTTTACATTATATATCACTCGTAGCGTTATTTATATACATATAAAGCATTTTAATTTGTTAAGGTACTCTCCGTATGTGTTAAGTTTGAAAAAATAAAGTAATCTACATGACAAACGGTATAACATTTTCATACCTATTTTTTTTTAAATTTGCTTTTTGCTAAAATATTGAGTTACAACTGTCCGATTTAGAAGCAAATTTGTTGCCAAAGACTTTCTAATTACTTATATTATATAACACAGTTAGTAGATAATAAAAAAGGACAAACATTTTTATGCATAGGTAATATTTTTGGGAAGTATATAGCTAAACATTTTAGTACCTTCTATGGTGAAGCAGAAATTAAATTTATTTCTTATACGTTTGTAAAATTGAGTAAAAAATAAAAAACGTTAATCATTTCTAGAGTTATATTTGCGTTTACAAATCTTTTTTACATTACTTGCCTTTTTGTTTTAAGTTTTATTATAACAGGATCGGTTTCTTGGTGGATCTGTTAAAAAGGAAATATTCTTTGGCTAGTGAGCTAGTTTTAGTTTTTCTGAAAATTTATAAATGTTTGTACATCGTACGCTTAAATCGAATGTTAGCAGGCATAACTGGTCTATTGCGGCCACGTCGTTGATAATGCGGATGATAAAAAAATAATTTATGAGAGCGACAGTATATGTTTGAAAATATTATATATTCTCTAGATTTGTTTTTGATACTATAATGAGTGGTTTGTTTTTCCTCTCCTTGTCCATTCTTAAGATATTAAGAAATATCCTTTCATATACGGTTGCGAGCATTTTATCTACATTCTGTTTATTCCTAAGAAATAATCTCTTCAAAAACTTTCGTTTTTAGTTTTAAATCTTCTGGGCTTGCGTGTAGAAATACATTCAGTGTGCCTTCGAAAATTCAGCAACTCATGTTACTCTTATTGTTAGTTTCAAAAACATGAAGTAGATATGGAAAAAGTAAGTCGAGGAATACGAAATTATTTATTATATATTTTTTTGTACAGTTTTCTTTAACACAATAGTCAAAATGTATCAAACATCTCTCCTATGTATCGTTTTTTATTGTAGTAATATACTGTAATTACCTGTGATGTACTGGCTGTAACTTTGGTCCTTAGATACGGCAGATTTATAATTTTTTCTGTTCTATTTATTTTTGTTTTCAAAACGAGCCTTCTAGGCCAGAGTCGTGTCCGTTTTGGCTATTAACAAGTCCTAATGGCATCTTTATAACAAAGAAATTGAGTAATTAACATTAATCACATGCAAGTCGAACCGTAACGTCAGTGATTCACTGTTAATAGCGCCATCCGCTGTTTTGTCGGTGCGCTTTTTTATTGTGAAGGTTTATGGCGGTACTACGGCATCGTGTGCTAAATAATCCGTGCTCTTTTCTGCAGAGATTAATTGAAGAAATGAAAATTGGTGATGCAAAAATTATCAGAATATATAATCTTTAAAAAAATGTTCTATACTAGTGAATAACTCTATAGCAAATATTGAGTCTGCAATGAAATTTTAAGTAGAAAAGTAATAAATAAAATTTTGTTAATTTTGGGGGTTAATGGTTATAATTTAAATAAAAATACATTAGAATACAAAATAAGGATTTATTTAAAACTTATAAAAGTTGATTTAGTTAATATAGTAACATAATAAAAATAACGACACAGAAAGTCAAATGTCAGTTAAGTTATCTTCTCATTTATTTTTTGAAAATTTACATTAGACCTGTGTGCATGTACTTTTGCATAAAAAGTTATAAGAGGAGTAAACGTTGGTTAAGATTTGTATCTTAATACTTGTAAGTAAATAAACTTTGCAGTTTTAATACAACGAGGTTCTGCAAATAGACATTTCAGAATGTTGCTTTGATCTTATTTTTATACATTACGAAAGTTCATTTTGTAAATGATGGTTTTATTTACCGATGTAGTAACAGATTTAAAAAAAAATAAAATTATCGTTTCCCTTTGATTCTACAATAAAGGAAATAAAATTTTTATGACGTATCGGTTGTTAGTTCTATATTTTAATTGTTTTACCTGAAGTCCCTGATTATTTTTATTTTTCATTATTTTTGATAAGATATTATTGACATTTTTGTTCGAGGTATATTTTTTGAACTGACTACTTTTTATGGAATAAACAATTTACTGTTGTTGTTTTTTTATTGATAGTTGTTTTCATGGTGAACTTATTGAATCAATTTCGTCTTATTTTCTGTCATGCATTGGATATGATCCGTTGCGCTTTTACATTTGCTCTTTCCAACTCTGATCTTGCTATGCTTCGTGTTTCTTTTGCTCGGTCTTAGAAAATTTTGTATCTATACTATTTTATTTTGATTATAATATTATATATGTTGAGATCTTTTCTTATATCTTGATTTTTCTGTGACTGCAAAAACCTTATTTCTGCTGTAACAATTCTACGTTTCTATTAGTAGTAATCCAACATTCGCTACTATATACGAGGTCCATTCAAGTTACAACTCTTCCAAATTTTTTATCGGGACTGGGAACATGCGGTTTGTTTCAAAATACGCGTGCACTCTTTGTGACAGAGATAGCAGCACTGCACAGAACACAGGACTCTAGCGGCAGTGGTGAGAGTAAGGAGTGTTTTCGATGCTTAAAATGGGACGTTTTCATTACAAAAACAGCGTGTAATCATTTGTTTTCTCAATTTGCATGGTGTGACATCGATTGACATTCATCGCCAGTTGAATGAGACATGTGGTGATGGTGTTACGAATGTGTCTAATGTGCGTTTGTAGGTGCGACAGTTCAAAGAAGGCAGAATGTCGTGTGACAACAAACCAAGACAATCTCAGGCTCACACCAGCCGGTCTGACAACATGATCAAGCGAGTGGAGAAACTTGTTTTGGAGGATCGCCAAATGAGTGTGGAACACATCGGCTCCAAAATTGGCATTTCTATGGGATCTGTGCACACAATCCTCCATAAAGACCTGAAAATATGAAAAGTGTCCTCCAGGTGGGTACCACGAATTCTGACAACTTTGAAATTATTTCTCATGCTCCCTACTCACCTGACCTGGCTCCTAGCGACTTTGGCTGTTTCCAGCAATAAAACACGCTGTCCGTGGTCACAAATTCAATAGTATTACCGCTATTTCATCAGCAATTTTCCAATGGGCAAAACACACTCCTAAAGAAACGTTCGCAGCGGCCATGGAATCATGGCGTCGAGGTTGTGAAAAATGTGTACGATTGCAGGCAGATTACGCCGAGAAGTGGCACAAGTTTCACAGTTTTCGTGTGATTAGTTTGTGAGAAAAAAAATCGGAAGCATTATAACTTGAATGCAAAAAGCAGAAAGTAACAAAATAAAATATAACAGAGCAAATGAAATGGTGAAGATCTTGAACCGGAGAGTATGATAAAGCATTGTATACTTGCATGGTGTCATGGGTAACAAAAAGTACCTTTAAAATGATGAAACATTCAAATAAGGAAAAAAGAATACCACTCTGAGGAATATAATACTTTCTAGGAAATAGCTAAACTATTATAAAAATCCATGAATAACAAATTATAAAAACAAAAGTAAATTTAGTAGGAATTAAAGAATTCAACTATGTGCTGCAAATTATTGAACGTAAAAATGCTGCCGGTAGAAAATGAGTAAACAGCGAACTCATTAAATATACTTAAAAAAGTAAAAGCAAAAAAATTTTACCTACTGAGTACCTAATGAAGCACTCAAACCATTTTGCAAGGATGGAAAAGTGGTTATAATTAAATATGTTTTTAAAAAGAAGTACAAAAAATTTATGTATTCGGTAATAATAAAGATAAAGTTTTATTGTACCCTTCAAAAAGCACTTTGGGATCTCACACACTTTTTGGATGTGGCTGACCAGGAGAGTTCTCTTGTGACGATTGGGCTTTTGCTTGCGGATCGGACCCACATTTCACTTCCAGTTATGACTTTTTTGAATATATTCATTGCTATTAATCCGAAACAAGTGATTAACAACTGCGGCAAGATGTTTTTTTGGTCTTGTAACGGTAGCCGCAAAACGAACTTTGTCGCGATGCGTTTCATGTGAAGATTTTCCTTTAGTTTTTGGAACCCTAACTCATCTTCTTAGGCTGTAAGTCACTTATCCTTATTCTGCTTATTGCTGGTCTTTTAGAACGTCAAAAGAATTTGGATAACTTTTAACAGATTTCCGACTATCTCTGAATTGTTTGTATCATACCTTTAGTTGTGCTGCGCTCATTGCATTGTTCCTGAAATCCTTCTGAATTATTAGAATAGTTTCAGGGACCGAATGTTTCAGCTGTGTACAAAATTTAACGCAGATTAGTTGCTTTACTTGTTTAAGCATTATTATGCGTCGATCACATCCTCATTCACGCATGCGAATCATAATCCATGTTTATCGGTTGCCAGGTTACATCGTGTCCGGTCATACTGTTTCTATTGTATTAACATTGTTTCGATGTTTTCGGGGTAGATCTTGTATGTTCATTATCGGTGCTTAGCACAGGCTGGTAACAATTTGAATTGGTCTATTGTATGACTGTGAAAACTTGAAAAAAGTAAGTTTGATTTATAGTATAGTATTATGTAATAATTGTTATATTATTAATAACTCGCAAACATTTAAAAAACAATATTTTACAAGCCCGGTGAAAAAACTTTTCCCCTGGCCAAGCATTGGTTTACAAACTGTCATACATTGACATTCAGTAGTTTGTTTAACACGTACGATAGTGGTGATAGTCGTGAAGGATGTGCATCCAGTGATGCACACCTATGTTAGTCCGCAAATATAGCAACCATGTTTCTAGTATATGCAAAATGTTAGTCAAAAGACTTTAGAATATAACTGACAATATTATTCTATCACAGCAACAGATAATAAAAAAATAGAGTAAATTTAACAGAAAAACTCATATGTTGATCGTGGACTTTATTAATGTTTTGTGAAAGTACTTCGTAAAATACTACGAAACAAAATAGAAACATGTGGTATACTTATGCATTTAATTAATATAATTATAAATATTTGCATTAACATAACAATATGTATATATAGCGACAGAAACATTGGATAGTAGATATGTAGCCTGTTCCCAATTTTATTTAGTTTTTATATAGACGATGCTATAAGCAGTGGATTACTGATCTATTTATATATGCACATAATCTCAATAAATCAAAATATATTGCAACTTTCTCATTTGCAGACGACCAGTAGCAGACTCAGAAGATGCAATACAGAGAGTTATAATCCTATTTCAACAAATAATAGATAATACAGCGACAAAACAAAAATAACAACTTTCTGTGGCAATAACCCCATCTATCGAAAGGAGAAACAATAGAACAAGTAAAATGTTTTAAATTTTTGGGTTGGTCAATTTTGTATGCTAATAAAATATCCTCAAAAAATAGAAAAGTATAACTGTTATAATGGCACAATAAGAGAATACTTAAAAATAAAGTACGTTCTGGAACAATAATATAATTCTACAAAATCATAATTGTTTCAAGCTTCATATGTGGTAACGAGTGCTAAATCATTATTAAAGGCTGCAAATATAGAATAGCTAGAGCAGAAATAAAATTTTTACAATCTGCGACCGGATATAGCAGAAAAGACATGAACAGAAATCAATATATTAAAGAAAGATTAGAAATTATATCTACTATTGTTAGAGCAATAGACTAATTTTGACAAAATAGCTTTGTCCAAAAGTTGTATAAAAAAGATGAAAAATCATACAAGAGAGTAGGCGGAAAAAAACATAGATATTTTTAATGTTATTTAAGTCTAAAATATCTCTCTATTTAGGGCATAATCAAAGAGAAATCATTACGTAAATTATGAAATAAAAAACGAATAAAAGCTTATAATAAGAAGTTACTTTCCAATAAGTCAATTATAATTTTCTTAATGACTGCTAAAATGAGGCAAGTACGGCTATTTTTTGGTTTTACTAATGCTGAAAAAACCTGTTAAGTCCAAGAAATTATACTACTGAAATATAAAGCCTTACATAAACTCAGAATATTTTTCTGAAAGAAAACATGTAATTTTACTACCGCAATAATAAAAAAGGCAGATGACATTACAAACAGAACATAAAATACACCTAGAAAAATAACAGCAGAAACTAAATTTAAAACAAAAAAGGCAAATAAATACTGACGGAACTAAAGAATATGGAGAAGCTAGAAGAGACGTGCGTAGAATGATCAGAAAAGGCAGAAACAGCGTATTAGAAGCAAGTAGAAGAAATAATTGAAATTAATAAAAATAAGAAATGTTTCAGAAAAAAGAGAAATCATACTAATTTAAAACATTGAAACGAAAATTGTAGTTAAAAAATGATATCAGCAATAGAAGAATACTAAACACTATATATGGTTTTCGTATTCAAAACCAGTAAGCTAGAAACCAAAATCCAAAAATAAATGTTGGGTCGAAAGATATACAGCAAATAACAGAAGAAGAAATATGCCTTATAGACTACAAAAAATAACAAGACACCAGGAGAAGACGCAACAATAGTAGACATGATAAAAGAACCAGAAGATATTTTACTCTCGTTTTAAAGATTCTATTCAACAAATGTCTAGAAAAGGGGGAAGTTTCAGTAATATAGAACAACGTATTGGTAATCCCACTCTTTAAGAGTTAGATTCTTCTTCTTCTTCTTCTACTCTTATATAGGCTATTAGCCTGTTTCTAACTACACATTTCGTGTAGTACTATGAGCCATGTTGGGCGTACCCCGGGCAGGTGGCTAGTCTGACCCGTTAGAAGAAGGAGAATGTACTTTACGACCGCCAAAGGTGTTTGTATGGTGGCCGGAGAGCACTCGATGTTTGCCGTTATTTTGACCTGGGAGTCGAACCCAGGGGCCGCCGCGCGTTAGTCTGGCAGGCCGAAGCCTTTACGTCGCGGCTGTCGTGCTCTCTTAGTTAGATTAGAAAATAATAATAAAAGACTGTAGTTTAGAAACATATACATACCTAAGACAAACTATATCAATTGGTAAAGAAAGCAAAAAATAGAAATAAAGAGTAGTAAAAGGTTGGGTTGGACAACGTTCACAAAATTAAAGCAAATATTGAAATATAAGATCTCCCAGCATCTTAGAGCAAGGGAATTTGATATGTGTGTTATGATCTATGGTGTCCAAACATAAACAATTACAAAACAAATGAGAAGAAACATGGAACGATCGATGTTAGGGATATTACATAAGAGACAAAAAAGGAACATATGGAACCGCAATATAAGAAATGTGGCAAATGTGGTCAAAAATTGACAGAGTTAAAACGAGACTTCGCTGATCATGTAAGAGCAAAAGACAACAGACTGGGGTTAGGAGAAGAAACATAGGAAACCAGCAGCATGATGAGGCGATGATATCAAGAAAGTCGCTAGTCTACAGTGGTTTAAATTAGCACAAAATAGAGGAGATCGGAAGTAATTATTGAGACCTATGCTTAAAATTGGATGCAAAAAAGCTAGAGAAGAAGATCTTTTCTAGATTATAGTAATGCTAAATTTCAGGAAAAATGTGTAATAATCTACAGCAAGCTGTAGAAAATATATTAAGAATAACTGATATGGCATTAGTTCAGAGACATTTTAATTTTACACAAGCACGCACTTGTAAAGTTAAAATATTTAAATAAAGTGTTATATATTACCTAAATTTATCAGAATGACATTTAAAACGCTGCTCAGAAATCAGCAAACAAAAGTTATTATTATGTTTTGCTGCGTGAGATCATTAATTTCGGTACTTCGGCGGGCAGCTAAATATGGAGAATACGCCATTTGCATGGTCCACTTAAGCTTTCAGCAGTCGCTCATTTCTAATCAGTAAGCACATAAACATCATGCGCGGCGGAAGCTATCGCCGATCGGGCGCACCGTCCACAAATTATCATTGTTAATTACCCACGACGTCGATTTAGCCAAACGGTCGATGTAAATTAGCAGTCTAATCACGAGCGCAGTGTGGGACAGGCGAAGCGGACAACAATAGGAGCTTTTCGACAAGCCTAGCGCAACTCCTACATCGGCGTTTACATAAGTTCAGCGTATTAATGTCTCGCCGAGGTTTTATTTGGAGATCGGGCCGTAACTCGCCAAGCGCGCGCACAATATACTATTTTAATTTCTGCCATAAATTTGAGCAATAAAACAATAGCGGCCATTAGAACCTGCTCCTAAATGGGCTGGTCGGCAGCGCGGCCGCTGCCGGCCTGTACGGCACAAGCCTGACGTGCGGGATGTCACAACTACGGTTGCAACAACTTTGCATATTATGTGTAATAGTAATTGTTTTGAAAATTTTATGAGATTTGTTTCATATAATAATATTAGTATTTTTAGCCAAACAGCATACATAAGGAAAAATTCAAATTTTGGCAAATCTTTCTCAAAATCTGTGTTTGTAGATTAACAGGGAGGCATCTTATATAGATTTATTTCAAAGTAGATCGCCTCTTGTTTTTGAAATAATCAATGTATATAAATGTACATATTTTTTGCATTTAGATTTAATACAATCTTCTTCTTCTTGTCGTGCCTTCTCTTAATAGAGGTTGGCGATTACATTGGCAAATGTTTCTCTTTCTGCAGCTGCTCTAAATATATGTTGAACATTCATGCCTGTCCACTGCCTTATATTCTTAAGCCAAGAAGTTTTCCTTCTACCCCTTCCGCGTTTGCCTTCAACCTTACCCTGTATGATAAGTTGGGGTAGGTTATATTTTTTATTTCTTATTAGGTGTCCCAAGTAGGCGGTTTTTCTTCTTTTATGGTAGTTATAATTTCTCTATTACAGTTCATTCTTTGTAATACCTCTTGGTTTGTAATCCTGGCTGTCCATGGATTTTAAGTATTCGTCTCATCAACCACATTTCAAAGGCTTGCAGTTTGTCTATCTCGTGTTTATTTAGTGTCCAGACTTCCGTTCCATATAACAATATTGACCATATATAACTCTTTACCATTCTCCATCTGATTTGTAAATTTAGATTTTTATTTGTCAGGAGTGTTTTCATTTTATAAATCCTTGCCTAGCTATTTCTATTCTACTCCTTATTTCTATATTTGAGTTTAGATCTGAGTTTAACCAGCAACCTAAATATTTGAATTTTCCAACTTCTTCTAAAGCGTTGCCATCAATTGTAAAATTTATACCCTCGGATTTTTACTCACTTGCATGACTTTTGTTTTCTTAGTATTGATTGTTAGGCCCATTTGTAAACTTGCTTCGTGTACTTTGTTAATTAGCTGTTGTAATGCTCTAGGGTTGTTCTGTATTAGTACGCTGTCATCCGCGTATCTTATGTTATTTATCGTTTCCGTTTATTTTTATTCCTAAATTGCAGTTGTGTAAGGCGTTCTGAAAACTACTTCCGAATAGAGATTAAATAACATTGGGGACAGTATGCAGCCTTAACGTAGCCCGCGTTTAATTTCTACGTTGTTTGTTTCAGTGTCTTCCACCATTACTTTAGCACGTTGGTTCCAATAAAGATTTTTGATTAGTTTTATGTCTCTTTCGTCTAAGCCAATATTTTCCAAACATTCTATGAGTTTGATGTGTCTTACTTTATCAAATGCTTTCTCATAATCGAGAAAGCACAGATACACATCTTTTTTCTGATCTCTACATTTTTCTGCATCATTACTTGTATGCAGAAGTGAGCTTCACGCGTTCCCATTCCATTTCTGAAGCCGAATTGGTTGTCACTCACTACTTCTTCACATTTTTTTTGCATTATCTTCAAGAGTATTTTAAGGGCATGGCTCATGAGACTTATTAATCTGTAATCATTGCAAGATTTCGTATTTGCATTCTTAGGCAAAGTAATAAATGTTGATTCCAACCAGTCATTTGGAATGTTACCCGTTTCATATATTTTATTATACAAATCAACTAGTATCTTTAGGTTGTCTTCGTTTATTAGTTTAATTAGTTCCATATATATGTTATCCGGTCCTGGGGTTTTTCCTATTTTTATTTGGTGTTCTCGCTTTAGAATTGTGGGTCCTTTTTGTTCTTCTCCTCTGTTTTGTATAATTGTTTCTGGTCTCTCGTCGTCAAACAATTTTTCTATATATCGTTCCCAGATTCTTATTTTCTCACTTTCGTCCATTATTATTTTGTTGCTGCCATCTCTTATCATCATTTGTGTTTTCTTTCTGTTGGTGCCGACAACTCTTTTATTTTCTTATATAAACCAAACATGTTGTGTTGTTCGTTCAAGCTTTCTATTTCTGTACATCTGTCGCACATCCATTTTTTCTTTTGCTTCTTTAATTTTAATTTGTATAATTCTATTTATTTGTTTGTATTCTGTTTCATTGTTATTTTTGACAATTCTCCGTCTATCCATTAGGTCTAATATTTCGTTCGTCATCCACTTCTGTTTAAAGTTCTCTTCTCCTTTGAATTTCAGACTTTCATTTCCAACTGTGTGTATCGTTGTTTTCAATTTTGCCATAAATCATCAATATCTTCTTGTGTGCTCCTGTTGTTTGTGAGCCATCACTTATCAAACTTGCTATTTCTTTATTTATATTATTTATTACTTGTATTTTTGTTTCTGCATTTCGGAGTTTATCCACGTTTAGTTTTTGTTTGTTTTCTTCTTCTTGATAATTTTTTCAGTCTGACTCGCATTTTGATGATTATGGGGTTATGATCTGATCCAATGTCTGTGCCTGGGTATGTCTTGGCACTTAGTATATTGCTACGATATCTTTTATTTATAAGCACATAGTCGATTTGATTTCTAACTATGTTGTCCTTCCTGTTTTGAGGAGAAGTCCAAGTATATAGTCTGCGAATTGGCAGTTTGAACCATGAGTTGCTTATTACGTAATTTTCCTCTTGGCAGAATTGGATTAGCCGATCTCCTCGTTCGTTTCTTTCTCCTATGCTGTATTTACCTACAATGTCATTGACTTCCCACTTCCAATTTTGCGTTCAGATCACCCATTATGATGTTTATATCTTGTATTTGTCAAACGTCCATGTCTTGATTGCGGATTAAATCGCTGCTCAGAAATCAGCAAACAAAAGCGCTAAGTTATTATTATGTTTTGCTGCGTGAGATCATTAATTTCGGTACTTCGGCGGGCAGCTAAATATGGAGAATACGCCATTTGCATGATCCACTTAAGCTTTCAGCAGTCGCTCATTTCTAATCAGTAAGCACATAAACAACATGCGCGGCGGAAGCTATCGCCGATCGGGCGCACCGTCCACAAATTATCATTGTTAATTACCCACGACGTCGATTTAGCCAAACGGTCGATGTAAATTAGCAGTCTAATCACGAGCGCAGTGTGGGACAGGCGAAGCGGACAACAATAGGAGCTTTTCGACAAGCCTAGCGCAACTCCTACATCGGCGTTTACATAAGTTCAGCGTATTAATGTCTCGCCGAGGTTTTATTTGGAGATCGGGCCGTAACTCGCCAAGCGCGCGCACAATATACTATTTTAATTTCTGCCATAAATTTGAGCAATAAAACAATAGCGGCCATTAGAACCTGCTCCTAAATGGGCTGGTCGGCAGCGCGGCCGCTGCCGGCCTGTACGGCACAAGCCTGACGTGCGGGATGTCACAACTACGGTTGCAACAACTTTGCATATTATGTGTAATAGTAATTGTTTTGAAAATTTTATGAGATTTGTGTTATATAATAATATTAGTATTTTTAGCCAAACAGAATACACAAGGAAAAATTCAAATTTTGGCAAATCTTTCTCAAAAGCAAAAATCTGTGTTTGTAGATTAACAGGGAGGCATCTTAAATAGATTTCTTTCAAAGTAGATAGCCTCTTGTTTTTGAAATAATCAATGTATATAAATGTACATATTTTTTGCATTTAGATTTAATACAATAAATAATAAAAATATTTGGAAATATTTTATCATTCTGGAGTTTTCTATGGTTATATGCACTGTAACGTTATGAATGGCTTCTGGTAACTTGAAGCTACCACTTCAATTTAGTTTTCGAAGTAAAATTTCCTGCGGAAACGACTATTATCAATTTAAGCAATAAGAAAACCTAAATATAGTACTGGAGGTTTTAAAATTCCATAAAACTTAACAAAAATGACCGTTGTACTATGACGATGATTTGGCTTCCCATGCGTACTGGTGTATACCAGACACTCCTATAGTGAACAAAAAAAGCTATTTTTCTTTGATATTGTATATCTTGAAAGTCGCATACCAGTTACTAAAGTTAAAAAATGTCTAAAGAGAGGATCTCTAAAGAGGGAAAAGACAGCCATTTTAGAGATTTTCCCTGCAGAAGAAACTTGAAAAATGTTCTTCTAAAAAAAGAAAAGAAACAATAACCAAAAAGGAAACATTAGGAAAAGGTTATCTAATGACAGAAAAAATGATACTAAAATTACTAAAAGTAATGCTAAAGAAGAAAATGGATCAACTGTAATCAAACTAATACCAACAGAAGATTCAACAAATAGGAGAAAAACAATTGAATGTCTTTATTGTAGATATTATTATTTTACCTGTGATAAAGAATGGAACTTCTGTTAGCAGTGGGCTCCCAACTTTTATGCCGAATTAAATAGTGAAGGCGATGGAGCTATTCTAATTCTGTAGCTCACATGAATAGCTTTTCTGGGATATCTGGTTGTCCCCATAGTATGGGTTAGAACGGGGCAAATGATATCTAATTTTTAATACATATTTTTTATTTTAAATTTTTTTTGTTTCCAATGAATATTATCTACCTGCCCTAATTTCATTCTTAGATTTAGTTTTTAAACTTCATACTTTGTCCCCCTCCGTCTTTTCCATATTTTTGTTCAACATATTGAGCAACCAGGTTGAGGGTCTTGATATTGTAGGGCCCGGGACAGCCGCCCCTCTTGTCCCCTCTCCGATAGACCTTGGATACAAATAACAAAATAAAATTTAAAAATTTTTGGAACATAATATTACAGTTTTTGTCTTTAGTTAAACAATAATAAAGAATTAATAATTCATGATAATTTGTGACTAGTTTAGGTTCAAAACAATGCAAACCGTGATGGTAATTTTTATCTGAGTCTAGTAATTTTTGAGATTTGATTAATGTTGAGAGATCTTGTTTTGAACCAGTGAAGATCGATAGTTCTCATTTTCTACTTGTGGTAACAATAGAGTCGAACTTTGATGTCTATATTTATCATCTAATATCTAATAATATTTGGTATAATTTCAAAAGGAGGAACATTTAGGGTTAAGTAAATTTATTTATGAAGAACGCAGTTAATATGAAAACATTAACTTTCTTGATGAATATTTAGAATTTTTTACAATTGCCATTGCGGTTCTCTGCAAATCTAATTAAATTAGTTAAGAAAAATGATCTTGCTCATTATTTTTATCAAAAGAATGGATTGCTTATAGATTATTATAATTTTTTTAAATTTTTAGAAGTAAACCATTGCCCATTTTACTTTCGTTTAGTGAAGACGTGCATCAAAAGTGTATTTAAATAATACTAAAAGTCATCGGGACTGTAAGGTCACTATGATAAAATTAGTGTTTAAAAAAAAAACATAGAAAATATTAAAATAAAGATAGTAGACAGATAGAAATGAGAAACAAAAAGTGAAGGCCATTAAAACACTGACGTTGCATCGCTTGAGTAACTACTAACCACGTAGCTCTGTCTTATGATTTTAACTTTTTTTGCACCACTTGTTGTTTTTGGCTATATAACGCTATTTTTCAATTAAAATTAGGCAAGCTCAAAAATAATACTGATCAAGACTAATTTTACTGCCAACAATATATGAACGATTTGTAGATAATTTTCTGGTGCTGATTACGAATATGAAGTACATTTTGCTGGATTGGTTCTATTTTTAGAGATGATTAGCTAATTATAATAAAAATCTTCAAAATTCAAAGTTAATAGAGTAGTGGTGTCCATAAGCAAGTTTCACTAGAAATGGCAATGTTTTCGAAAAACATAAACTCAAAATCAATAAAACCCATAATGATGTTCTATTTGCTATAATAACATAGAAATACAGTAGTCTAATTCGGAAAATTACAACCAATTAGTAGGGAAAAGGCACTGTTTATATGATTCGCTTTTATGTGGGTTGTCAGGAACATCATGTTGAAGGCTCTAGTAATAGCCAGCCATCATATGCTTGTCCCGTCTTCCATCACCTTTACATCCTGGTAGAGTCTGTCCCCTTGTTCCCCACTTAAGGCCCCAAGATTGTCGGAAAATTTATTAAAGTAGCTATGAAGAAAGTGTACTTTAATGCTCATATTAGAACTCAAGTTTTAGAAGTTTATTAGCATCTGTTGTACCAGTTCCTTTGTGGTTACCCAAGAAGTTCTTAACCACCAAGACAAAGCTACACCAAGTAACAGCTTCAAGAATCATTATGTGATTTGCAAAATTAAAATCTTTAATAAGTTTGCGAATTTGAAGACCCTCAAAAATACACGCTTTTAGCTTTTTTATACTTAGCTTAGGAAACTATTTACAAATGTACAATCGCCATCTTTGTTCAACGCCTTAACAAATTGCTTCATTAGTTCTAACTTAATGTGGAGCGGTGGAAGAATGACTTTTTTTCGATCCACTAATGGTTCGTTTATGACATTCGCTGTTTCTACAGTCATGTTTTGTCTTATAGGCCAATTAATCCTATTTCAATAATCTTGCTTCGCCTTACTATCTTACAAGCAGATAAAACACGAGTGTTTGGTATACCCACTTTGCTGTTTAAGCAAGAAGTTTATCACATTTAGATCCACACAAATAGAAAACTGATGCTCATCATAGCATGAACAGTCGCCAATCACCTGGGACAAATTGCATTCCCATTTGTCGAGAAAGTCCGGGAATGTTGTTATAATAAACAAGTTCTTCATCTTGGCTGAAGTAAGGAACAAGTTCCACTTCTCGTGTTCTATAAATGGCTATATTTATATCTGGCATTAGACAGTTCTTTGCTTTTAACCTGGATGTTACAAGTTCAAATGCTTGCTTTGATAGACCGAGGTCCCGTACCAGGTCATTCAGTTCTTCTTGGGAGAACTGCTGGGGTGTTGAAGGTATTCCCTCATATTCACTTTCACTGTTACTACTTAAGTCATGGTCTTCAATTTCTTCTACTTCTACCAGCGGAAGATCAGGCAATGTGGTATATACTGGTACGGGACCCTCTTCGCTGTGTAGCACAGGTCTCCTTGCTGATTCCAAGTCAGAATATTTTCATTTGCGTTTCTTGAATTTGTTAAAACCTTTTACATTAACTAAACAAAAATAAAAATGTTGTGGTAGTTTTTTTACGCACAATTTTAAACTTTTTCTCTCATGATTTGTACATTGTCGTAAACATACGACACAAACTTTGCACACTCTATGGGAAGCCCAGAGCTTGTCTTGATCTCCAAGCACTACGCTAAAATAAGCTAAATAGGCTTACCTTACAAAGTGTATGACGTTTTTTCTTTGTTTTTGTACAGTATATTCACCAGAAATGTAGCAGAAGACATTGGGATTATTCGAACAGCTTTTTCGTGAAGAACTCATTTCTGTGAACAACGAGCGTAATTTTTTTACTAAATATGTACAGGGTGACACAGAATAACGGCAATTTTTTAACAATCCAATAAAACCAAGAATGATAGAAGAAAAACATTTTATTCATAGTAATTTAAACCTTAAAATTTACCGTTTAAGAAACATAAATGGCATTTATCATTTTTTAAAAATCACGATGTTAGATGCCGTCCTCCTGTACGAATGCATTCTTGAAATTTGCTGTTGAGATTCCTCATTGACCGCTGCAACATCTCAGCTGGGATACTGTAAATTTTATCCTGAACTCTCCAAAGTTCTTAGCCGAGTCCTGTACACTTTACTCTTGAGATAACCCTACAAGAAAAAATCACAAACGGACTAATTTGGCGATTTGGGGGACCAGGGAACGTTACCGAATCTTGAGATTACCCGGTTACCGTACAATTATCGCACAGTTTCCATTGATTGTCGTGCAGTGAGTGATGTTGCCCCATCCTGTTGAAACCAGGTTTCTTGAACATGTGAAAATTTCTCAATTCACGTTTAACGAAAGATTGTAACATCTCCACGTAACGATCCGTGTTAACAGTTACTTTGATCCCCTGCTTATTTTCAAAAAAATAAGGCCCGATGATTCCATGTAATGAAACAGTACACCATTCAGGCACCTTATTAGCTTGTAAAGGGCGCTTATGGACTTCATTAGAATTTGTGTCTGCCCAGTAACGGTAGTTCTGCTTATTCATGTAACCTGTGAGATGAAAGTGGGCCTCATCTGACATCCACAACTTGCTTAGAAATTCATCGTCATTGTTTATGTTTGTTATCATTTGTTGACAGAATGATAATCGCAACTGGTAATCGTTTTTCTTCAGTTGTTTCACTATCTGCAGCTTGTATGGATAAAATTTAAATCTAAATGAAGAATTCTGCGAACACTTTCCCGGAACATTTCAACCGCAACTGCTTGCTTACGATTTGAACGCCGTGGGCTCCGTAAGACAGACTCGCGTACAACATTACTGTTCTGTGGAGTACGAGGACTTCTTGGTCGCCCTGTTGGTTTCTTCTTTAGGGCAGATCCAGTTTATTCAAAGCTATTAATCTACATATTTATTGCGTGTTTTGATGGGACGGCACCATGACGTCCTAAGTTGTAAAAACGTCGGAACTTTCTGCACAGCTTCCAAACTATCACTGTTTTTATAAAACATTTCTATGGCTAACGGACGCTGTTGCCTGTTCCACTGATGCATGGTTACTAAAATGGCAAAGTGTTTACTTGCTCAAGGTCTCTGTCCCGCAGTACTGCCACCTACTTATGGCTACCACTACGCATTTTAAAAATTCCCGTTATTCTGTGTCACCCGTTACATATCGCGTACGGCAAATGTCAGTCAATTAGTTATTCTAGTCATTACAAGTAAGCAAAACTAGAATTGTCGAAAAAAGTAGAGTTTTCGCATATATCATCTTATAAAAAGCACCCGTTACGGCTAAATTTCTTAGTCAAAAACTAGAGTTCAATTTGAAAAAACTATTTTTATTTTTTAATTCATCAGACCTAAAATACCCTAAATTCGTTTAAAATACTTGGCAACAAAAATTTTTAAAATTTTGTTGGTCGGTGTAATATTCTGCTGTAATCTCTTGAAGAACAACAAAGTATCTCATGGAATATTAGAAGCACAGATGGAAAGGGGAGGATTGATGCGCACTATTTAAAGTACCATATTCTATTGTACTCTGACGAGCTAAATTTTGGAATTTCATACGATTCTTAGGTATGGGGAGCTTTCAACTTTATACTTCACCGTCAGATTTTAAATACTGCGTATAATTTCTGAGGTAGTCCATATTTTGGCAACTGTTAGATACCTCTTCACAAAATTTTACAACTCTGAGTTATACGCAAATATTTTAACACAAATTTAATTAATATTAAAAACAAAACATTATTTAAGTTGCTAATCAAACTTACAACTAAGAATATATTAGATTGAGTCATTTAAACTTCATATGGTCTTTCAATAAAGAATTCTCGTTATCTTTTCTTTTGTTAAATTAAATTGTTTTTGTAAGGGATAAGTTACACTGTTTCATGTTAATAATTTATAATTTCTATTTGAATACATTTTTGATACATTACTCCTGATTTATGATACTTACAACCAGATAGTATGTTTCTTCCTAGATCTTTGATTTTAAAGTTGGTAATGCTTTATTTTTTGTTGTGCAAGCCCACAGGTTTCTTTTTACCGAAAAAGACAAGGTCATTGTTTTTAATTGGTTTCTTTATCTTTGTTCTACAGCATTTTCTTAATCCTTGCAATTGATTACTAAAAATTATCTATCAACGATTAAAAGTTTTTTCTTCAGGCATGTAAATTACTTTTACATTTAGGGTAATTTTTGTCTGTTTATTTACAATTGGATCTTTTGTTATATAAACCAAAGCATGGAAATCAAAGATTTCTAGATAAAAAAATCTTTTACTTTATTTTTCATATGGTGATATTTGTAAAATGAGATTTGATATTGCTTTCGCTCACTATTTGGGAAAGTTTGTAAATAGAAGAATTAATCTTGATAACTTGACTAACGTTCGATATTGTTTTTATATAATTTTTTACCATTATATATCTGTAATTTCTCTGTTTATTTTGTTATTTGATAAATTTGCAAAATATTAAGAAACTTAATGAACTCGGCGCTTTATTATTTAAAAAAATGCTACATACAATTTAATTAATTTGCAGAGGTTACTGTATATTTATTTATTTATTATTCTTTTATTTATAGTGCTTATAAATTAATTTTCGTTTGTTAAAATCGGAGTAGTATTCAATTATCGGAAATGTATATCTTGCAGAAAGTTTTGATTTTAATTTTGTATAATTTTACTTTTAAATTTTTTTCATCCAGATACATCATACATTTACTTTTCTTTGGCATAATTTTTTTTAATGATATTTAATGTTAAATATTTTTCTGTTAACTGGAAGTTTGCACAAATTATTCTACTACTTAAACCTGGCAAAAATGCAATTGAATTTAACTACTTACAGACCATCCCTATTTCATTATTTAAACATTCAAAAATTTGTCAAACGACTATTACCAATATTTGAGGAAAAGCAACCAATTTCTAAACACTAGGTCAGAAACTTGTAAATAAAATAAATAGAAACTTGGTAGGTATGTGACTGGAGAGCAAAAGACATTAGTCTGCTGCCTTTATAAATGTTAGTCAGACATTAGGCAAGGTTTTACACAAAAATCTAAGTTACAAGATAATAAAATTGAATCTACCATATCTCTATTTACAGATTTGGAAATTATATCTTAATAATAAGCGTTTCCTTGTCAAGCACCAAAACGCGTACGCAAATGTGTACATCATAAATGATAGTCCAGTCAAATTAGGGAAAATACCCCTTTTTTGTAAAAATTAAGTGCAGCTCAAAAAAATACCTAAAAATCGGAAAAATTCCGTAGAATTGAATAGAATACTTTTCTAACACTTTCAATATTTGCTGCACCTTTCAAATGGCAGCCAAATTTGGCCAAATACAGTTTTATCCGTTTAAAGAAAAAACGAAGCATTGTAGAAAAAAAATTCAGATAAAAGTTACAGGAATTTTTAATACAAATCGAATAAGTCCAACCCGGTTTCGATCCATAAATAAATTAATTACTTATTGTAAAACCGCTTTAAAAAGCAATTTTTTCAAATAGCTGTATATCTTTCAAAAATAATTATTTTTCTGCAGAAATATATCTAAACGAACTAGTAATTACAACAACATACTAATAAACGGTTGAAACGATTCTTACCAGCAACTTAAATACTAGATTTAACCAGGTTTTAACTTATCAAATACCAAAGTAAGTGCTATAATCAGAAGTTTAAAAGGCAAAAAATTACCTGCAACCTAATCACAAACTAAGTACTAAGGAGTTACCTGAAATAGGCAAATAATTTCTAACAAAGCTATACTTAGACTTGGATATTTCCCCGACCAATGGAAAGTGGCTTGTACAATTTCAATCTACAACCCTGGTGAACCACTTTAACAGGTAGCCTTTAACAAACCAATAAGGTTTCTCCTCCTTCTTTTCAAAGCTTTTCAAAAAGCTGCTGCTATCGAGACTGAAACCGTTAATCATGAATAACAACTTATCGCATCACCAATTTGGCTTTCCCGAGCAGCACTTCACAGTTGAGCAAGTTCTAAAATAGCCGATAAAATACAGAAAACATTAGAAACTACGAGCCAGGCCTTTGACAAGGTTTGGGATTAAGGTCTATTATTTAAAATAAGAAGTGTGTTACCAGCTGATTTTCACCTGGTAATCAAGTCATACCTCACTAACAGGCATTTTTGGTAAGAATGTTTGACGAGACCACCACATTATTCCCAATAAAATCTGAGGTACCACAGGGCAGTGTCCTGGGCCCGCTCCTAGACTAACTGTACACAGCATACGTATCTACATCAAGAGCTGCGACAATCTACAAATCTAAAAACCCACCTGAAGGCAATACAAAAGCCAATGAAGCTAAATCCAATCATGTCATCTTTACGCTGAGGCGAGAAACCTGCCCTTCAGTAACTCGTAACGACCAGCAGATACTACAAAGTGATACTGTTAAATACTTGTAAATCCACCTGAATCGTCGACTTACCTGGAGACATCATATTTAGACCAAACGAAAGCAATTAGACTTAAAATACCGACAAATGTACTGGTTACTGGGTAGGCGATCTCAACTTTCAATACATAACAAGATTCTTCTTTATAAAGCAATTTTGCGACCAATTTAGACATACGGTGTGCAGCTATGGGGTTCAGCAGCCAACACCACTATTACCATAATTAGAAGATTTGAGTCTAAAGTATTTTGAGAAGATGTGAATGTTCCACATAGTACGTACTCAATAAAGTCATTAGAAGAGACCTTGGAATAAGTTCAGTAAGCGAAGTTATTACAAAACAAAGTGTTTCCTATCGCGACAAACTCGGTGTAAACCCAAACACTAATTGTTAAATTACTAGCTAATAATTTAACAATTGATTGATAACGGTGAAGTACGGAGACTCGAGCGGTTCAAACCCTTGGACCTACAAAACAGATTCACTTACTACCTACGTATAATGTAATGCCTAGTTAAGGTTTAGTTAAGATCTTGGGTTAAGCGCAGAATGTTCAAAACAAGTCAAACATTGGCTAATGTATAAAGAACAATTATTCTTGAGTAATTCCTCGCGTGTTATTTTCATATATTCATAACATTTACTGAATGCTACTATGTAATAGCAGATTGTAAATTCTTGGTAAAAAAAGTCTGAGAATCTCAAGTGGTTCAAGTATATACCATCAATTGTAATTCATTTTTGATTTGTGTTGTGTACCTTTATGTACATTTTTACATCGGTGTAAATGTTTTTAAAATGTCGATGTTGTATAATTTCCTATTTTTAAATTTATTTGTAACTGTTCCAATGTTTTAAATAGTTTGTCCAAATAATTTATTGATAAAAGTGCTTTAAGTGATTCCCTTCAATTCTTCTAGACATTCACAAATTTAATTACTTCGCTTGGTGTACGCAACGCTTTTGATGTTTGGCCGTAAAAAGGCGTGATCGTTGGGGACACATCCAAATAGGGCTCGCGAGGCGCGTTAGGCAAGCGTCGTCTTTCATAATTAGTGTCCCCGTGGGAGCCACGCCCGTTTATTAGAAAACAATGTAATCACTTTGTTGAAACGATCACGCAGCGGCCGCCCGATTCTATCGCTGAAATCTCTATTAGGCATGCCGTGCGTGTCCGGGATGTGACACCGGGCGGGCATGTTTAACCAGGAATATCCAAAGGGCTGCGCCAATAATTACTGGTGATTTGTGGTACAATTCCAGGCTGCCCCCGGCGCGCAGATATATCAGTGTTACTTGCATAATAACACAACGGCAACGAGAGGTTAATATTAAACATGTCGACTGCATTATCTGCCATTATCGTTTTAAATTATGCTCAGTTGCAGCAATATCGAATATTTGTATCTGAAATGCTCGGATTCTCTTAGGCCACGACCCCACGGGGGGTAGAGCTGGATAGAACGGATTGTAAATATTTCCGATTACCGTTTACAACATAATTGCAAGGACTTAATCGCAGACTTTAATCTCCCGCTTCTATCTTCCTGCTCGTTAAATTTATGGTGGGTCATCTTTCGATAAGAACTTTTCGAAACAAATTTGCTCGCGTAAAACTGACATCGTCAGAATTCACCTACAAAACCTAACTCTTAAATGAAATACCGCTGACTGGAGATCTGATTTCAGAATGCGTAATGCGGAATTCAGGGATTTTCGAAAGGGCGCGCTCAATAGCACGTCGTGCAATGGCTCGCAGCGAGCGTAATGGGGCCTTTCATTTCGGACACCGAATTTAATCGATTTTGTCCCGAATTATTAGCCTAATAGTTTTGTTTATTAATGATTGCCTAATTTCGGGTCTTATTCGCCGGCAAAGTGCAGTTTCATTTCAGCCTTGGGCGCAGCATTAAATGTCGGGCTCTGCAAGGTTTAATCGCCGAGAAACAACCTATGACTGGAAGTTATTTAGTTTTTGCGGCAAAAACGCAGAGTATGACGGAGGAAATGATATGCAGTTGGCAGCAATAATGCACGACTTAAAAAGCGATTTAACAATGGCAGTGAAATATTTGTAATCGCAACACAAACAGGGCACCGCAGGACGTCTGACATGAAAATAGTCCACTTGCTTTTCTATTTCTTACTACTGATCGAATGAAAATAACTGTTCATTTGTTGACGAGTGTATTGTAAGAGCCTTTTTTTATAATAGTACCACTTTACTCAAAATTTTATTAAATTTTGCTTTACTGGTGTTTGTAAGGATACTAAATTCGTTAAAAATGTGCTTTTAAAATATTCTGCGATTTAAGAATATTCTTTCCAACATCTGTATTTCTCTTATTTTGTCTTCAAACAGCATTTGATTTCAACTACGTTGAATGTAAGTTTGATATTTTCTTGTTTTGCTTTTGAGATTTTTAATGGTATTGGGCGTGTGTATATACGATATCACTCTTAGATTAGTCTCTAAGAAATGAAAGTCCTTTGCTTATCACAATTAACTAAATTACCATTGGTAGAGACTTTAACACTACAGATAAATGGTAAATGACACTATATTTTTGATTATTTCTTATATAAAATTATATTTAGGGCATAATAGACAGACCAGGCAACTATAAAGTTAGAAATGCATAAAAAGAGTTATCGAATGACAATATTTATTCAACCTGGCTTATCGCACAATAACAATAAGTAATGAGTGACAACACAAAAATTCGGGAAAGTGATCATATTTGCCACAGAAGCAGTTAATACAATTGGATATATTCAATATTAACGATAAGTGAGTATTGCTTGATAACATTTAGGTAACGAAACAATTAATTTGGCGATAATAGAACGCGCTCCCAATTCGTCTTTCAGTTGATTATATTCTTCGTCCTGAACTCAAGTTTTTTATTCTTTAAATGCCTAATCAACTTTTTTTACAGACGTTTAATTGAGTTTAAGTTAGGCGACTGACTTGGTTGTTTCAAAACTTGAGCTTCGTTCTGTCGTTCCTTTACCAACTTTGACCAACGTTTTGCATCGTTGTCATGATAATATATAAGGGTTCTTTCAACAATTTGCCTTCTATATGAAAGTATAGTGTTTTGAAAAATGTCAAGTATTTGTTGTTATCCATTCTTTTCTTTAAATTATAGAAGCTTAAAAAGTTTAAAGTCAGATCTTACAAAATGTTTATATATTATTACCAACCCACTTTTCGGCTGTGTAGTCGTAATTAGTACTTAACTTCAAATGTTTTCCCACGGGACGTCTATTGTAGCTTATTCCATCTATTCCGAAGAGCATAAACTTGACATTTTTGTCCAGTTATCTTAAGTGTACATGGAATATCGTTGGTGGTCTGGAACATACACCAACAGCAAATAGAAAACGTCTAGCCGTGATTTTTTGGTAAAGAGGTGTGTTGTATGTAACAAAGATTAGATTCAGACAAACAAAGAAGGTATTTGTTGGATAGATAAAAAGTCGGTTAATGTCTTTTTTTAATAACTCTGCTACTGATAACTGCACAACATAAAATTCTAGAAATAGCTGAACTGGTCCCAAAGTTCTACTCTGCTGACGACCCTTAACAATAGCGTGTTAGGTATTAGCTATCCGCTAATATATAACTAAGAACTTTTAAGATCTGGTGGCATGATTTTAAAAAAGTAAAATTTGCAGAAAATAATTAAAGTTGTTTATTGTAAAAAAATGAGCAGTTGAAGGTTTCCAAAAGAATGACGAGTTTTCAAAAATAAGTAGTTGAACTTTGTCACTATAGATGCCAAGTAAAACACCTACAAAGTTTGAAGCTTATCAAATCAATTTAGATTACTATGTATATAAGAAAAATAAACAGAAATGCGACTACTTTAGGTCTAATACTGCATATAATCGTCACTAATATTCTCGGCTAATGTTTTTCTACTACTAGATCGTATATTCCAAACTTATCATATTCTACTACCCAGAAACATTTTTGTATGTAATTTTTAAATATTTATTATTATTTTGTCTAATGTAAGGGTTTCTTGGACTATTTGACTCTCCGTCAAAATCATCACTTTTCTGTTTTTCTTCAACTAAATAATGTAAAACCTATTTTTGTTAAAAAAAACGTATTTGTTAATTTAAGATTGTTATAATATATAACATAACACTTTGTGTTAATGTTTAGTTATTTTTAATTTTGCTTATACAGATTTACGACGTTATTTGGTTTTCTATTCTAGCATTAAAGTCTCCATCTAAAATTTTGAATTTTTAATGTTTTTTATATTATTTGATAATAAAAGATTTAGGATTTTTTATCTCTTTTGTTTCTGTTGCTTTAGTTGTGTTTTATGATCTTCAGTTGTCGTAGATTAATTAGAAATAGAACGTTAGCTATTTTTAAATTTTTTATTAATGCCTTATTATACATTCTAATCATAGTTCATTATGCTCTTGTAAGCTTTTTTTGTTACATCTTATAATTTAAAGTAGCAGTCAGTGATATTTTAATATTATTTTGTAATCGTTTTTAATGTTGTAATTTTACTTTATATGCTAGGTGACAAGTGTAAATAATTAGTATAATTATTCCGTTTACCTGATTTATAGTGCTTTACAAAATAAAAGTAAAGAAATTTGTTTACTAATAATAAGTACTGGAATGTACGTATTTTTTAATTGTTATAATAATTTGCAAATAGAGAAGACAATTATACTGTGATTATGCTATTCCTTTATTTATTTATTGTTAAAGATTTGCTTATGTATTGGATTACTTTTATTTACTTTAGCGGCAATGCATCTTAACTCCATAAATATGGATGGCTCATTCAAATTGCGTATTTACATATTCTTGTAGTAGCATTGTTAATTATAGTTGCATAATCAATTGACGATTTAATTGTTATATATTTTTCAATATTGTTTTTCTTAATCAAAATCAATATTCTTTCTACTATGTTGTCTACTATTTGTTTACATATATTTTTGCCTCTTTCTTATTATTTATAACATAGTTTGTCATATCAAATAATGTTAAAAATAAATGGCTGAGACTTTAAAAACACATGTATTTTTTAAACCTGGGCCTCGGTGGAGAATAAATAATTTTTTAAGCATTTTAGGATTAGTTTCTTTTAATTTTTTTGTTTAGCTTGTGCAAATGACAAGGATTTTTATTATTATACAAAATATATATATATATATATATATATATATATATATATATATATATATGACAAAATAAATGTTAAGTAACATTTTACAAATTACAACACCATTTTTTTTAAGAAACAACAAACGCCATTTAATATGATTCTTTTTTGTTAATAACATAATAATAATATATATTTTTAAGCTTTTGTTCTTAAGTTTTATAGCAATTTAAAGTATTAATAATAAAGTCATTTCTTGAGAAGGTGAGAGCTTTTTTTAAGCAATTAAGTTGATTTTGTAATGTTTCAACATACACTTTCTTCTGTCTTCTATGGGAAATTCTTTTTATTAACAGAAGTTTGTTTAAACTGCCTTTCTACAATCCTCCGAGGTACGTAACTGGGATAATGCTTTCTCCCTTACAGTTCTTACTTATTTTATCTTTATATTACAAGACTCCCTAATATTTTTCCTGTTTCTTAATATGTCCCAAATATTCTAGTTTGGTCCTTTTAACTGCCAAATTATTTCACATCTTTTATCCTTTTTTTGCAACACCCGTTGCTGTCTTTCAATATATTTTTTTATAACTAGAAAACTAGAAAAACCAAAATTTTAACATACGCCTTCAACATCTTAAATTAATATATTAGAACTGTTTCAGTTTATGATACACTTGCTTTGCATTTTTATTGTTAAATTGTTGTTTATATTTACCTTTTTGTGGTTGTATATTCGAAGTTAAAGTAACCATTTGTAAAGTACATTTATTATCTACGCTATAAATCTGCAAAAATGTAACTATGTGTGTGTTTGTAACTAACATTGCAACTCCTTCTACAGTTATAAACCGATTTCAAAGGTCAATACCACAATCGGACAGATTTGTTGCCAAATCTCGCATAAAGATTTTAGTTTTTCGATGTATGTCATGGCTGACCTGTTATAGGTCAAAACATAAATGATCATGATGTAATTAGACCGTTTGCGCCACCTATCGTTGTTTCATGCACTACGTAGCCAATTCTTGCCGTTAGTAAGCGTATGTGACACAACTTTGATTTACGTGAAACCAAATATAGCCGAATAAATTTCATTATGCTTAGATATAGCTAGTAAAACTATTGTTGGCTTTTTTTTAAATTGTCGACAAAATTGTAAACCAAATATTTAGCTTGGGTTGCCTGTCCTTGGGGCGGGTTAACCTACAATCGATTCAAACTTTATCATAATATTAACTTGATGGAAACCACCTGGTCTCTTCATATTAAATCTTCGATAAAATTTTACGATTACTTTAATCATCTCTAACTAATACAGTATAAAAATTGTATATATTTAAAAAACAAAATTTGGTAGCCATATTACCCTTCTTAGCAAAATTTCCAATAAAAAAAGAATAATCTGAGCATGATACAATTAGTTCTACTAGTTGTGGTTCTTAATATGTGCTATAATCCAGAGTAAATTCAGCTTTTACATTTATATCTTTTTTCAACACGAACACAACGTTTAAAAATTGTAAAAGGTGTTAGTGTCGTCGTCCTGTTCTGTAATAAAGAGCATAAAAGTTATTATTAAGCTTTGAAAGGGGTAGTACGTGTTGCTTGAGTGGCAATAAAAATTTTTACATCACAATTGTTCTTATAAAAGTTCTCTACCACTTGTAATGATAATCAACAATTATCTATACCTTGTAAACAGTAGGTCCCAGAATTGCCTATAATGCTGAGTGAACCATATAATATGTATTTACCGATTCAAACGCGTTGCAATGTGTTAGAGACACACCTATATACAAGAATATTTAAAGCTAGCCCAGATTTTGTCGAGGATGCAGTTTTTTTAATTTTATAGGAATAGCTTAATATAGTTTTAAACAAGCTGGTCTTAACCCGAAAAAGCTAACTCGTGATCAAACATAAAAAGTGGAAATTCTTTTTAAGTCTTAGTAAATAGAAAAGCATCTAATAATGTAATGGCTTAAAGAAACGTTAGTTTTCGAGAAAATCTTACTATCGTTTGTGGTTGTGTTTTAATAACTGCCTGCAAGCAGCAATAGTTAATTTGTTTTCATCCTTTGTACTGCTGTTATGTTTTCTTTTTTTTTTGTTATTATTCAACACAAAAAAAACGACAGGGCTCATCTATCTGAAAGGGACCCACCGACCACTTAAACTCATAAAACTGTCACTCAACTTGCCTGGAGAATCTTAATTCTTAAAATAAGATAATCCTTACAATTCTTAATAATAAATTAATAACTATTCCTTACTAAACAGTTATAAAATTCAACTAGTTGATACTCGTTTTGGTTTTTGTGCTATCGGTAATTCATGACTGGTGGTCATTTACTGTACTTCTGTTTTGTGATAGCCGTGTATGTTGTGTTTGGTAGAAATATATGCGAAAGAACGCATTTGTTGTGCTCGTGTTGTATTTTTGTTTGTTTGATCTATGCGTCCCGTAGTACTGCAGTCTTATGTATATATTGTGCTTCTTTCATTTTCCTTACACCTCTTTTTCCAATATTTTTATTCCTTGTACTAGTCTATACTAGTCCGCAAGACGAGTATGGAGGAAACAGGCCACCATCCAGCGGAATGGGATGGCATCTCGTTCACCACCGCGGAAGAGGAAATACACCACCTGACGTGCCACACAGACGGATCCAGACTAAAAGACGGAAGAGCGGGAGCGGCGTTCGTGATTCATCAGGAAGAAGAAGAGATCCACTGCCAGAAAATTAAATTAGCGGACTGGAGCACTGTCTTTCAGTGCGAACTAGTGGCTATCAGGGAAAGTCTGCGATATTTGATACACTACCGGCACATCATCGCAGGATGCTCGATGGTTTCGGATAGCAGATCGGCATTAGAGGCTCTGAGCACGATGAAATCACCTTCTGAGTTGCAGTTTGAGGTCTGGATTCTTATAAAAAGGCTGAAAGAAGAAACATAAGTCTCGTTCCATTGGACAAAGGCGCACGTTGGCACCGCAAAAAATGAACGTGCTGACGAGCTGTCCAAGGAAGCAGCCGCCGAAGATGGACCTGCGCAATTTACTGCCATTCCTCGAAGTCTTATCAAAACGCGTTTGAAGGACAGAACGAGGAATCTATGGACAAATAGGTGGCAAACAGCAACAACGGGAAAACACGTAAGAACGTTTCTGCCTACTCTAGAGACAGTCAACATTGCGTCCGCGCATCTCAACTGGCGCACCGTACAGATCGTTACGGGCCACGGAAATTTTCGCGCTTACCTAACAAGGTTCGGGAAGCTGCAATCGCGACACGACAGATGCGAATGCGGAGAGGTGGATAACGCCCTTCACGTGCTGACCTCATGTACTGTGGAGAACGAAGCCAGGGCAAGATCAGAAGGAGTACTAATAAAAGAAGGACTGAGATGGCCACGAACGCCCGAAGACCTTACGATGCTCTCAATAGAAGCCTTCTGGTGGAACGCGCTGGATCAGTTTTGCTCACGCGTAGCTAAACTGAACCCGGGGTAGAACGCGATCGCGATTGGGGTTGGGAGGTGTAAGTGAAAAGTGTAAACACATTAGAGCCGGGACTCACAATTGCGACTGGCATGCATAAAAGCTCGGACTTAAAATTGCGTAAAATAAGGCATACCAGCCGGGACCAAAAATTGCGGCAGCTAGCATAACAGCCTGGACTAATAATTCACGACTTGCTTGAGACGGCAAAAGAGATAGAGACTAATAACCGCGCACTTGCAAGAATATAAAATATGTTATAATAATAAGCGGCTCGTTAAAATATGCTAACAGATATGGACTCAAAATGCAATTAATGAGCAGACAAGCGTATAAATAGGTAGTAGATTTAGAATTATAACGAAGGAGACAAAGAGCAGTAGACTGCTTGAAGTCACCTGCCCTGAATCGGGTTTTTCGTGGTTTTCCCCGAGTCTTGCACAAAGGCAAATGCCGGGGTTCAAAAGACATGTAAAGGAAGAAGCAATGCCGGTGTAGTGCCGTAAGGCGGAGCACCGGCTGACTGTAAATATTTTTTTGTAATATTTCCTTAATAAATTGTACAGTCTATACTAGTCCTTACTATAGTAGGATAGTTGCTGTATGCTTCTAGATCAATTATTAGTTTTTCATAAATAGGCACGCTGGCAAAAGGTATGGATACCTGTCTCTGTTTGCCTGTCACATTGCCAGCAACTCAGGTCTCCATTGTACTGTTGAGGTGTTTTCTGAGGAAACAATGTCCTGCGGGGAGACTTATAATAATTCGTAAATGATTCCTGCTTTGTACTAACAGTTCTTCAGTATATTCTTGGGATTTTTCCATGTTCTTATCCCAATACATTTTCCAGTATTTTTTATGTTGTTTTCTGACCTTGCATTTTTGGATTGATGAATTTAGTTTGCTGCTTGTTATTAAAATTTATTATTAAACATGGCTTTAATGCGATAAGCGACTGCATTTCTGCGAGTCGCAATTTATCTTAACAAGGTTATCACTATCTTAATAGGTCAAGACTCGTTATCAAGTAACACTTTCGCGATCGTGTTGCATACAGCGACGTTCACATGTTAAAATAGTCCACAGCGGTGACCCAATAAAGGCTTGTAATTTGTTCAAATCCGATAAGAATTGGACGATCACTGCGCGTTTATCAATATACAGGCTAACATACTGATCTAAACTTCTTCAAAACGACACGCATAGTTTTAATCTACCTTGCGTAGGGCTGAGCTTACATCTGTGCTCTGCATCATATAAATGTGATAACAAACAAAAGAACAAATAGAACACTTTACAAAAACGTGATTAATGAAAAGTTTATATCTGAAAACCAAAAAGTATATTGAGTTAGAGAAAAATAGTTTCACCGGATGAATGCAGAATTATTATAGAAATACGCACTGGAAATACTAGTCAATACATTGAATCATGAGATACCTAAGAAGAATATAGCAAAAAACTGAATAGAAAATGTAAAGCGCCACAAAAAATGAAAAATAAATTAAAATGTTAAAGAAAATATTTCAAAAATTACTTGAAGAATTTCATCAACGCAAAGGATACTGGCAATTTTTCTATAAAGTGGCTAGTAACATAGAATTAAGGAACTAGCTACCTGCAATACGTAAAGGAGGTAAATAATAGGATCATAAAAGCCACCATTTTTAATAAAGTGTTTAATAAAGTATGACACCAAGGAATCCTATACAAAAAATATATAAAGACACTTGAAAGTAAAATACAGAAAGCATTCTTGAACCAACATTTATTATGCCTGACGAAATAAATTAGAAGTACATCCAAATGTTCTAACCATAAGTCATTTAGATAGTACTGAAGTTATACATACTTAAAAGATAAAACATTAGATTTGCTAATGAGGCTTACATACACAGTTTACCAACTTTACCCAGTTTCGCCCCTTCATATTTTAAAACTCTTTTATTTTATTTTCTTTTCGACTGTGTTCTATACGTGTATCTTGATGCATATCTCCGCACATCAATGTTTTTGTTTTAAAGACGTTTGTTTTCATATTGTATTCTTTTATAACTAAGCTCATTACATTTAATGATTGTTGTAAACCTTGTTCGCTTTCAGTTATAATTGCTATATTATCAGCGTATCGAATCATATCTATTTTCTTTCCGTGTATATTTATTCTTTGCTTATTGATTTTTTGATTTTATTGATTACATCTTGTATATAAAGATTGAATAAAAGTAATGACAATTCTGTGTGTCTCCTAGCTGTACTGACGTTTTTCTTTTGGGTATCTCCTTGTTTTGTAACTGTTTTTTGTTCGTGTTATAAGGAGTTCATAATTCTTCTGTCTCTGTATTTTATTCCTACTTTCCGTAGAATGTCAAATAGTGCAGACAATTTTACATTATTAAAAGCTTTCTCCAAATCAACGAAAGCTATAAATGTAAGTTAACTCTTTATTATTCTTTTCTCAATTAAGATTCTAAAGGTTAGAATTGCTTCTCTTGTTTTTGAGCTTTTTTTTGAAACTCGTTTGCGATTTGGTCTTCTATTACTCTTTCCATTCTTTTATATATGATTTTCGTCAATATTTTAAGTGCATTTGAGATCAGACTAATTGCACTGTAGTTCTCGCATCTAACTGTTTTTTCTTTCTTTGGAATTGGCAACATTATGTTGTTGCTGAAATATTTTTATTTTTGTATCGTACATCTTACTTATTAGTTGATATAGTTTCTTGTGATGCATTGTGTGCTTGGTTCTTAAATTGTTAGGCTTGACGTTTCATCCACAACTGTGGCGGGTATTTTCAGAAGAAGGTTTTCTAAAAATTATGTAACTGCTCCGTGTGTTTTCGCTTTTATACTCGTGCGAGTGTAATAGGGATGGTGTTGGGGGGCCTTTGTTGATGTCACCAGGATGGTTGATAACGTAATCGGGCTAGCTGTTGACGTCAATCGGGTCGTTACACGTAACATTTCAGCATTTTTGACGTCACTCGCTATTTCACCGTATTGCGGTCTGTTTTTTGCCCCCTAAGAGCATAAACAAGATTTAGGTAGATTGAACCCATAGCCCCTGTTAAAAATAGTTTTATATTTATAAATATTCATCGTCTCTCTATATAATCATCATTCATCATCATTAGCCATCTTCGGTCCATTTCTGAACATAGGCCTCTTTCATGTTTCTCCAGTCATCATGAAAGGTATTTTGGCATTAAAACACCACGCTTGCCATGCGGGTTGGTGAGTTGGTTTAGGATAAGGTACGGTAAATTTTGTTAGGTATGATAGGACTTTGGGTAGGGACTTGATTTCCTCCTGTTATAGGAGGCGGAGGATAATCAAGAGCTTACGTAGGCAGGGTCCCCACCCCCTGAAATAGGTCTGTCCTTTACCGGGATCGCAAAGAAGTACCTATTCGCTACCTATCTCTCTATATAATATCAGGTAATAATTTCTACAATTACAAAGAAAATGTGAGACATAATAAGGTATGCAGTATACTACTGTGTATCCTGTGGATTTCTTGTATCCTTATCTGGTCGAAGCAAATCCTGTATTTTGGTGGTCTTAGTGTAAATGGTTTCCACCTTGTGTTTGTTGAGGATTTTTCCTATCCGGTCCGTAACCCAGTTGATAAAAGCTAAAAAGCTTTACCTACCGAGACCGATTTCGGTTGTGTTTTGCGTGCGCATTTGTTAGGTTTACTTGCTCTATTTATCTCCATCGTCAAGTAGCCATTCTCTTGTAAGGCTTGTTCCAAATATTTTAATTCCTTAGCTAAAAACTATGATTGATCTGTACGCTGTGCTTGGTCTACTAACGTTTTCACAACCGTTCTTTTTTGAGAGTGTCGGTGTTACGGACAAAATGTCAAAAGTTTCTGAACAACCATACGATGCACCACAACAATCTTCGCATCTGTTTGATACGCCTCTACGGGGAGAAGGTTTACAAGTTTGTAAAACAATTCAAAATTTTACTCAAGAAGAAATTCCAGTTACTCCCAGCCTTGCCTTCTTAATGTGTTGTCGAGATCAAAAAGTAGCTCCAAAAATATTTACTGGTCAAACACCACCTGCACATTCCTCAATCCTAACGAATTTATCGAAAAACAAAAGCTGCCTTAGTCAGAGAACAGGTGCACGTTGCAAGGAGAACCCTCGTTCTGTGTTCAATAGAACTCAAGCAAGTTTAAGTCAGCTTAGCCAACAGAATTCGTAAAGACGACTGGGATACTGTAGACCGCATCACTTTCCATTCTGCGGAGAAACGCGGAGCGGCCGCGACCATTAGGCAATCTTCTCAGTTTCAGCGTTTACAGAGGAAAAGCGCTCTGACACAGCTGGATTATAAGCAAATTGTATATTGTTGAATATTGCTCGCTACACTCTCCTTTCTTGTATTTGATTGTTCCAGTTTCTGTCTCACATGTTCTTTGTAATATCCTTAATTGCCAGAATTGTTCGGCTTATTTTGTATACCCCCTACTATCAATTTGAGACATTTGCTTTTTCAGAATAGAAATCTGTAGGTTATGGTTACACGGGTAAGATTCGGTGGCCAAAGCCTCGTTTGTGGAAATAGGGGAAACTGCAAAAAGGCGAGGTTGATGTTAAAGCAATTTAGACCCTTGTGGTTGTTGCACCTGGATATATTTTGGAGTCCTTGATTTTATTTCTAAACTTTTGTTTAATTATAACATAGTGATGTGGCGGCCTTTCGCTCTTGAACCGTCTATGTTTGTCTGTGGTGTGGTGGCCTGTGATGTCTACCGACGGGCATTTTGCTATCGCAAACTAAAAACGGCAGATGGGCTTTTTCGCTCGCCCTGCGAGCCTGCATACGCCGTCGGAGGCACTTTCTGAAACATATTCCGGCAAGTGCGGTCGCATCATAATTTTCCCGCAAAGCCAGGCGCGAAGCCAACAGGACATACGGTGGCTACCAGGAAGTCAACACAGAAAACAGCAGTCCGAAGCCAATTACAGGTGAGCGATTCAGCAATTTACTCGTTGATTTTGATCTCGCTAGCCTCCCCATTGCTTTCGCGCGAGCTGTTTAAGGACGATTTGGGCCTCAGCGTTTTTCCCCGCTACGGGCCGTAATTTGTTCCCAATACTGCTAAACGGGGGCACGGCTATTTACACGCCTGCCTCTCCACATAGTATATGTATATATATTTTTTACTAGTTGGCATGGTCTAAAAATATCTTTTATAAATAGTGTTTAAAGAGAATGTTAGCCGTAACTAAATTGTTTTATGCACAAAATTCAACTATTTTTGTTCTGCTTTTGTTTATTTTGTCTAGTCCTCATCTATCTATTATTGTCTTCGGCAGTATTACCCACTAGTGGATTACAATGTTTTAACATTTTCTTTGATACAAAGTCTATTGTTTAACCCCCAAATTTATTAACTTGAAAAGATTCAGTCACATTTGTTATATTTACTTAAGGAATAATATTCTTTTTATACGGTATTTTTTCTTTACTTTCTGCATGGTATCTATTTGCATTTCTTGTTGATTTACATCAAATTTGAGCTATTCTTTTCATAGGTAGCTAGGTATAACTCAAAAATAGAGAATAATGGCCAAAGGATGGGAAATGTGACTAAATATTTGTGTTAACTCATTGATACTAATTAGTTTTGAATCAATGGTTGCATTACAAAATCTGCCTGCTTCCTGAGCTGTTTGCCACAAGGAATTTGTTTATTATTGATATAGATTTTATTTTTGTAGCTTTTAATATGAGTATTCTGTAATTAAATATTTGTGTAAAACAGAATGAAAGTAAACCACTATTAGAACACTAATCACAACAACACAGAGATAACTCTATCATGATATTTGAAATAGAAGAAAATACACTCCATATTTATGTTTTTTAATTCATATATACGAACCAGTGATTAACATTGCCCATTTTAATATTGTATATTAATTAATAAATGTGAATTTCTTTTTTTGCAGATTGTCATTATTGCTATACTTCTTCTAATAGTTTATAGAAATTAACTTAATATTTAAGTAGTAAATATTTTACGTTAAAGCTTTTTGCATTAGAATGAATTTAGATTCTTCAAATAGTAGAATAAGTGTCTCATACGTACTAAACATTTTAATTGCAACAATGTTGGACCAGTGCTATTTTAATTATTTTACATATATTTAAAATGTCACAAATATTGTAATGAAAGGAATGGTTTTAAATTTGTTTTGTGCCATTTTATTTTTTTAATGGTAATTGCAATTCATCCATATATTTCCACTTAATTTTTTACAAATTAAAAATATAATTTTTTGTTGTAAAATAAATAAAAGCAGATTTGTGTGTAATTTGATTTCTGGCAATAACAATAGTAGTCGTTATTGTGCAACAAGCACGTAACTGTTTTTCAGGAAGTGTAACAATTGAAAACTTTTATAATGCTATTAATAACAATGTACTAATATTAAAACAGCTGTTCTAATTTATCAATCCTCGGAGCTGCTATGCAATCCAAACATTTCCAAGACTTTTTTAGCACTTTTCAGATTAGCTTTTTATGCGAATCACGTTTTACAAGACAGAACGGCCTTTTTAGCCGGCCCAAGGTGCTTTAAACAATTAATTTCCGCGGTGAGTCATCAAAATCGGAACATGCGAAAGCTGGCCGCAGACCTAATAGAACCGCAAACGCATTCCGCATTAAAGAGTCGAGTAACACTAATTTTTAGCTGCGAGTACAGCCGACAGGTCCCACTTGCCTCAAAAGGAAATTCGACAAAACCAACGGCAAATACATGGCCGCGCCCGTCGCACGCCGTGGGAATCCGCGAGGTGTAAATATTATTGGATTGGGCTTTAAAACTGCATATCTTGGACTTTAAAGTGGTTCGCAGTAACGAACGAGATAAGGGTCAAAATATTTATGCATCAATTTTAGAGAAGCCTTAGGCAATGCTCGATTCCATTTCCTGGTGACAAGACTAAACAGTGTTTGGCGCTCTCGCACAGCTCCCCCAGGAGCAGGTGACCGGGCTTTGTGTAAATCGATCTCTCTAAGTACTTGCCCTTTGTAACTGCCAGCCTGAAGAATGACTGGAAGCTGGCGCTCAAAAATAACCGCAATACAGTAACGGAAAAGCATTTCAAAGGACATTTTTTATGTTTCAGCGACATCGAGAAGATATCTAGCTACTGCGGCCTTAGACGCAGCTAATTTTATAAATTGGGGCTCATACCTGCACGCAAAGGTTAAGGGCATGTGCCCGCGACAGATGTGTGCAATATGTGCACCTTTTCTCGCCCTCTAAGGACTTTGCTCTTTGGAGCGCTTCCAAGCTCGCTTTCGCAGCAAATCCAGGTGCAATCCGCCAATCAGGGCACTTTGTTTTCAATTCCGTTGCATAGGTTAGTTATTAGAAACGCATTTTAATCGGTCAAATATTTGCCAGCGATATCTAAAGTACCCAAACCAATTGATAAGCGAAGACGAGATAAATGTCCTGCACCCCTACAGCTTTCTAATCGAGTTGGGCAAATAGCAGTGGTAGAGCATTTAACTTTGTCAGCTCTGCTGCGTCTTATCGTGCGCGACGGTAGATACTTCGTCTTTAGATATTTAAATCCACAGAAGATAAGGGGAATGTTGTTTTAGAGAACACAATTTTTCAGCGTTCGCGCCGAAAGCGATAGGTGCGCAGCTACGCCGAAGGTAGAGAAGGTATCTTCCGGTTTCTAATAAGACCCGTTAAACGGCCGCCCTCTAGAACAACGGGAAATTCGCTCGCCGCACAATCGCGGGGTGTTGTATTTCATTGCAGCAGTCGAGCGGGTGTCATTCGTCAAAAGCTGCGCTTCGGCGCGGCCTGCATCGGAGGTCATTGAGAATAAAGCTCGGCGGTCGCGCGCCAAGCTCACCTGCCCGGCCTTTCAGAGCGCACACATCCCTGCAACCCCACGGGCGCGCTGCAAACTCGCCCCTAAGTCGCGGGCCGCAAGGGGCGTCTGCAAGTGCGTCGGCACGCGTCCCGGGATGACCGTTACAGGATGCATCCAGTTGCTCGGTACAATTGCACATCTGCACGTGCCTCCGCGCCTGGAACGCCGACCTCAATGCGGCCGGATTGATTTATACGGATTTCGGCGACCTTTGCAGCGCCGGGGTGCTGTCAATATCATTTCCATGCGTATTCCATTAGATGTGCGCAGTGGATGAATGGAATTTTTACTGCTAATGCGTCTGTCACAACTCCAATGATAAAATATAGTGGATGTTACATTAGCATCTAGACTTGCTTTAGTCAAGCAAAAATTAACTCTTAGGTACCAGAGCTTTTATTCTTAATGAACATTTAAATTTTAAAAAAATTAATATAGAAAAAAACTAGTTATATGTAACTAATTACCAATTCTTCAAAATATTGGCATTCAAAAAGTAACTAAATTCTAAATATTTATTTTTATGACAATTTTAAATTTATGTTTAACTAATTTTTTTAATTTGTTTCATATTGTAATTATTTTGATTTGCGTAAAACTAATTAAATGAAAAATTAAAATTTTTTTATTTTACATCGTACAAATTAAAAATTGCTGGTTATTTAGAAGGAATTTTTCTAATACAGTTCTGAAGTATTAAACGCACGCCCTTCGTCAAGTCAAGGTTATCTTGAACTTCCGTTGAATAAGAAGTGTATACAATATTTTGAAAGGTGGACAAACAAACAGAAATTTGGTATATTTGCTCAAACAAACATCGAATTCGAATATTGACCTGAGATAAAAGTGCGGCTTTTTCATCTTCTCTGTCTTTGAATGTCATTGTATTTTAATTTTGTATAAAAGTAAGTTATCGTTAATATTATGGTGCTTACCAAGAAACATTACTGAACTGGGCCTGAATTTCACGTGCTTTAGAACAAGAATTTCTGATTTAGAAATTTTAGAATTTAAAATATTTTCCACGAGAAAACTATTTAAAATATTTTATTTTGTTGTTATTAGTACTAATAAAGAGCCACAATTTTTTCTCTTACAATAAATGTTTAAAAAACTGTCTAATCAAATATAACGATGCTAAAGTGGGTACTTTTAATGCCGTGATTTTAATCCACCCTTAAAATACTTTTACTCAATTTAAGAGACTTGGTAATTACAAAATTATTCTGATTTTTAATATGCCACATAAGGGTACGTGTACTGCACATTTAATCTTTTTAAGGGCATTTTTTCGATTTTCCAAACTACGAAGTAATCTAAAAACTGCCTATTTTGTTAGGAAGCGGAACAATAACGATTGATACTAAACTTGAAACTAAAATAATAGAAACCATACAAAGTAAGGTAAGCTTTTACAGAAATCCTAAAAATATCATTGAAAAAACAATTTTAGAAAAATTATCCGTTGGATACAACTGTCAGGTTGATAGGGTTGTAATACTTGAACCTGATGTAGATAACGTAAGAATCTGGCAATTAATTTTTACCAATTAATTTTCCATGTTACACGATGATTGCTTTAATTTCCTAGGCTTGCACTTCTGCAGATGTGGTTAGTTTTTGCAGCTTTACATGAATGAACAAATGCTGAGACGTAACTTCGCATCCGATGAGAATGAATGTGTGAATGAAGACGGCTTTACTGGCTGCGACAGTTAGGAGTTCAACGCCGATGTTTTAGCACATGTAGGGTGTAATTGTTGCATTTGTAGTGATTAAGCGAATAGAGCAGCGAATCTGTAACAAATTATGTGCGAAGCTAAAACGTTCGTCCGCAAAAATTATACGAACGATTTAGGAGGCTTTTGAGAACGATTTTAGAATACTAACAAGTAGAACACTGAAAAATGTAGAACGGCTGAGAACTAGGCACTACTGGCACAAAATGTGTCCATTTATTATTTACATGTTTCTATAATTCAATCAGACTCTTTGGAGACCCTGGACACTCATTCCAGATAATTTCAATTAGTGAAAGGTCAGCCACAAATGCAGTTTTCTTGGTCACTATATCAATATCCGACGGTTCTATGCCACTCATGTGTCTACAGACGCCTTTCCGTTGTCCATTGTGACCTTTGTTATTAACGCAGTAAAAAGCCAGTGATCGTCATAGAATAGAGGAGATAGACAATCGATATCATGTGATGATCCACCATTGTTTTGTTAGCGACTTTGTTCCAGACCTTATCCTTCGTGAACGAGTATGTTATTTGGCTTATTGGGTCCATATTTACGTCACAGTACTGCTATGATACTCAATTACTTGACCTATTTCTTTTAAAGAAATGCTCCCGTTATGTAGGCCAATTTAAGAAAAGATATATGGTTCTTAAACTACAATAGTATTCTAATTGCAATATGTTCAATCGTTCTAATAAAAATCTTCTGATTTCTCAAGAAATCTGGGGCTATAAGCAATTTTTCTCGTATTTTTTTATCATTTTTACTGGCTATACAGATTTTTTTGTTATGGTAATTATAATTTTTTGGATTGAACGGCTTGATATTTTGCTACAAACTATATATGTTACTTAGAGTGTCATTTCAGAGAGTTTTTTTTTTCTACAAAAACAGAAAGAAACTATGTAACTGTAAAACAAACACATTGTGCACTCCTGAGATATTCTTTTAAAAACAGAGCATAGGCGAACCCTTAAGAATCACGGACCCTGGAAATTCTACCCTTTATATGTGTTATCAATCTTCCTGATTGTTTTATCTTTACAATATCTGCTTCCATCTTCTCTTATTTTCAACCAGTCTTTTCAGTCCAGGGTAACTGCTAAAACGAATATTTGTAATGGTCTGAGATATATATTGTAGCTTTGATTTTTCTCGTGCATTTCACCAGATGACTGATCTTCGAGATTCTCTCGCTGCTTAGAATATGCCCTTCTTCTTTTTTAAGCTGATTGTGTCAGTATTAGCTAAACTACCCCCCAAATACATCTAAAACAGCAGATTTCAAAAAATTAAGCTCTTTTTTTTATTAGTCACAACCGTCTCTTTCTCACACCCGTAAAGTGCTATGGTTTAGACAGAGCTTTTATTAACAGTTTTCCAGTTATAGAGACTATTTGATGCTTGTAATCTTTTCTTTTTAAGAAACCTGTCTTTGGCTTGTTGCAGCCTTCGTATATCCGTCTTGCATCTTCCTCCTTTTGTCACACTGCTCTTGTACTTTGTTACATGTACGTTTACTTTAATTTATTTGTGCCCTTGTCAGATTTTCTGGGTAGCGGGTAGATACTCCTCTATGACCCCAATAGAGCATAGATCTACTTCAGGGAGGCGACCATGCCCACGCGAGCCTCGACTCTTCTCCGTCTCCTAACACCGGGGAAAAGTCGTGTCCCAATCTTAGTCCTACCCATAATCTACATACTCTTATCCTCCATGCACCCTATCCACTCGCCAACCCGCCCGGCAAGCGTGGCGTTTAATTGCCAAATTCCCCTTGAATTGCAAAACTGCAAAATTCAATGGAGGCCTGCGTCCTGCAATGGACTTCAATGGCTGTGTGATGTCAGATTTTATCACACATTATTATTATTTTTATTTTTTTTTTCTTTTTATGCCCCCTTATTGTGTATTTTATCGAGCATTAATTTAAGATTTTATACATTTCTTGTAATGTGGAGATATCATCCACATATCTTACTAACTTCATTTTTCTCTTTGTATTTTGACCCTACGTTATCCTTATTTAAATTTATCTACATTTATTATCGCTTTCCGTTCCATATACTGGATTTTTATAACTCTGTGCATAACCCCAAAAGTACCTTTCGCTTCATTTTGCCGATGGCTTTCTCTATGCCGACAAATATAAGGTACGTAATTTTTTCTTTCCGCATTCTTTTTCTATTAGTCTTCGAGCTAAAATCGCTTCCTTTGTATTTGAGTTTTTAAGAACCCAAAGTAAGTTGCCCTGTTATCCCTTATATTCTTCTGTTTACAATTTTCGTTGATATTTTTAATGCCTATGATGTTAGATTGATTGGTATTATCATGTTATTAGTAATGTCTTCTGATGCTATTCCTGCTTCTTGCATTTCGTGTACTATTTGATATAATACCTTATAATTATCTTGTCCCATTAGTTTTATGATTTAAAATGAAATCAGGCCTGTCCCTACGGCTTCATTTATTTTTAGATATTGGTACCACTTTTTCATATTTTCATCTATTATTGTATCTTTCGTTTTGTTTTCCTTTATTTTCTCTTTAGATTGTGCTTGACCGTACTCTTCTCTCTGTTCATTAACATTATGTATTAGAAATAGTGGCACAAAATTCAAGTGGACGGAAATATGATCAGTGGTAATGTAAAACCACAATATAATAAATTTGAAAAATTGTACAGCATTACAATAAAATTTTCTAAAGAATGATATCATTATGGATTACAAAAAATGTAATACATTCTCAAGTAGTACTAATGTAGCAAATCAAGAATTTTCTGCTAAAAACAAATCAGTTGAACCTGATTATGTAAAATTTGCCTGATCTGCCTCAAGCTCGCCCAACTGGAAATTTTGGGCAATTGAACTTGATAGGCTTGTGGCAATGGCTGGAAAGAAACGCCATTTGAAAAATTAAATGGAAAATCATGGTTTGTGCTAAGAAAATTAAAAATTATCCAACATATGATAAAAAGGGTTCAGAAGCAACTACGAAAAATCGGAGATAATGGGCCTCTAGCAGTTTAGCCGAATTTTTATTGTTACAAGATATGTAATTTATGACGAAAAAAAATAAAAGTTGATTTGCGTTTATTATATTTTGTAAAATTTAACAATAATTGTGCCAGTACTTCTGATACATATCTTATCTATTTGAGGTATTATTTTAACCTTCCTGAGATTTTCTCTATTTCAATAGTATTTTCCTAGTTTGTCCATAATAATATTCGTTTTGTTTTCTAAAAAAAAATTTTATTATTTGTCTGCTCTAAGTAATTTGTGTATTTCTCTGGATATTGCTTTTATGTAGATTTATTTTGTTTTTGTTTTTTTATATATTTTATTTCTTAGTTTTTTTACAGTGTTATTGTTCTTTTGTTTTGAATTTCTTTCTTTTTCGTCTACTCTATACTTTTCCTTTGTTATCTACAATTTTCTCTCCTTTTCCGAGTAATTTATCTGTTGTTACAATGTTCTTTTTTATGTTTATGGTTTTCCTACATTATCCTGCTTTATGTTTAAAATTCTTCTGGTTATATATTTTTTCTGAATTTTTTCTTATATTATTTTTTTTAGTTTCTCCATTTAAGACTTTTTGTACTTCGTCTTCAATTTTTAAATTTTTATTCAAATTTGGTCAATATCTGCAGTTTCTTTTTGCTTTTTGAATCTTTGTTTCAGTGGGATATAAACATTTGATGACTTCTATTATTGCTAGACATTTTCTGTACGTGTAATGTTTAAAACGTGTGATGGCAATGTCTAAATTGTAAATAGCGCAAAATACGAAAAGTCCATTTCTTTTTTAACTCATATTTTCGTACACTTTTTTTTGTCACGCTCTTTCTTGTTATCGTATTTAAGTTTCCTTTTATTATTGATATTCTTATTCTTTTACATATTTTATTACCTCGAAAGTATCTCTATATATTCATTCTATTCCTTATACTCGGTTGTGGGCATATAAACTAAAATTTATATAGTTGGTTTCCTCTTTCTTTACTTTTTTCCAACTCATATTTTCATATTTTTTATTAGGTTTTTTCCTGCTATGGTATTCTTATTTTATTATACTTCCCAAATGTTTTCATATATTCTTTTTATTCCTCATGTTCGGTTGTGGCATATAAATTAGAATTATTATTGTCTTTTAGTTTCTGTTTTATTTTGACCATTATTATTCTTTTGTTATATGAAGTACTTCCTTTTAGTCTCATTCTTATTTCTTTCCTCATGACTTTCCCAAATCCTGCGATTCCAGTTGCTAATAATGCTGTTTTCTCCACTTCGAATATCTTCTTACGACTACCGTATTTCACTCATTCCAAGCATATTTAATTTATTTTCTGTCATTTTGTTTTTTATTTTTCTTTTTCCAAGTATTCATGTTCCATGTCTTCACTCTTTTTACATTCCGTGATGTTCTATCTTTGTCAGTGGTCCCTTTTTAATATTTAATCTTCGGAACTTCCCTTATAATGTCTTGTTATCATTATGAACAGAGTAGGGTCAAATAATGTTCTTAAGATAGGACATGGTCTCACTTTTGCAATGTGAAATAGGTTTTTTTGTTTCTCATTAGATTATTTCTCTAGAGCATAAAGTTCTTAAAATTGAAAAAACAAATTAAATAATAGCAATTGCTAATTCTTCAATTATTAGTAAAAGTCGAGTGATGAGGACATCAAAAATCAATAAAGAAGATATAGTTGAACTAGTATATTCCTAGAAGGGTTAATAAAATGCGACCAGCGATTATATTAGCCGAAAGAGGAATTGCCAAGTTTGCTAAACGAATAATACTTCTCATAGTTCAAAAACAAACTATGATTGGTATTAGCACAGAAGGAGGATTTGTTAAATATATGTATTTTGTTAATTAACCATCTATAAATTATAAATATTAATCAAAGAGGTAGAGCTAAAGTGAGGGTTAAGACAAAATAATGGTGTCCTGTTGCCTTCCGCGTAATCTCCAGAATTGTGTCATGCATGGTTAAAAAAAGCTCTTGCATCTGAAAACATTTCCATTTCCAGATCATTTATGGCGATTACACTACCATTGCTTGGTCGCCAGAGCCTCCTTCGTGTACAAATGGAAGTTAAAGTTGACAACGGATAAATAATTTTCTGTTTCAACTATCATAACATGAAAGTAGTTGTAAACATTTTGACAGTAGGGACGGAGATAATTCAATTAAGAAAAGCTTTTTTAATATTCTTATATTGTATTTTACTATTCGGGGAGGCCTTTTTATGAACTCGATTAAAATGTTGCTGTACAATATAACCTGTGTTTCTTTTTAAAGGAAATATTAACTAGTCTTTTAGCTCATAAGCACTGTCTTCTAAAATAACTGCACCAAGAAATGGTCTTAACAACATTTAAAACATACGCTGTTATAATTCGCAGAACTCTAGAATTATGAACGGAGCCTCATCAGATTGCATTAGTATCGTAGAAGTTGCACTTCTTTAGAGTAGTTGGGGCTTTTATATTTGTGTTCTATCAAGACAACCGCAAATTAAAGGAAACCTCTATGAAGAAATGGATTGATTTTTGATGTGTTTTACGAAGCTAACATAATATTTTAAAAAAAGTTAACATTTACAATACGATTAAATGTCCTACACTTGGATACTTTATGCATCAAAGGCAATTTATGCTGCTAAGTACCATTTCCTAACCAGTGTATACATAAAAGCAGTTGTTATGTTGTTGAACGGCATTTGCTCCTTTTTGTAGTGTGCACCAATACGCACCAAAACTAAAACTTCTTTAAGTAACATATTTGTTACTTAAGTATATTTACTTAGCATTACATAACAATGCACACTGCAATACAGATATAATGGTGGTACAAAATGAGCTTGTTGCTTGAAAGGTTTGGTCTCTTTTTACTAGCAAAGCAATAAGCAATAGTAAAACAACTTCTGTAATAAAAAGTGCAAAACCAAAAGTAAAAAGTTCTAAAGTTTGTTGTTGGAATAGTGCTCAGGTTGGTGATTTTAATTTTAAAATTCTTGTCGGTCTCTCAAAAATTGTTTACACTATGCGTACACTTAAGTCTTATTAGGTCATCGCAAAATTACTGACGGTTTACATTCTCTGTCGTGAGAAATGTTATAATAATAATCTTTTGCTTTGACATCGTAGTACAGACTAAGAAACCTTCAGTCCTCCCTACATGTGACGCTTAGAAAACACGTCTTTCTCCATCCACCTCACAGCGTTTACATTTCATTCACTCTCTTAAATCTGTACAGAATTAACAGAATCTTTAATTAAAAAATTCTTTAACAATCTTGGAAAGAGGGTTGCCGGGTGATATATATCTCAATATTGAGTTGTATTTGCGATGAAAAGCTTATTTCATAATTTTTATCTTTGTTATTAATGTACCTAAGTTTAATTTTCAGTGATTATTTTGACTAATTTTCAGTATCCTAGAAATATATGTGTTTTATACCATTTGTTCTTGTTTGTCTTGCTTAAACTTTATTCATGCCTAATTTTACGTAAAGTGTGTGCTTCATCTTAGATTCCTATTACTCAATTAGTGGTGGAAGCATTTAAACGACAGCCCTTAACGTATTATAGATTTTACTTTTTTGCACTGTTTAACATTGACTGCTTCTACAAGCCCTTACTCATAAAATGTTTTTAAGAATTTTCGTTTTTAGCAAAATTATGTATCGAAGAGTTTGATAAAGCACCAATACCGTGAAAACATCTGTATATAATTTTTTCTCTTCCCGGGAGGAATTTTATCACACTTTGGTGCTTTGCTATCACTACACTAATTTTCGTTTACAAATATTTCAGATAATATCGTAATTTGTGGATATTAAAATTCAGCTAGTATTCACACATTTGTTCATCTCATGGTTAAATAAACATGTATCGTACACGGCCTTGTTTGGAATTCCACTTTTTGAAATTCCTTGGACCTTCACAACAAAAAGTTTCAAAATACCTTTTCAGTAAGTTTAATATTTGAATATTTATATTATTCTTATAAGCACAAATAACATGAAAGGGGAACGGATAAATTATGTCTAATTAGCAAAAAAAGAACATTTTTCGTTTAGCAACAGTTAGTGTTACAGTTAGATAAGTTGGGGGTATCTTGTGAGTGTTTTGAGATTTAGAATATTAAAAAATGCAACAAAAGTTTGCATATTAATTAAATATAATATGCATATGTAACGTAAATAGAAACCCAATTTACTTATACATCAGTCCAAACTTGCGTCGTTAAGGCAGCAATAGAACAATCTGAATAAATGCAAAGTAGCGGCCACCGCAGAACAACTATACGTGTAGTAAGCGCTTGCACAGGTTGCTAGGTAACAAGTGTACACGTCGAAAGGCGATTACTTATTTCGTAAACAGGCAGCTATTTTTAAAAATCGCCTCTAATGAAGGTACGGCGCGGACTAGACAACTCATAAATATTCCAGCGGATAACGCATGTGCAATGCAAATTTAAATAGCAGCGCTGGATTAATGACCGTCTCCGTGATTAAATGTGTAATTATTATGAAACCTATCGTGTAATTTGTTGGGTTGATTGTCGGCGCATTGCGGATAAAGAGGTGGATTTTGCGGCCGAAGGTAAGGGCTTGGGAAATGTGCGCTCGCGCTGAAAAAGCGCGCAGCCGCTTGCTCGAGATTTATTACACATCTATCAGCCTTTAATGTTAGGCCCCTTTATGTGCTTTATATGCAAAGTACTTCCATAGATACTAATGAGTATCGTAAAAAAATCTGTTATGTGAGCTTGATTATAGATTTTTAGAACTATTTTTGAGAGCGTAGTAAGCTTTAGGTTCCCAAACATTAGATTTAGGATTTTATACTGTTTTTGTTAACTAATTACATTAATTGTTATGTCGAGGGCGTTAGAGATTCAGTTTCAGTTAATGTTATTTTTAGACATTTATCACTTTCTTCAATTTTTTGGCAACAAGGAAATTAGGACGATTGTATATTACTGAGTTCGCTTTGTTCTGAGAATCCTAACGAAACATTTATATCTTATTTCTAGTAATGATTGTTTATAAAATTTCTTCAGGTTGTCACCCACATTTTTTGCGTCCTTTCGTCAATTTATTAAAAATTTATTAACCTTACGATAATTTAGATGTTGTATAGATATAAAAAATTTGAAAAATAAAATTTCTAAATAAGCATAAACTTTTAGCTAAAATCTACAATTGATTGAAACCTTGTCCTACAATACTTTTAACTTTTCGGGCATGGTGTCGGTCTGGGTTGTATTGTAGTTCTTCTACCAGTGATCTCTTGGCCACATGTTGGATAATGTGCCACAGGCTTCTAAAAGGGTTTATATATCTAGGTTTCTCTGACCATGGCATAAATGGTTCTTCTCTCTTTGTAGTAGTTGTTCTTTATTATTGAAGATAGAAATTTTTTTATTATTTACAATTGTAAATTTACAATCTTCTCTACATGGAGAATTAAGTAAATGTGATGACAATAAATAAGCAGTGTTAAGAGTACACTCTTGGAGTAATCCTGTTGCTTTAGGGGGTTCTCAGGTCGCAAGACCAGGTTCTGTTTAGTCGTCTCACTGGGAGACTAGTTTACTAGGATGATTACTAATTTTTTCTTGATAATTCTGAGTAAATCGGTGAATGTCTTCAGTAATAAAGGGAATGCTGAGATTTTCATGCAGTGCCTGATTTGTTACTTACCATGGTGCATTCACTATGGCACGAAGGGTTTTTGATTGAAAAATCGTTTTAATACGAGTAGGTGTTGCACATCCCCATAGCTGAATCCCGTACGTCCAAGCAGGCTTCAGGATAGTTTTATAAAGCAAGAGCTTATTTGATATTGACAGTTTTGACGTTCTTCCTAATAACCAGTACATCTGGCAGAACATCAGATTTAATTGCTGGCGTTTGGTTTGGAGATGTTTTTTCCATGTAAGATGCTGATCAGGGTGTAATCCTAGGTATTTAGTTTCTGTTTTTGTGGGAATTTCTACATTATCCAACTGGCAGACATACGTTGAATCGAGTGATAAATGTTATTTGCACTGATTTAGTCGGGTTGATTTTAATACGCCATTTAGTAAGCCATTCGTTTATGGTGTTCAGATGTTGTTGGAGATTTGCGGCTGTTAGGTAAGGATCTTCGTGCGTTGATAGGATGGTGGTATCATCGGCAAAAGTGGCGATAACTGTGTTTGTATCTTTTGGTAGGTCAGCTGTGTACACTAGATATAGGAGGGGCCCAAGAATGCTACCTTGTGGAACGCCAGATTTGACAGGGAAATAGTTGGACAATTCATTAGTGTATTTAACTGTGAAATATCTGTTAGTAAGATAGGACTTAAGGAGAAGATAAAAATGGCTAGGGAGAAGCCTTTTCAGTTTATGAAGTAATCCGATATGCCAAACTTTGTAGAACGCTTGTTCAACATCTAAAAATACAGCTTCACAGTACTTTTTTTCTTCGAGGCTCAGTGAAATTTGATTTATTATTCTGTGCACTTGCTGGATTTGAGAATGCCCTTTGCTGAATCCGAATTGATGGTGAGGTATATGTAACAAGATATCTGTGTCGTTCAGCAGGCGTTTAAGGAATAGTTTCTCAAACATTTTTCCTAAGATGGACAAAAGACTAATTGGCCTATATGAGGTAACATCTGATAGAAATTTATTGTCCCAAATTTTAACGTATATTACATTAACTTTAGGTGATCTTTCTCATATTTTATACTCTAGTAAAGAAATTTATTGTTCAATTAATTGGGCGAACACAGATTTGACTGTCGTTAAATTAATGGATTATCATAAGAGCAGCGAATCAATATGAAATTTTGTACAAAGCTAAAACATTTGTTTCCAGAAACTGTTCAGATAATTATAAAAGTTTTGGGAACGATGTAAAAGTGAAGCATAAACAAATCTTGAGCAGAACTTAAGTGCAAATATGAAATTGTGCAGGTGACTCAATCCTCGTATATTTTAGAATTGTGACTCTGCAATTTCTATATATTTTTGAAATTTAAGTCACTATAAAAAGAAAGAAATTTCCGATTGTCGGTAAAATTCAGACCAAAAAGACGCAATAGTTATTCGCCATAGAAACGACGCCGAGAAAAGTGATTGAAGCTACGTACAATATTTCTTGCACTTTCTACCATTTTTACTAAATCTTTTATTATTGTAATTGTATATTTTTTTAATATATGGTTTGATACTTTTGGGACAGCCCACGTTTAGAAGCAATAAACAATTTCAAACTAAAGTAGCTAAGTTTTAACAAATGGTCCTTGGATTATAGTTTCCAGTGTTGGCGTTTTCAAAACTTGCTTCTTAATAAATTTTTCTTCTATAACGATCAAATTTTATGACTTTTAATTAATCTTTATACTTTATGTCTTTTGGTTTTTTTGATTGAAAAATAATACAAGCAATTGCTATGGAAGAACGGACACTTTATTTTGAGTGACGTAGTTTCACTTCAGCCACATCTGTAAATTATATTAATTTACATTATTCAAATTTCTATTGCACCAAGTTATAAACTTAAATTTGCTTTTCTCCGTATCTCATCACTAATTTCACTTTCTGAATATACGCACCTTTTTCTACAAATGAAATTTAATTTGCAGGGCTAGCCTATATATTTGAAGACCAACTGTCAACAAAATAAATTTAAAAAAACATTTAGCAGTAATGTCAGTCAAAGCATTCAAAGGTAATCTTTGAAAAAGTAATCTTTCAGAAATTCAATAAATACGTGTTCGTCCAAATTCCCGATTTGAGGGTAGACGCTTATTTCTAGTTCTAATAAAATGACTAAGGGAACTATCTATTCTACCAATTAATTATTCCAAGAAATAAAATTAAAATTGTTAAATAAAATCAAAGAAAATTAGGGAAAAACTTTAAAAAAAATTATGGACAGTTTATGGTGTGGCGGCCTTTCCGCCCTTGAACCGCTTTATATCGCAGCGGCATGCGGGCCTTTGATATCTGCACGTTTTGCCATCGCACACAAAACGGCATATGGGCTTTTGCTCAGCCGACAAGTCTGCATACGCCGTCGGCGGCACCTTTTGATATGAAAGGTGCTGGCGAATGAAAATTGCCCGCAAAGACCTGCCGCCAAGCCAGGCGCGAAGCCCGAAAACATTCGAAATCCGCAGCGCGGCCAATTCGGTCGTGTCTTAACACCCGCATACATTCGCGATCCTCAGCGCGACCAGTTCGATCGTATTTTCACCCGCAAGAAACGTTCGCACCCCGCAGCGCGACCAGTTCGGTCGCGTCTTATCATCCCGCAGATACGAGATCCGCAGCGCAGAGGTGGCCACCTTGGAATCGCCGACGAAGCCGAAGCCGAAGCCGATTCAGGTGAGCGATTTGGCAATACTCGTTGGTTGATATCGGTAGCCGCCCCCATCCGCTTACGCGACGGCCGTTTAAGGGACGATTTCTCGGTTGACGTTCCAAACGGACCGTACTACGTTTCCACACTGCATCACGAGAGCGGCTATTTACATGCCTGCCTCTCCATTTTTTGGTCCTTACGAGCCGGATCGGTATCAGCTACAATACTTGTAGAAACCGCTTGATAACTTGGCGTCGTCACAGACTTACGTAGGTTTTTTGGTAAGGTGACCGCCATAAATTACATACATATTTATTACTTTATCAAGCTTTATTCAAGTAAAGTTCCCTTATAATGGATAAGCTTGAATTAAAATTAGTTCAGTTAACTGCCAAAAAAGAGGCGATTTTCGAACGATTTAATCGTTTATATAACATATCAACGAATATTTCAAATTATGAATTACGCTCAAACGAATTATTTTTATCTCAAACAGAAGCTATTAGTGAATTATACAGCAGGTTTGAAACAATAATTGAAGAAATTAACAATTTGCAGTTTGAAATTGATCAGACTCCTCCAGACTACTCATGTTTAAATTCTATTGAAGATTTATATTCGAGTATTAAATATAAACGCAACCTTATATTGTCAAACAGCAAAACATTTACATTAGATCAAAAAAGAGGTATCGTAAAATTACCGCCAATTGAACTACCTTCTTTCGATGGCAAGACTGAGAGCTGGCCAATATTTTACGAAATATTTCGTAGCAATGTGCATTTAAATACAAATTTGACTGACGCGCAGCGTGTGCAGTATTTGATTAGTAAATTAACTCATGACGCTTTAAAATTAACCGCAGGTATTATTCCTACAGGGATACTTATAATATTATATGGGATAGTCTTGTTAAAAGTATCAAGATAAACGTAGTTTAGGCAGTCATTATCTAAATAACATTCTGGACATCAAAGGATGCGTCGGTAATGCTGTTAGTTTGAATACATATATAGAAAATATTCCGCGTCCATCGCCGCATTAAAACAGTTAGACATTCCCGACCTATTAGATTTTGTCTTGTTACATTGTGGTTTAAGAAAACTTGATCCCCAAACGCTTCAACAATTCGAAAATAGTGTGAGCGGAATAGAATTACCCTCCTGTAAACAATTTATTTCATTTACGCAAGATTATGTCAAAGTACTCGAGCGCTCGCATGTTAATAATTCGCAGACCAAGCCGCGCGCAAATTCCAGTTTACCTTATCACAGCCTTGGCCGTGGCGCACAAGGTGCCTGCAAGTCGTTTGTGTCGAGTGAACAGATTTTTAATACGCGTTGCCCGCTATGCGACAGAGAACACCAGCTGTTTCGCTGCCTTGAATTTAAAAATATGAAATCACCGCAAGCGCGTTTCGAGTTAATTAAAGCGAAACGCGGCTGTATAAACTGTTTAAGTCTATCTCACTCGTTAACTAAATGTAAATCACGGAACGTTTGTAAAATTTGTAAAAAACCGCATCATTCTTTACTGCATTTTTCGAACTTAAAGAATGATCGCCGAATTAAGCCGTCTGTGGCGGCTGGACCGCAAGCAGGTAACCGTGCGCCCATAATAGCTGAGTCAGCGCATTCAGTATCGCAACCTCACCACACGTCTTCTGTATTGCTTAGTGCGGCTTCGAGTTCGGCTATATTGTTATCGACCGCACAGATGTATGCACATGGTAAAAACGGAAATACGCTCGTCGTCAGGTGTTTAATAGACAACGGGTCGCAAAATAACTTAATTACTATGGATTGTTGTAAACGCTTGAACATTCCCATAATTAAATTACGCAATTCATCTTTACAAGGTGTTGGTATGACCTCGCGACCTGTACACGGTTTTATTAATTTCGCAATAGAATCACGAATTAATCCTAACAACAAATATTACATTCGTGCTTTAGTAGTTGACTGTATTACAGACAAACTTCCCGCAAATTTCATTACATTAAATGAAGATATGTCATATTTAAATAATTTACCGCTTGCCGATGTATCCTGGAATGTACCGGGAGAAATTGACGTTGTTCTTGGTGCTCAACTGTTTCCTTATATTTATTTGGGAGATAGGGTCGATTCTGGTAACCGCGCACCACCCGCTATATTAACCAGCTTTGGTTACGTGCTTATGGGAGATATTGCATGTCATTATGATGCAACCTGCCTACATAGTACTACATCTTCGTTTACCGCGCTTGCTAACGTTGACATTGAGTCAAGTTTACGGAAGTTCTTTGAGTTAGAGGAAATTCCATCTCAACGTTTTATTAGTCCAGATGAATTAGATTGCGAAAATAACTTTAACTCTTCGATTTTATTTAAAGACGGCAGATATTTTGTTGATTTACCCTTTTCTCGAAACCCCTCGAGCTGGGTAATTCACGCGCTCTGGCTCACCGTCGTCTACTTGCGCTCGAGCGTAAATTCGATTGCGTGCCAACCCTACGCGAAAATTATAATAAAACTATCGCCGATTATATAACGCAGGGGTATTTGTCCCAGGTGCCTGACTCTGAATTGACAGAGGAGGGTTACTACATACCGCATCACGCCGTTGTCAGACCAGATAAGGACAGCATCCGTATCGTTTTAGACGCTAGTGCTAAAACGCACTCAGGGCTGTCACTTAATGACATTTTGCATGTCGGACCTAATTTGCAGGCCGACTTGTTCTCGTTGTTACTCGACTTTCGTACATTCCCAATAGCAATGACCGCTGATATAAAACAAATGTTTTGCGCATCGGAGTAAACGAGCACCATCGTAAATACTTACGAATTTTATTTCGTTTCAGTAGGAACGAACCTATTCGCACTTACAATTTTGACCGCGTACCCTTCGGGCTAAAGCCTAGCCCTTACCTAGCTATGCGTACGTTACGCAACTTAGCGTGCGAGCATAGTGACCGCTTCCCTGAGGCTTCTAAACTGGTAGAAACTCAGTTTTACATGGATGATTATGTCGATTCGGTTCCCGATGAACAGACTGCCATGCGATTGTCTCGCGAATTAATCGATTTATTTAAATTAGGCTCTTTCGACCTTGTCAAATGGGCCACTAATTCACCCGCTTTATTGGAGGTTCTTCCCGAGTCTCACCGCTCACCAGTAAATTTTTCTGGCATGGGTAACGATATTTACAATTTTAAAATCCTTGGTTTAACCTGGGATCCTGCTGACGATTACTTTTCTTTAACAACAATCGCTGTAGAAGATAAATGCACAAAGCGCACGATTCTATCGCTAGTTGCCCGCTTATTCGACGTACTTGGCGTTGTAGCTCCAGTTGTGCTGTACGCCAAAATTCTTATTAAGGAACTATGGCTAGCTAAAATAGACTGGGATGAGGTTCCTCCGGAATCCATCATCAGTCGCTTTTCAGCTTTTGCACGCGATTTTTCCGCATCTCTTCTCTAAAAATTCCGCGCCATATTGGCATTGTGGGAAAAGCTGTAGTGAACATCGTAGCCTTTTGTGACGCGAGCTTCAGTGGTTACGGTTGTTGTGTTTATTTACATCACTGATCCTGAAGGTAATATCACCGTCCGTCTTTTATGTGCAAAGTCAAAGGTTTCTCCAGTTAAAATAACAACGCTAGCTCGATTAGAACTTGTCGCCGCTTTGCTGCTGTCCAAGCTTGTTCGCGTGGTCCGCGATAAACTTTCCGCTCGTGTACCTATTACAGGTGTTTACGCCTTCTCGGATTCTACAATAGCCCTTTCGTGGATCCACTCATCGCCACATAGGTGGTCTATTTTTGTCAGCAATCGTATTGCTAAAATACACGATAATTTACCTGCCGCTTGCTTTAATCATGTGTCCGGGAAAGAGAATCCCAGCGATTGCCTTTCACGCGGCATGCTGCCTTCTGATATAATTAAACACTCGCTGTGGTGGAATGGCCCTGCTTGGCTTCATCAGTCAAATACCGAATGGCCTTTAAAATTCATTCCAACTGAGTGTGAAACTCTACCGGAGTTCAAATCGAGAGCGTTTGTTGTTAAAGCCGCGAATTTCGAACCACGTGTTTTTGACTCTATAGTCACCCGTGTTTGTTCGTGGAATAAACTGTTGCGCATATTCATGTACATTCTCAAATTTGCGAGCAAAAAACGTAATGGTGATCAATCTGTTAAAGATATTCAAATCGCTGAAATTTTTGTTATTCGAATAGTTCAGAGTATTCACTTTTCTAAAGAATTAAATTCAGTAAAAACCGGGTCAGGTACATACAAACGTCCTGTCACCAAGCTATATCCTTTGCCAACCCAATAAACAATATTCTAGCTGACTCATGTATATATAGATAATGTATTAATAGGGCATTTATATATAGTTTGTTACGATATAAATCTAACCGCAATTTAACGCACCTGAAATATAACAGTTAATTTCAGGAATTTAATGACAATATTGTTTCAACCCGCTGTTAATAGCTCCTTGATAAAGTAGTAATTTTTTTGAAAGCTCAGGACCTTTCAAGGCGGGAAGTATGGTGTGGCGGCCTTTTCGCCCTTGAACCGCTTTATATCGCGGCGGCATGAGGGCCTTTGATATCTGCACGTTTTGCCATCGCACACAAAACGGCATATGGGCTTTTGCTCAGCCGACAAGTCTGCATACGCCGTCGGCGGCACCTTTTGATATGAAAGGTGCTGGCGAATGAAAATTGCCCGCAAAGACCTGCCGCCAACCCAGGCGCGAAGCCCGAAAACATTCGCAATCCGCAGCGCGGCCAATTCGGTCGTGTCTTAACACCCGCATACATTCGCGATCCGCAGCGCGACCAGTTCGGTCGTGTCTTCACCCGCAAGAAACGTTCGCACCCCGCAGCGCGACCAGTTCGGTCGCGTCTTATCATCCCGCAGATACCAAATCCGCAGCGCAGAGGTGGCCACCTTGGAATCGCTGACGAAGCCGAAGCCGAAGCCGATTCAGGTGAGCGATTTGGCAGTACTCGTTGGTTGATGTCGGTAGCCGCCCCCATCCGCTTACGCGACGGCCGTTTAAGGGACGATTTGGGCCTTCTCGGTTGACGTTCCAAACGGGCCGTACTACGTTTCCACACCGCAACACGAGAGCGGCTATTTACACGCCTACCTCTCCAGTTTATTCATTATGTATTTAATAGTTTGCCGTACAAGTATAATATGCCAAAAAATATAGAAGATTTGTTAACCAGAGAATAAGACTGTTTTTGGTTTCAGCTGATTATGTTAACAACTTTTAAACAGAGGGCATATAGACAAAAGTTGGTAATTCAGAATCGTAAAGTAAATTCTTTTAATAAAAACAAATTATTTATATGTCGAAACACATTCTTAAACATCTCTAGACAGTTTAGTATTATTTGAACCACAATGAACAAATCTAAATAATTTTAAATGCGGGTGTATTATAGACCAGGCTGGTAGCGGTACCTCATTAAGCCAAATAAAAGCGCGTTTATATTATAATTAAGACTACATTAAATTATCGTTTAATTTGAAAAAGCGATAAATTATCAGTACTACCTAGACCTGGTCTTTTTGTTCTCTTGAAACAAACCAAATAAGCAGTAGTGAGAGAAGCTGATAAGGACCTCCAAAAAATAGTAGTGGATATCAGAAGGTTATTTGCATAGTGTGGGGCTGTACAAGCAATTCGGCAAGAAGCAGTCCTTGCTGACAATTTTTTAGAAAAAGCCCGGGAGAATGGACAACAGAAACTCGATCAGATACTACTCGCACAACCATTGGAAATACGAGAATTACTTATGACGCGGTTGCGAAAACTGTTTTTATTATATTCACATATTTATCTTAGAAAAAAACCACACATTTACATATTTTGAAACAGCACTATATAGTTCTGTACTATTAATTCTAGGTAGGTATTTTTGCATGGGTTTATAGACATTTAGTTCAAACAAATAATAAATTATTATTTGATAGAAGTTTGTTCTATTCCAATTGAATAAAAAATCAAAATAAATAAAATTAAAAAAATGATTAAGAAATTTATTTTTTACTCAGAATTGATACAGGCTCTCAATTATTCAGTGACTGAGTAGGTCACCCGCCCGGCATCTCAGCCCAGATCCGTGCGCACCAAAACTAAGCTCTTTTATCACTCAAACATAGATTAACTAAAATAAAGATAACAAAAAAAATTACTGTAAATTGATAATTAGAATGTAATATACAAATTTCAGAGGAAATGAAAATTAATAGCACAATATATAAATAAAACTGCAAACTTCCATTAACTAGAAGTTGAAGAAGTCAAGGTAGTTGAATGTATAAACATCTGAATATAGAGCTGTTTTACTGTAGATTAAGGTTTACATCATAATTAAGCTTTAAAATTAACATAACATTTATGCAATGTTTTAGACAACTACTGAATAATTGGAGGTGGAGAAAGAGATGTGACTTTAAGTTAAATTTATGTTAGGGCCAATTTAGCTCAATTCATCAAATGATGAAATATCGAAATACAGTAAAAAGTGTGAAAGATAGAGAGTTGAAAGGTAAACTACAAGTATAACATTAGAATAAAGTGCAAGAAAGCCTGAGCGTAGCTAAAATTAACTAATGGTTCACATGATACTGCAAAATATAAAAGATATAATAGATGCAAGTTTTAAGCAGACTACCTAAAGTTTAAAAAAACCAAATGAATAATATGTGGTAAATTATATTCGTATTGTAGTTAAATAAATATTTGCATTTGTATTCATTTTATTATTACAGAAACATGATAATAATTTTTTGTTTTTATATTTTTTATAATATAAATCAGAAATATAGAAGTTTACGTTATGTAATGTCATATTTTATAAATACCATATATGGAAAACTTATTGGACGAGATAAATCTGGGCTTCGCTGATTGTTCTAGTTTTTTATGTTAGCATTTGTTAGTACGATGTTTTAAAACTCAAAAGTAGTTATAACGTGTTTCAGCTCTGTATCATTTTCTAAGCAGTACTCGTTGCACTTATTTTAATTATATCTTTATAAACATTCAAATTTTTGATATCTTGTACATACATTTATTGCTAACATTTTAAAAAAATTTCTCTACGGTTTATTATTATATTTATTAATTTATTTATGTGTTGTTCAAAAAATTCATAATATTGCATCTTTGCAAAATAAAACCGTGGACAGAAGCATGAAACCCATGAAACTCACTCTCTAAAATGCATATGTGTCCTTGAGAAAACGTACATCTGTTTTGTTTTACTAATTATTAGTTATTATTCTGTATGCAACGTTTTGTTGGTCTATATTTAAATTTACTACCAACAATTATTCTTTTGAACAAACCTCTAACTAGCTTTGGACATTTTTCGAGTGTAGTAGCATTCAATTCTTTCAGTAGAATTTATTAAGTTGTTTTTTTTATGTCACGTTATCGTTCCTAATCTTTAATGTGTCCCAAAGATACTCACTCAATGGGGTTAGATTTAAAGATTTGATTGTTTTGATACCATTACATGTTGTTTTAATATGTCAGGGCTCGTTATCTTGCTGATATTCGTGTTGGTGTAACTAAAAATCTGGAGACTGGATAATATAATGTTTACTCACTCGTCGCCTAACATAAGTAATACTATAGTAATAAAACATTATTTTATTACACATATACGTACATGTAATAGATCTATCGTTATGATTTAAAGTTAAAAATAACAGTAAATAGCTTATTAAGTTTATCTCACACTTATACTCGTCTGATCACAGAATATTTTCCCAATCTTCTTCTGATAAATGTTGATGTTTCAGTGTACTATGAACGAGCTTTTTTTGTTCTTCGAGAGCCATGGTTTTCCTTAGCCTTGCAACCTATAAGATCTGCTATCGTAAAAGTAAGCTCAAAAAAGTGCTTTTCCAATTTTTAGGCGACTCCCGAATGATTTTTTGCGTTCAGAAGTTACATTTTTTCGGGCTGTTTTCTTCCGATTTATTTGTAATTTAGTGTTCATAATACGTATTAGTACAACAGTCCAACTAGCGCATTTAATAATTTGAGATTTTAATTACTTATTGACCTATTTATATAAAAAATTAATCCGTAAGCGGAACTTAGTCGGTCCGTCTTTTAGACATTTAGAACGAGAATGTCGCAAGAATTCGTGTATGAGTTTTTTGAAATATTTCAAACAAATTCTAGTAAACATAGGTCGAATTGTTAATCGTGTTTGAGAAATAGATTAAAAAGTTAGAGGATTTTGGGGTGCTTAGTTGTTCTAACATTTTATTCTTTCTCCAAGCATTATCATGTTAACTTTCGTTGCCAATAAATAATCTAAATAATGAAAAGAATTAAAAAGCATTGCTGTAAAAAAGTAGATTAATATAAAACAATAAATTAAGCAACCAGAACAGATAACAAAAATAACGGATAAATAAGAAAAGAAACATCGATGTAAACTAAAAAACAACAGAATAAAAAAGATATGATTGATACAAGGAAAGAAGTAACGGAATACAAAAATAAACCTAATGCTACTATTGGATTATACATAAGTAAAAGAATAAAAAGATTGAAAGATTATTTCAGATACATAATAAACACTGCTAACATATATTGTAGAAAATAAAAAGTATACTTTAGAGGTACATGTTAAAAGGTGCTAAATTTAATGTTAAATATCAATAAATTGATAACAGAGAATAAAGTAAAAAAACTAATGAATACAGAAGTTTCAGGTAGACTAATTTAAACGAGCTTTTGTAACACAAAGAAACACAAATTGAAGAAATAAAGGCCATAAACATATAAAGAATAGCAGATAAAAGTAATAAAATTTAATATAGAAAAGTGGATAAGGCAAAGCAAGGTGATGCCTAATCAATCAACATAGCAAGAGTAATTGACTCAACCGGGTTTAAAAAAGCAATGGCCCGAACCTCCTACCAAATCTTTGCCTATGCTTAAATCATTTGGTTTTACTACTCATTAGTTATTTACTGTTTGGTTTGTCCACCCTTAGATTTAATAATGGTAGCTATTTCTTTTGACAAACTCCTAATTACCTTCCGACAATCTTCAGGGGTTTAGATCTGGCGATTGGACCGGTCACTTTAAGATTTGCACTTGATTACCTTGAACCTCTGCATTCTGTTTACAGATTTGCACTAGGTAGCGTTATCTTACTCAAGTGTAAAAAAAATTTCTATATGACGAGTGCAGCACCCTTTCGAGCGCAGAAATGTATTGTTTAATGTTTATTCGTTCTTCTCAAACGACATATATTGAGAAGGTAATTTTCGCCCATTTGTCGTTTTACGTAAGTAATATCAGAGATGCCAAACACCTGAACAATTGTCAAAGTTATGTGTATACCTAGAGCAGACCTATCGCTATGATTTAAACTTCTTCTTCTTAGTTAGAACAGTTTCCTGTTATTTTCTTTTATTATTCCTCTGATTTGGATACTCAGTTGTCTCTTCACCTCTTTGGTGGTCTTCCTGGTTTTCATTTGTTGTCCGATTTTTCTGTTTTTAACTATTTCGCTAATCTTTCAGGTAACGTTCTATCCACATGGTCTCTCCATTTTCGACGTCTTGACCTCTTCCATCTTACCATGTCTTGGATTCTACAGTCTTCTACAATTGTTTTACTTCTTTAATATCCTGAGCATTTTTATTGTGCTCGTGTCTCCGCTACAAGTCAGTATTGCTCTTATGCAGGTTTTACAGATTCTAGTTTTACTTTCTATATTAATGTATTTATTTCTTCATATGATATCTTATATACGTTTCGCCTTTGTTTACCTGCGCTCGGATGTCTGCAGCTACCGAGCTACTCAATCTATCTGACAACAGAATAGGAGAATAATAGTAAAGTGTCTCATTCAGCTTACCTCAAAGTGAACTATTTTGGCCCAATCTTCCTCTATTAAATGTTGATGTTGAAGAACTCACTCTGTAAAGGAGCATTAGTTCTTCTCTGGGAATCATGGCTTTTTTCTGGCCTATAAGATTTCAGTTCTGTTATTTCCAGCCTTCTCGCAATCCTATCACTAAGAATCCAGACAATTTCTATAGAGCTCAAAAAGAGGTTTTATCCAGTTTTTACTTGACTGTATCAAAATTTGGTTTCTGTTTCTAGACGTTACTCTTTTTGCACTATTCTCTTCTGATTCACATGTGACCTAAAGTTTTTAATGTTTCACAGTTTTTTTAACAGCTTAATAAGAATATTTAATGAATTTTGCAATTATAATCTGCGACTCGTTCCGTTTATATAAAAAATAAATCTGTAAAAGTTTTTTTTTTGGAATTTCCATTCTATGATAACCGTTATTTCAAACTTTATTGACGTAATAAAATCTTCTTACAGCATTGACAAAAGAAACAAAGACAAAAGGTTTAGAATCAATAAAAATAAAACAAACTATTCAATAGGCATCGGGAAAGTGGCTGGCAATATCAGAATAGACAAGTATAAATTTTAAAAAGTAGAAAATTTTAAATATTTGCCATTGATTAGCAAAAATGAAAGAAATTGGGAAATAATTTAATGCAATCTAGCCAGATCTACTTAGAGGAATCGAGATTAGCTGAATTTAAGCAAAAAAATAGTTTAAAATATATACACAGAATTGTCATCACATCACTAACTACACATAAAATGAAGATAGTATTGTCAAGAAATAGCATTATCAAGTTGATAAAAACGCTGAAACCGACTAGTAAGCACATGTACAATGGAAGAGAACAAATGCAAAATTTGTAACTGAAAACCAATCGAAGACAGACCTAGAAAAAAATAAGTAATAAAAGACGTAAGTCAAATAGGAATGAAGAAGTAGAGGAAATAAATAATAAGGAAAATGAAGAAAGGTTTATCGTAATAAAAAGTTCTTATAGAGAAGATAAATAAAGTTGAAGAGTTCTGTTAAGAGTGGTTACCGCCTCACTAAGGAGGTAATAATATGACGTGTACGCTCTTACAATTTTTTACAACTGTATATAAGTATGGTGCTACTGCAGGTAACTAATTTTTTGCATAACTTTGATAATACATTTTTTGTAATAAAATGCTTGGAGTTAATCAACAGAAGTATTTTTTACGAGTCTCCCTAAGCAATAAATATCTTTTATCAGGGTCTTCTATCATCACCTCGTTATTTCCATTTTCTTTTATGAGAATGCACGTGTTAGCCAAAGGTGCGGCCGCCGAAGCGCGGCCAAATAATGCAGTCAGGTGACAAAATATAAAATAAATAAAGTGCATAAATCACGATCGCCGTAAACGGGTGTCGCGTATGTAGTTAAAACATCGGAATTCGCGGCACAAAAAACGTGTCACACGAGATAATTTACGAGTCGGCTGTTTGCAGAAGTTCTGCGTCGAATCGCCGAGTGAATGAATGGAGGTCTTTAGGGTGAATGATCCGGCCGGGCGCGGCGGCCGGCCCTGCAGACCCGGCCGCAAGGGCCCGGAGCCAAGTTGCCGCTTTCTTGGCTGCCATTCTCCGAAATCGCCCTTTGTGCTCCTCAATAGCGCAGGTTGCGCTTTGTGCCAACCTGAGCCACGGCTCGGCTGCCCTCTGCCTGAAGACATGTGTCTTGCGCCTCGCAAACAAAAATCGAGGATTTTATTAACGGCGCGACGCTGGCCGCATGAAGCGGCGAATCTACTTCCTGGATGCCATACATCATGGAAAAGGAACCCGGGAGTGCCAGCGGGAGCCATCAGGCAGCTCACTGGGCTGAATTATCCCGCACTTGCCCGACTGCGCTCCGCGGTGATTTAACGGCCTCTCCGATAAAGCTGCATTGAAAAAATAGCCGACTTTCGAAACCTTAATCTGCCATTAATATTCAATGATGTGAGGGTCGTGCTGCATATGCAAAGTACATAAGCGTACTTTTTATGTACGTTCTCATAAGATGTTTAGCTAGCCTTATCAGAATCGTAACGTTGTTTCAAAAATAAATATTTTTCTTTTATGGTGTAGATTTGTTAGATTTAAATAGAGTGTAACTTTTGTGTATGTTTCTTGTTATTTTCTAACATAAGACTCTTCAACCCTCTTACTATCAATTGAATGATAAGTTGGTGTACCAGCGAAAATTGATGTCTTTCCAGGTTGTTATGATAAGCACTTGCAATTCATTTGATTTCTTCGGTCACGAAAGGTACGTGTAAATCATTATAGAGAGTATCGTTTCGAACAATCCTTGACGCATTTGCTATGTCGCGTTTTTGATTGAAATCTTAAAGAATCTTTGTATGGGATGCGTTTACAAATGTCCAAAGTTGGATCCTAATTACTAATTTATTTTTTTTAATCTTAGGATTTAGTTGTGCTTTTTTTGATATAATATTTGCTCATCAAGTTAATTTATGGTCAAAGTAAAATCCAATATATTTGACTTTAAATATAAGATATATTTAGACATTATAATTGTTAATTGTAAACATAGGATATTTGGTATTAAAAGTTATTTGTGCAGACTTGTCGCAACTCTTTACCTGTTGAACCAGTTCTCCACTAAATCAAGTTGGTTTTGAAAGTGTTCTGCAGTACTTTTTGATGTATTTAGGATAGATAAAATTGCAGTACCATTGGCGAAAGTGACAACGGTGTTTTTAGTGTTTAAATATCAGATGGTAAATAAAAATTTGGTTTGAAGACGCTGCCTTACGGTACACCAAGAGTAATCTATTGATAGGTTGTGATTGAGTCATTTATTTTAACTTGAGATGTGCGTTCGCTTAGATAGAACTTGAACACAAGATATCGCTGGTTTGAAAAGCATAGTTTGATTTTGTAAAGTAAATCCTTGTGTCATATCTTATCGAACGCCTAACAAATGTTCAAAAACACTCCGGAACACACTTTACTTGCTTTTAAGCTCTCTAGAACTTTTGTAAAGATACGGTGTACTGTCGAATGTCTTTCTCTAAATCCAAATTGGTGGGATAAAATTATGAAAGCAAGATCTACGCCTTAATGGATGCTTTTGAAGAGAAGGTTTTCAAAAATTTTTAACTTAAGAGGAAGAACATTTATGGGTCTACAGAATAATAATTAAACCAATGGTTTTCCAAGTTTGTCATCCACATGATTTGAAAATACTTTCATTGTAACGGGAACTAACACAAAAATACTATTGTAGATTTGGTAAGTAGAACTAAAGTTTTCCTAGGTAAGTGTTGTAGTACTATTAAGTCATACCCGGGGGCTTTGCGGGTATTAGTTTCTGAATTTCAGGCAGTGAGAATTTTTTCGGGGAAGTGACATTTGATAAGGAGCATAAAAAATCTGTTTTGTTTGCTTTATCTTTCACTTGGAGCGGTTATGTGAAGACATTTGCAAGGTGTTAACGAATGTGTTGCATTTTTCTTTATCTGATCCTGCCCAGCTTCCATATGGAGTGGTTGCACGGAAAAAGTTTAGTTATGTGTGTACTGTCTGAAAGTTTTGTTGCGTGCCATGTGTCCGATGCTTGGTGTTTTTTGTAGCTACCTATGTATAAGAAACTTGTGTTAGGCAAAACAGCATAAGCTAATTATTTGTATCAGCAGTTTGATTAAGACATCATATCTCCTAAGGGGGAGATAAACTATTTGCTTTTAAAAATCTTTTTTGCTAGTATGTTTTTGTTGCTATTTCTTTATATGGTGTATTTCTAATCCTTTGTAGATCTTGGTCGGATGGCTGCTTTTATAAAACGCGCACTTAGCAGTTATATTTGGTGTTTTTTGCATTCCACATTTTGTTATCCTCTCTATTTAACACAAATAAAAGCTTAGCACTCTAAGCTTTTCTATACCGAAGTCCTGTCAACGGATGCTTATAGTATTTTTCCAAATGTGTTCCATTAATAATTTTAAATTGCTAAAGTATTTGATTTCATATATTTTTTTATTGTTTGCATCAGATTTAAAACAAATTATAACTAGTGGTGGAGGATCTTTAGTAACTCTGCGCCGTGTATTTATAATGTCGTGTACTTTTTGTTAGCTAGCTCTGTTGTAATATCTTTTGCGGGAATGGAGTAATTAATGTTACAGATAAATATTCTATATCCTATACCTTTTTGAGTTAAAAGTATGATGTTTGTTTGTTTTGAAATGTGTCCTAAACTTTCACAGGGACCTTATAGGTGGGGTATTAATTTTAATCGTGTTCTTAATTAAAGATTTTGCATTGAATGGGTCTGTTTCTATTACAGCGATAAGGTTTTCAGTTACCCGGTTATGATTTTTATTTGGTATGTGAGGGGAGAGTTTTTGGTTGTTGACAGACAGTACTGTGTTTACGATTTTCAGAATTATTTGTCTTCTAAGAGAATTTAGCAGAGATTGGATGTGCTTAATAGATTATTGTTTAAGTTATTTACGTTTAGTCTTTTTCTTTTTATAGATTTGCTATTAATGTTTTTTAACTATTAATGTCTCTAGAATAATTTTATTATCTACGCTTATTTAGTTTACGTTAAAATTTTTGGTTATACATATGTCTTTGTTCATATCGTTAATTAAAATTTTTTGAAAAGTCTGATTTAAGTCATATTACCCTGCTTGGAGTGACTGGATCATTTTTGGATGAATTTAGTGCAACGGTGGCAATAGGGTTTGATTCTGGAGTATACTATATATTGGTTAAGCTTGTTGTGCATATTGGAATATTTGTGCAGTAAAAAGATTATAAACATTTATAAGAATACGTTGGCTGTTCATTGCAAAATTTTCAGTTGAAACAAAATTGTAATATTTCCCAGTTGTAAATGTAATTTATGACAATTTATATAAAAAAATATTAATACATAGTAATATACATTTTTAATTGTTACAGTGAATATAAATTTGGTATCTGATGCCTTTATTACATAAACTCCACTTAACACTGGAAGACAACGCAGTCAATACATCCTTACTATAAAAGAATTTAATAGAAACTTACTTAAAAAACTATCAAAAACTAGTAAAATAAATTAATTTTAATTGAAATAATTTAAAAATACATTAATTCATTTTTTTTAAGTAAATAAGAAGTAAGATAATAGAGGTGATAAAAAATTTGTACAACTCATTCTAAAAATAGTACTACAACCTACAATGAGGGACGTTGAAACAGAATTTAAATTACTTTTGGAACACTATATAGTATTTTTTTATTACTTTAATAATATTTCTGTTTTTGTTTAGAAGCTAATGTTTTACAAAATATATGCCAATGATAGCTTTAATATGCTATGTAAAATTTTAGAAATAACTTGAGAAATGCAAATTTTGTTACTACCTGTCCATTTTCTGAAGTAATAAATTGCATAAACATCTCTTATTGGCAATTTTCCATTTATAATATACAATAATAAAAAATTAAGTTGAAAACAATAATAAAAAAAAGTGCTTTTTATCAACTATTTATTAAATATTTTTGCAACCTTAGGTAACAGGACAAAATGAATATTATTGCAGATCCCCCACAAGTTGTAATTTACAGCCTCAAATAGTTTGTAAAATATTTAAGTTTATTTAACAAAAGTTACCAAATCATAAATAACTATAAAATTAAAATTATTGTCAAATTATAAGGGTGCTTTTACTTGGGAACTTTAAGAATTATTAACACTACAATGTCTTCCTTTTTATTATTTTTTTTTAGAAAAGAGTGAGTACACATTTTATTAGAGATAATCCACTTTAATGTTTATGTATTTTTGGCATCTCTCCGGTAGTTTCCAGAATACTGCTGCAAACCATTCTTTGAGTGTAGCACGCTATTTGTGGATAGATGACCAAAGATCGTCGTTGAAGAAGAAGTTCTTTTATTTCATAAAAGATGCTCTAGTCACGTGGTGTAAGATTGGACAAATATGGGACTTAGAGCTGTGCTTGAGAGCCTGCAAGTTGACAACAATATGATGGCAGAAAAGTAATGAGACTGATTTTTTATTTACCAAAGCTTTTATTTTTTTCAAACATCAATGTTAACCCCTTCAAAGTAGTTCCCTTTGGCAGCTACACACCGATCGAGACGTTGTTCCCACTGTTGGTAGCGGCGCTGGAAGTCTTCAACCGGTATGGTCTTCAGCATGTCCGTTACACTCTTTTGGATGTTTTCTAAAGTCCCAAAATGACGCCTTTTGAGGGCATTTTTCAGTTTAGGAGAAAGGAAGAAGTCACAGGGACTGAGGTCAGGTGAATAGGGGAGCTGGGGAACCACAGGAATGCCTTTTGAGGTCCCTTTCGCATGTGCAAATGTTCAGTCAAAATTTGATGAACGGTAAATCTGTTCAAATTTAATTGTTCACTCAACAATCTTAACGTTAAACGACGGTCTAATCTCACAAGAGTGTTCACACGTTCGGTTTTCGTCGGTTTTTGAAGTTGAAAGCCTGTCTGAAATTCTGCTGTTCCATTTTGCGTAACGCACAACCAAAATACAACTTCACTAATAGCAGTCACAAAAATCACGTAGTTAACGGAACGAGGTGAAACTCGTACTGAACTATGGGAAGGTATGTACACAAGTGATCTATCAAGGATAACAGCGTAGCGTTGCCAAATCGCTTGCAGTGTTGCCAGTCTCATTACTTTTTCTTTTCGTAGGTTGGCGAAACCATTTCAATGACTCGTAATATCGCTTATTGGTAATGCTCTAGCGAGAAGGAAGTTAATTCGTCATCAGAATCCTTTTTCGACCCAAATAAACAATTACTTTCAAATTATTTCTAAATAAACAATTTTAATTATGATTTCTTGAGACGAGGGCTTTCCACGTGTTGCCATTCCATAGACTGGCTTAGTTTTATAGCTTTGATCCAACTTTTGATAATCACGCTTAATATTTGTTCAAATAACGTTGTAAAATAACAGAAGAAATTACTGTGGTTGTAAATTTGTTAAGAGAAGTCAACCGTGAAGGCAAATATAACACTGTGCCAAAAATACTCTTGTAGTACTTCCGATCACGTTGGTCAAAAGCGCGGGGGGGGGGGGGGGTAGAATTTTCCGGGCCTGTGGTTGTTAGAGGCCCAACCGGACAGCAGTATAATGTTTCTTATTTTATAAAATTTAATAAAAAACTTTAAAAGTCTGCAATTCCATCCAATCCATTATGTGGAAATTCAAAGAGCAAATTAGTGGAGATAGACAGTTATACCCTTTTTCCTTACATTTAAGTAGAAGAAGAATTAAGAAGAAAATTTGTCAAATCTATGGATGTGTTCGTATAGTGCGTCACGTAATTTAAATTGATATATGAGGTATAAAACTGGCTGAAAGTGATTTTGTAGTTCTTTATTTAATTGTAATAATACGTGTTGATTAACTATACTTAAGATTAAAACCAAAGAATAATTGAATTTTTGATTTCTATCATATTATTCTCAGATACGACCGATAGAAACTCTAAGGTTTTCTGATAAGCTAATTTATTAAATTTATTAATGCTCAGTGGACACTTTAATTATCATACATTGATATTTTGATTTGCGAAAATTAATGTTCGACAATAATATCTATGGATTAAAAACCTAATTTCAAGAACTCTTATATTCAAATTAAACTATAGAAACTAGTACTAGTTTAAATTATATTTTAATTTACTTAACTTTGTTTGTTTGTTTAAAATATTGGAAGCAATTAATTTTAGAAATATGATTTTGCTATAAATAGCGAGGAAAGTAACACAAAGAACTTAATTTTGGATCTTAACGATTTCAGAAAAAACGAAGTGATATTTTTAATAAACGCAAACTTCTTGCTGCAAATTGTGAATTTGGTTATTCTACAGATTTACCCGATAAAGAAGATAAAGAAAAAGATAAAAATGAAAGTGTCCATGACAATTATTCAGAACTTACCTTGGAAGAATGCTAAAGTGTTTTACATAATCCTCTATATTATTGTATTGTATTTGGTTCATGTAAGGTTATTACTAATTCTAGCGAATTAAAATACGCTAAAATTATGGCCGGCATATATTTGTGATATTTCCAAAGAATTATAAATAAATATCAAAACTATAATAAAACAAAATTTTTCAACTTATTGTTACTATATACAATTAAAAAGTTACGTAATAAAAATTGTCTCGATAGTCGAGGTACAGCGTATTAGTACTCAGTATTAGTCAAACAGTTCTTGTTAATAACATAATCCAAATATTGGATAGCACAAAAGCCAAACAGGTGTTATAATAAACTAAATGCAATTATTTGCAATTTTAATTGTAAGAAAATAAATAGATATTTATTTGGTCTCTTTCAAAAGTATCGAGTCAGATAATACAAAAATTGCAATTAAACTATCAAAAAATCTATATAATTAGTAAAAATGGGACAAGACACTGGGACCCCACACATTTATTCCAATGTCATTTTTACTATTCAAAACATTCTACTAAATTAGAATAATAAATAACTGTCTCTTTGTATTGGCTTAAATATTGTCAACACTCTAGAACATCTAATTTTTTAAAGGCGCACAAAATATTATGTAGATTAACTGAATGACTCGCTAAGTAATTGCAAATGCTGTGATCATACAATATATGTGTTCACACACCGCCATCCAACCACTGAAGTCGTTCTCATTCGCACATGCCCATGACAATTTACTTTTATTGGCTGCCAGATTACATGCCGTTTGCACAGACTATTTTCGTTGTATTAACATGGATTGATATTTTTGGGACACACTTTACACGTACAACTTCAATTAACTTGTGATATAATTAGTATTATAGCATTGGAAGTATTTTTATGTGGAATAATATAGTTCGTTTAGTAATATGATAATTTTTAACAATTTTTTGTATTAATAGTATCTAAATATTTAAAAAAGAGATCGCTGTTTACCTCTTGATATATAATAAAAGGTTTGTGAGAGATATGATTTTATGACAGAATACATAAGGATGTGGCATTTTATAAAATGCTCGGCTAATGCCAATAAAAGCAGCAGCGCAATAGCTACTCTGTTCTAAATCATTATTTATTTTGTTAACCAATCTATAAACATCATCAATGGTGCTATATCTTGATCTAAATCCAAATTGATTGTATAACAATTTTTATTTTCCATAATTACTTTTAGACCTTTTAGTAGCAATTTATCCAATATTTTGATTATAGTGGTTTATGGCTTATTGGTCGGTAAGACGTAACTTCTCTCGATTTTCCTTTTCTTTGAGTATCACTATTATAGGAACTACCTTCTACAGACTAGGAAAATAATGAACTCGATTATAGTGTCAAATATTTGATTTATTGCTAAAAAGCATTTGTGACATCCATTGTAAGGCTACCAATAATTAAATTGTAACCGGATGCTTTCTTGGGATTAGTTTCATTAAATGACAAATAACAATTAATTTTTAAAACTCTATTTGATTTATTGCCTCTAAGTTGCTGCTGTTTATATGCATTAAGTATTTTTTTAATGATGTTTTTAAATCTAACTGGAATTTCAATAAAATGTTAAAATTAATTGTTCACTTTCTCTCGAGACATGTTCCCATTTGCTTTGTACTATAAAATGATCGCTCTTTGGAATTATTAACTATGCATGTAGTTAATTATTCTTAATTTGAAATTGGATTTATATTTTTCTAACATCGAAATCTTTAATAATAGAGAAATCTACTGCATTTCCATTTCATGTCAATATGTTGGTTGTCTTGTAGCTAACTAAGTTGTATTATTTCTATTATAGCTTTTTCAATTTTCTGTTTTTTGTTGTAGTTATCCGAGCTTTCCAAAACTTTTGGCATTGAAGTCTCCAAAATAATAACCGTTTATTGCATAATGTATTTAAAAATTCTTCAAAATGTCGAAGTGCATCATCGTATGGTTGTCTTCCGAAGACGTCCGCGGCAGTTGCGGCTTAACAACCCGAAAACACGATGCACCAAAACACTAGACGTGAACAACTTCCGCATCAGCTTGTTCAAAATGTCCACCTTTGTTTTTATTGTTTAAGTGAGTAATGGGTAGCTGATGTTATCTTTTCAAATTTACAAAAACACACAGATGGTGTTACAATATTTGCTCATCCCTTTACATTGTTAAGCGTCTTGCTTTATAAACATTACAGTTTTTGCATATGATTATGATCTGGTTGATTGGTAAAATATACGTTGTATTTAGGTATGCCGAAGTAACTTTTTACAGTATAGTGTGTTTTAGAAATTAAAAAATGTTTAAATTATATTGTTGTCTGCTCAAGTTATAGTTGATAAGTATATATTGTTTTAAGGTTAATAAGTGTACCCATTTGATCTAGTGCAGTTTGCATGGCTTGTTTTAAACTTGTTATAACATGAGTAGATTGAGAAGAACTAGATTGTTCTAGGTTTTTTTTCCAATAGTAAGATCTTCTTGCCTAATTATTTGAACATAACTTATCCCTTCTGGATTGATCTCGTCAGAGTTTATCTTTCACAATGTTGGGTATATTTTTGGTAGTTTTTTCGTGAATTGATAGTTAACTAGATAACTTACACGAACTGCTAGAATATCCTTGTTTTTTTCTGAAAAAAACTTCTTTATCAATGTATTTCACACATCTTGGATTATTACTATAGTTTGTGTCCAAATCGATGACACCTTATTATTCATTGGTGTATTTAAGTTGTAAGGTATTGTGCATAACCAATAATTAGGTTGCTTTGGTTATTGCTAGTAAGTTTATCGCCTTGATAGTGGCAAATAAAATGTAGATTAAAAGACTAAAGCAGGAGAAATCTGATATTCAAAAGTACATTACAGAGAAAGTTTAGAGAAAAGGCACTACTTTAGGGCAATGAGTTGAATAATGTTGAAATAAGCTTATTTAAAAAATAGCTTGGTTTCAAATAACTTTAATATATACAGCAATTATATAACATTTTTTAACAGTTCTGGAGATGAGCTCTTGATTACCGATTTATATATTTTTGTAAAAGTTCAAAAATGATTGGTGCTCCTTCTCGAAACTCAAGTTGGATCACAGATTGACTATAGCACTACGTAACGCTATCAGATGGCGTTGCAAAAGTTAATGAGTCGTTTGTACAATTGTGGACAAAACGCAAAACCATAGAAGCAGCGATGATGAGTTTTTCATGGGGAGAGAGCGACGGGTTCGAATATTTATACGACTATACAAACGTATCTAGATATCGGACAATGCATTCGCACAGTGTGTTTCGCAAAACTTTGTATGTTATGATCTGAGAATACTTGCAGAAGACAAAAATTTGTGCATATTAAATCCCCATATTTTCACTGCTCAGCAGAAGTATGTGTAGGTGTGCCAAAAGTTGTTGCAGCTGTACGGCAACGTTCTTTGGTCACAAGTGACGAAAAAAGCCGGTCTATCGAATGGTAGCACATGGAAAGCTGTCGTCCTAGAAAACCACAGAGTTGTTTATTCGAATAAAATAATTTATATTGCTTTGAACACCTTGTTTCTTCTTTGCTTCGCCTCTTCGATCATAACCTACATAAGTGAATTTAGAGAATGACGATTGTTAAAATAAAAATAAGATACAAGGGCAAGAAAAAAGGCTCAATAAAATTGAAATTGCAAACTATTCTCTCTTTTCGGGTGCTAAACTGGATAAAGCTTGACTTGTGACAAAATTGAATGCATAATCCTCCATCGGCCCAAAGCAATTCGCATACCGGCGCCTTTAGCCGGAAACTGGAATCGACATTAAACGCTCGGCTACACCTGCCGCATAATTAAATTCCTGAGATTAATTGATTAATTTGTAGCATTAGCATAAGTATTGGAAAGTTATTCACACCCACGTTCTTGTAATGGGCGTACCGCGTTTTATTTAATTCTTGTTTTCTGCTTTATGCGCGCAGTAATGGATTACAATTTAATTTATAACGCTTGCACCTCGGCTAGGCAGACTGCAGCAGGCCAAATAAGGACCAAGGTGTGAGCGAGCAGCAATCCGGGCGCTAATTGCTTCCTCATCTGCATTCGCAATCAAAATATTTGCGGGTAATCCGAGGAGCGCGCGCTCCGGGGAATAATTTGGCCAAAACTGCTACCTACAGCTCCCGAAACTGCGCTTATCGGCCGCGGCGTGGGCGTAGATGTGCTGTTTGCGGTGGTGAAAGGATACTAAGGATCGTGTTACACGAGTGTTGAATTATGCTTGTCGTAAAAAGGCTAATTATAAAAATGGGAACTGTTATATGGCGGAGTTTTGTCATATGCGGCTTATGTGTAATTGTGTCAACAAGGGATTATTTATTAGCGTAGGTTTGAAGGCTCTTAACTGTTTATCCGAGCAGATTTGCAGTTTTAAAAATAGAAGAAATTGAAATATTTCTATTTGCCAAGAGCACTTGTAATTCCACTTGTACACCTGTTCTGCTGCCTCATAATTTTATTCTAAATGTTGCTAGTAAAAGTATGATGTAACTTTGTAATATTTTCTAATATTTATTCTTAATAAGTGTAAGCTATAGGTATTAAAATAGATACTCAAAGGGTAATTATTTAACATTTATTTTTTAACAGAAAATAATTACGTCTGAAAGAAACAATCCAAAGGTTACACATTATGTAGAACTGTGCAAAACTGTTTCAAAGATAATAACAAAGAAATACGTTATATTTTTTATCTTTAACGGTTTGTTTCTTTCGAGGACAAAGATCGTAAAATTTAAAAAAAAAATTATATTTTGTCTAATAAATTTGGATCTACTTCCAAAATTCATTAAAAATAGTGTTTAAAAACAGTGTTTAGATTGTTAATTGTCATTTTATTGAAAGATTTATTAAAACGGTTTTTTCAGAATGATTCCACCTTTAACTGTCGACGTATCATATGGTGTCTCATAGCGCACGAGCATAACATCCTGTGTTTCAGTATCTGATTAATGCATCCTCTCTTAATGTTCAGTAAGTGTTTGGCATTCGAAAGAGTTACAGTTTTATTATTATATCAGTCTGTTGACTATTAGTGTCTGTAAGACGTCATGTGGTATACATTTTTGCGTTACAAATGTAAATATTATGGTGTCAGTATAAAAATCGTATGTTATTATGTTTTTGGTTTTTATAATTGGTACAACTTATATTTATTTATTACATGATGCTAATGAGGATACAGATGACCGCAAAATAAATTTAAAAAAGCTGTTGAAGCTGGCAAAGAATATGAAAATTTATTTGAATCTCTGCAAAACTTAAATTAAAATTTTGTTTTTGGTAGAAATGAAATAACTAAATGGTTATTGTCGATTTTGCTCCCTCTATCTTCCCCTCCCACTCTATAATCTTCCCGATTGGTTTGTTGCATGACTGTCTTGCAATTTTGTCTATGCTGTGTTAATCTTTTCATACCTGTCATTATCTGATGCATATCTTGTAATCTTGGTTTTTCTGATGTATTTTTTCTTCCATCATACTTACCACAAGTGCTTTCAATGCGCTTTTGTGTCTTAGTGTATGTCCTGACAGTATTAGTTCCTGTTGCCAACTTTTTGACATTTAGCGTTCTTCGGAAGCACCACATTTCATAAGCCTCTAATCATTTCTTTTCAGCTTGGGATACTGTCTCGCACGCGTTTAGTGATATACTACATAGAAATAACTTTAAAAATCGCTTTCTATTTTTAGTAAAATCTTATTAGGTGTTAGCAATTTTTTTCTTGTTAAACATTGTTTTTGTCTTTCTAATTCTGTTTGCTATCTCTGTACTGCTTCTTCTTCCCTTTATTGTTATGTTTCACAAATATCGAGAACTTTTAACGTTTTGAAGTTGTCATCCTTAAAGGGAGACTGCAGCGTGTTGTTCGGTTTTATGGTACGCATTTTTAATTTATTTATTTCCATGTTATAATCATTCAGGTCCTTGCTCATTTACGTAAACACATGATCTAAACCTTCTTAGTTGTCGACTAGCACTGCTACAACGTCTGCACACTTCACCGTAACTATTTTCTTTCGTTGTAGTTTTATTCCTACGTCTACTCTTTCCTGAATTCTTCGTCTTTTATATAAGCATAAAACAACGGTAGTGACACCTTTCCTATTATTGCCTTTTTTGTTTGTTTTTTTGTCTTTTGGTACAGCTCTTGTTTTATACATTACGAAGTATAGTATATTATAGTTTGTCCGTTTGAAATTTTTAATTATTTTAGTTGTTCTTAGATCCGTAACTGCTCTATGGTGTTTGTATCTCCTTATTATCGTTGGTTTTGTCATTATCATTATGTTAGTTTTACTTTCGTCATTGCGTGATTCTTTTATACATTTAGTTTGATGTTGTTTTTTCGAATTGATTTAATTTTGGTCATTTTTAACCGATTGTTGCCTCTTTTTAAGTTCTTTGTAAAATGTTTTTATATTTTTGTAAGCAGTATCACATTTACCTGTGGCAATATTGGATATATCTTTGCTCTGTTTACTCTATTGTGTATTTTCCGTACTTCTGTTGTTTTTGTGTTATTGTGTCGCTTTTAAATAGTTTGTTTGTTTTATTAAGTCTAGTATTTCTGCGGTTAGCCACGGTTGAGCGTTGTCTTTATTCAGTTTTTGCACTATACTTTAATATTCACAATGATACCCCTACTTCTTCTGGTATTATATGTTGTTGAAACAATTTTTCTGCAATCCTTGTTTCTAATTTATGTTAGTTTTTCTTTCGTAATTTCTTCATTTGCCATGTTTTTGCCTTTGTATCTCTTTTTAAATTTTTGAATCTTAGAATACATGTTATCATTACTAAATTGTGGTCGGTCTTCGTATCTGCTGTTGGGTAGCTTCTACAATTTGTCACTTGGTTTTTGAAATGATGTTTTATTAAGTTGTAATCTATCTAATATCTTTTTTGGGTGTTGGTGTCTTTCATGCTTATTTTCTTCGTAGATGGTGCTGAAATAAAATATTTACTATTATTAGACCGCGTTGTATACAAAATTCTGCTAAACGTTATTTTCTATTATATCTTCTGTCTAATCTAAAGATTTTTACGACATTTTCTTTTACTACCTCTCCTATTACTGCAGTCTAGCTTCCTACAATTATTAAATTCTCGCCTCCGATCACATATTTAATCAGTTTTTTATTTTTTTAACCTTTTATATTTCCTTCTTTTCATGTTCTGTGCATAGCATATATACACACATAATAACTAATTCTTACAGAGCTATTTCTATAAAGATAATTTTTATCTTGTGCAGGACATACACTTTTAGATTTACCTATCTCTTTTCTCATTATGATTCCTAATCCAAATAGATTTTGTAGATGTGCTTTTTGTGATCACCTTAATTCACAAAGGGTTAGTATACAAAGTCTATTAATTTTCATCGTTTCTTTGATATTTTCCAACTTTTTGCACTTTAATAGCGTTCTAATATTTTACGTGTCAACTTTCCCGAGTTTTATCTTTTCTTTCGTTAATTGTCTGCTCCTGAAAATCCAAACAAAAGTTGTTTTACTTTCGGGTCGCCTAACTTTTGAAGACATTTTTGTTTGTAATAAACAGCGCAATTGTATTTCTTAAGGAAATTGTCTATTATTATTTATTGCTTTGATGTAGTGTTTTCCCATTTTTCCATGTGATGGTCTACAATGGTAGCCAAACAGTCCTTTCCCCAGGTTTTTTTTCCCAGGTTTTAGCATGCGTTATGGCTATACCGCTAATAGTCAGTCGCCGTATCTGTGAAAATAAGGTACACCGCAGAAAGGTGAGATAGGATGGACGCCGCCAACATAACACTAGAACACATTTGCTAGGAGTTAGAGGTTTTGCGAAGAAGGTTAAATCTGTACTTGTCTGCTTAAAGCTCTTTTTTGGTCAAAACCTACTAAAAATTGTACCAACATATACCAAAAATTAGATATATCGCTTTACAAATGTAACAGAAGTGAAAGTATTCTTTGGTCTTCTATCTTAGCCGATTTTCATAGACCCATTAGTTTACCACTTTACCGATTCGTGGAAACAGGTGGAAATATTCGATTTAATAATAAATGTACAAAAAGCAAGAAACATGCTATGAACAAATTAACTCTAATTAGAAAAGTGTTTAAAAAATTTGTGAGTAATTATCAATGGCCTTATTCTATAGCAGAAAACATTACAACCAATTACGAGATGCTTGTTGAATTTTAAGAGAGATGTAGTTTTAGACAATGTATGGCATTAAGGTGTTTTTATTGGTCGACGCTAAAATGCTTTATACAGTTAATATATGCAGAAGCATTACCAGAGGGACGTTAGAAATAAAACTAAAAGTAAAAAATGTGCATTTGAATTAGAGGAAGTAAACAGGAGACAACCGGGTTCATCGGGTATCAAGTTGTGCAATTTTTATTGAATTAAATGCAACTATAAAAAGAAACGCCATATAGTACGCTAATGAGAGGAAAACAGTTTTTTAATTTTATATGGGTTTCAAAACAATATGACAAAGGTGTCTTATGTTCTCAAAAGGAACTAAAATGTGTTACTTCTTTCGTTTCTGCATCATATTATATTAACCCATGATGACTGTAGAATTAAAAAATTATAAAAAATAATCTTTTGTATGCCAATAAATCTGATGTTGATGTAATAAGTAAATTCTGAACTACGTACTTAGCAGCCAAATAGGCAGAACAGAAACCCGCAAAAAAACGTGTCGCTATTTTTATTAGAAATTTAGAATATAAAAAAATTATCTAAAATAAAACTTTTAAAACAAATCTATAAAAGGCTTGCAGAGCTAATATAAAAACCAATAAATAAAAGAACCCAAATAAGGTAGACTCCAATGATTCCAGTCTACGGAAACGACCAATTAGAATAAGTATATTAGCTGTAATGTAAAATACGTTAATTACCACATATACTTTGTAGAATTATATTTTTTATTTTTCATACTTTTATGATTTTCTGCAACAGTAAAACAAATATATTTTTTCTTTAATTTATTATTTAACGTACCCCAAGAATGGCTTTTCTTTACAATAGCGAAATATACAGTAATAAATCATCGATTTCTGAGAGATACAACGTAGTACGCCTATTTAAGAAAGTTAACGTTGTACGACAAGGGTTCAACCTTCTTAATCAGCTTCAAATGCTCCTCATACCAGTCACAAACAACACTCACAGCTTTCTTAAATTGGTTCAGATTAGCTATTTATAGTCGCTAAACTTCAAAAGCGTATATAATCACGTAGAAAAGTCCACGGGGTTGATATATAGAGAGCTGGGAGACCAGATATGCATAGATGGAAAATCAGCCAGATTTTCCTAATACTAAGCTTGAACCACATTTGTCGTGTAGGTTAGTACTCAATACATGCTCTGTGAGTTTTAAATTAAATTTTAAATATTTTAATTATTTTAATATAAGTGTATAAATAAGTTATCAGCTTTTTTCTGCAAAATTAAAGTTTTATTTAAAAACAAACAAAAGAAGCTTAAGTATCAAAGTATTCTCCGTTGGCATCGACAACCTTTTGCCATATTTCGGGTAGCTTGCGAATTCCCTGGTGATAGAAGCTCACAGGCTTCGAGACGATAAAGTTATCGATACATTTTCGGACTTCTTCTTCTGTTTTGAAGTGTGTATCAGTCAAGTGATGCTGTAATGACCGGAATAAATGATAATCGAAAGGGGCCATGTTTGGGCTATACGCCGCATGTGGGAGAAGTTCTCAGCCTAACGCGTCTGCAGCTCATCCGTGTCAAATGTTTGAGGGCGTCCAGCGCGTGGTTGATCTTCAAGACTAAACTCTCCTCCGCGAAATCTTTGGTACCACTTTTTGCACGTTGCATGACTTACAGCATTCTCACCATATGCAGCATAAATCATTTCGGTTGCTTCAGCAGCGTTTTTCTTAAGATAAAACGCGAAGTGGATAAAAAATTGAATATGCTCTTTTGTGATTGCCATCGTGAACACAGCTGATTATTGAGGTTATGTGCATCAAACGCCAAATCGCATGATGTTCCAAAAGACCAAATGTCATTGCTATAAAATTTGCAAGAGGGCGGACTAATACATTACATGTAAACGGTGATTTGCGTCCTGTGAAATCTAAAGCTGAGAACTTATTTATACACCTACTAAATATTTAAATGATTATTCGAATACCAAAGCTTAAAAAATCCTACTAATATTTGATATCTACCGTTTACTTACTACTGTTCATTGCTTACTAATACCCTCTATTATCTACTATTTACTGCCTACTAGCTAATATCTACTGTTTATTGTATATTGATTCCTAACTACTGCATACTATTGTTTACTGAATATTACTGTTGTCTACTGTTTATAGTACGTTACTGACTACTTTCTATTATACTTAAAATTAATTTTGGTTATATTTACAAAAAATATTGTAATATACGCAATGTCTATTATTATTATTAGAATTATTTTTAATTGCACTGAATCATTTAGTATTTATTATATACCAATTACTGTTTATTAAGTTGTTTACTATCTTTGTTTGTTATCTACTATCTGTTTGTTATCAAACGTAGCATATATTTTTATTATTTGTTGCTTACTCTCACTATTAGTTTAATTTCTATGGACAATTTGACGTCACAGACTTTCATGAGTATTCAGAAAATTTAAACTTGCCTCCGCTTGGTGCTGACAGAGAAGCTTTTCTTTTAATTAATCAACCACAGTGAAGGTTCTGTTTATTACTTAGTATTTTTATTTATTTGTTTATTGTTTGCAAAAAAATTTCAGTTGTCATGAAACTGGCATAAACCAACCAAAGACCGAATAGCGTTACTTTTAGTAGCTGCACTAGCAGTGATATGAAGCTTAAGCCGCTTCTTGTATGGAACTCTAAGAATATTAGAGCATTAAAAAAATTATAACTAAAAAATAAAACGGGATAGCCTACGCACGTTCCTTTCAAAAAATGGCTGTTTAACTTTTTGTTTCAAATATCAAGGATTACCTGCAGACCAATAAATTGCCATTGAAAGCAGTGTTGCTACTGGACAATACTCTACGATAATTAAAACATTTTGAAGATAATTTTTCGGAGAACTCTAGCTAAAAGTTGAGTTTCTTACTCAAAATACGACTTTGTTGATTTAGCCAATGGTTAAGAGATTATGCAGGTTTCAAGAAATTGTACACTTGCACGCTGTTTTGCCGGTGTCTACCAATCCTTTTCAACGGTAACATTAAAAACGTTTTGGTAGGGCAAACCTGATATTCTTGAAGCTATCTGGCGTACTCAGAAGCATGGACAGAAGTCAGTTAAATTCTGCTTAACGAAAGCTATATCCATCCTGTATTCAAGAAGACAAAAAATGATGTCACTAAAATTATGAATGAAATTATGATAACTGCTAGAGATCTGGCATTGAAGGTTAATGAAGATGATATTGTAGAGCTTATAATGGAACATAAAAATGATTTGACGACAGAATAACTCTAGAAACTCTCTCAAGAAGAACACTAAAAAACTCAGCAAGATATGTTTTATGAAAGAAGAAGACGAAAAAGATCCGTTGCTGATATCTGCTATTAAGTGGGAGAATGTCAGAAGAATGACTTTAAAATGGCACCCAAACTAGGTTGAGGTCAATAAGCTTGGGGATTTTTGTAACGACTATGCTATTAATTACTCCCAAAAAGAAGAAAAAAAGCAACCAACATTAGGCAGATTTTTTAACGCCCCACAAACGGAAAACGCAAAACTAATGGAAAGTATTATTATTATTATTATTACATATAAATACACGTAGTAAGACATTATCTAATTATTTATTTATTTATTGATTTAGATCTCCAAACTGAATTAATCAAATTTCCATAAAAATGTATGGAAAATCAAGTGTTAACAAACAATACGGTAGCGAACATCATCTTTGAACAGATTATGTTCGTTACTGATCATGTACTGTACCACACATGGTTTCTGTCTTCTTTTGAAATTTTTTTCCATGGAACCTCTTTGAATTTTTATATTACTTTCTGTTAATAGTTAGCTTTCATTATTCGAAAATTATGTGAATTTAAAAAAAATAGTGCAATAAATATCTTACTTTTCTATTTCAAGTATTCCCTCAGGGTGAAGCGGTAGAAGTTTATACCCCCATTCAAAATTCTTTGGTTATTGTCTGTTTATCAATCATTTGTTATTATTTATATTTATTCAAATCGTTTACCTATATATCATTTTTTATGTGTTGCTATTACTGACAAATTATTAGTAAAATGAGATGAGTATTAATTAATAATAAAAAAAGGAAGGTTTTGTAGCTACGCACACAAGCTACCTAATTTTTGCATCATTCCCATCGTACCCTCGGGCGAAAGTTCGAATTTCAAGTTTCTTCCAGACTCGGAGGTAGACGCGTCCCCAAGCATCCCCGGTACGTTTCAGCAGCTGTAGCCAGACAGGTGACGAGCCAGGACCTGCACTCTGAACAATGTGCACAATGGGCACATATGCAGAGGTGGGTCGCTAAATCAGGCATGTGCCAGCCCGAATTTTATGTGTAACGAACTTTTTGGTACATCTGGAACTGTTTCGGCCAGGGCCGCGCCTGGACGGGGCGAAACCGCGCGGCGCCTAAGGGTTGCGCGACGCGTCCATAGTCCCGGCGGCCCATTAGGCGGCTTCCTGTCCTTCCCGCTCGCAAATGAAACGGGTTCAGAAACAATGCCGCCAAGGGCGGACCGATACACCCTCTTCCTTCTGCACATCCTCGACACGTGTGCCCTAAGACGCGTGTCTGCACGTGTGCGCGCCGCCTACTAAGCCCTCGCGCGGACATCTGCCAGGACGTTCCTCCGGGCTCCTATCATTACCTTAATCAAATTGATTTGCCTGCCTTGAACTTCTGTAATTTATGAAAAGAGGTGTTGAGCGGGGGCCTTAAACGGCTTCGCCCATCTACGAGGTGGGTGTCCACTCTATTATTAGCAATTTATCTGTAAGGCAGTACAATTAGCAATTATTTCTGTTAATTTTTTTCACTGTTGTAAAATTATCTTTATAATTTTTACTTTTGAAACAATTTGTACTACAATATAAACTTCATAATTCTTAATTAACGTGATGAATAGTGAAAATGTGAAATGGTGTCTCATATTAGTTGTTTCTGATTGTTGTGTGTATTCTAACAGTAAATGCAATTTAGAGCTTTTTAATTGGCAAGAATTATTGTTAAAAAATCTTATTAAAGGTGTCAACTAAATCTGAAAGCTCCAAATGGGACGGGCGGTCTGCGGCGCTTACAACTCCGCTTCCTAATGCGTCACACCTCGTTTAAAACCGCAACAACCGCTATAATTAATATACAAAAAAGACAAAACGGGATCTGAAATTTTCTGCATGTATCTGCAGCAGGTTATATTAATACGAAACATAATTTTCAGCTGCGTAGGCGCTAGGTCATCCGGGTTAATGCCCATATTTCATGTTAATGGATGTTATGCTACCATATCGTTGTTTCCCATCGGCCGCTTTTTGCTTAACAAATGGGCTCAATTATGCAAAAGCGCGATAATACAATTAAGTACTCCCAAATGAAGCATGACCGTAAAAACAATTACGTGATATTGTTACTAGAAACTTATATTATTTTTATTTGTTGATTTATGAGGGTTTATTCTTCTTTATAGTATTTTTATTGTAATTACACGTTTATATATTTCGAATTTGAAGGTAGACGCGTTTGTACTTGGTAATTTTTCAGAAAATTGTTAGCCTACCATTTTAACCCCAGCTTAAACTTTAAATTCTAAGTACTATGTATGCGGATGGAAAATAAACGATTATCTAATTTTTGCCCAATCGCAAATAATTTGTGTAAGAAGTTGCACACCTGCACTAATAACTCCGAGCGCGGTGTCCCGAATCAATTATTCCCGACATAAGGCGGCCTCCTCGGTACATTAAGTTTTTCTGGCCCGGCCCAACGCCTAAATAATGCTAACTAGCCGAAAACGCCCCGGGCACACGAAAATTATTTTATTGCCCGAATCAATCACTCTTTATTCTGTTAAAGATGATGGCTGCTGCGCGGCACCGATACCTCCAGCGCGGATACGATTATTAATCAGGATTATTCATCTTCCTTTTTGAGCTAATGCATGACGCCGTACACTAATGGTACATAGGAAAGCATGTGTTTCGTGCTCGAGCGTTGCGGAGGGTTATTAAGTCGGGTAATATGGTAATACCGGAGCGGATGAACCTGTAATGCGCCGTGCGGCGATTGTTGCAGTGTCCACTCTATTAACAAGCAACGCTGCAAAGTAGGTAAATTATAAACAATTGTGCTCTGTAAATGTGTGCTGTCTGTTTAGACCATTTTATGTAAATTTAGATTAAAATCAAGGAGCTATTATTGTTTCTACTTTTAAAACCTATTTAATTTTATTGGTTAACAATAAAAAAAGATTTATTTAAACGGGAACACATAAACTTTTGGTAATTTCTATAACATCAATGAGTGTTTTTAAATATTACATTGTGTGCAGGCGAATATTAATTTACAGATGATAACTGCCAAAAGGCGAGATAACATTGTTATGTGAATTTGGAAATTTTCATGCATTGACTTAATTATCACCTTATTCGGCTTCAACTGAAAGGGTCGAAAAAAGATGGTAAAATTTACCGGGTCCGTCACTGTCAAAGGCCTGTAAAACGCTTTATTTGAATATATTTTTTAAAATTCCCCAGGAGTTTGCAATTCGATTATGTACAAAATACCAATAGCACCATTTTTCATTACATTTACGCAGAAGCAAAAATTGTGTCACACTGCACTCAAAGCGAAATGCGTTAACTTGCAATATAGCCTAAGGAAACTATAATACCAAGCATCAACTGGGAATCTAGGGTGATAACACTCAAAGAGAAGTACTTGCCGAAAACAACGGAAGCGAACAATTTATATGCCTCATCAACTGTTCAAGCAACCTACTGGCCCACAGATTTCAATAAACTACCTGATCTACTTAATTTATGTGTAGTAAAAGGCACATCCCAACCTTAGAATTGATTTAAAATTAAATCTATCGTCGAATCACTCCCCCATTGTAATTACGCTCATCATTCGGGTATTTAATTGCTGCAAACCTACAACGCTATGCCATAGAAAGACTAACTGGAAAGAAATATTAGATAAAAATTGCACTCAACGTGCCTCTCAAAACTGAAAACGATTTTCAACATCAGCTGAACACCTAACTAAAGCCATCCAGTACGCTGCATGGTAAGCATCGTCTATTTAATCACAACCTGAAAATCAAGATCTTCCTATATTACTGAAATATAAAATAGCTGAAAAGTGCAGACTTAGAAAAATATGGCAAAACTCAAAAACACCAGATGATAAAAGGGCACTTAATGTAGCAAGCAGACATCTGAAGACACTACTGAACAATATGATATAGCAAGCAATCCAAGGCTATCTTAGTACATTGTTTCTTACGGAAGCAACTAATTATTCACTCTGGAGAGCAATCAAGAAACTTGAGCAACCACAACAGTATATTCCTCGATTTAATCGATTAAATGGTACCTGCACCAAAAGCGGTAAAGAAAATGCAAATGTACTTGCCAATCATCCAAAAAAATATTTACATCATATTCAGCTGAAATCACTCCAGAAGAAGAAAACTTTATTTATGAATATCCCTGCTCTCCGTTCTAGATGGCACTACGTGTTAAGAAGATACGAGCAATTAAAGTAAGACAAACTATACTCACTCAAGTTGAATACTAAAAAGTCACCTGAATATGTTCTAAGAACTGAAATTTTTTTTAAAAAATTGCCAGAAACCTGCGTGAAACTAATTGCATACATCTTCAATGCTATATTAAAATCATGGTTTTTTCCTGACCACTGGAAAGTCGCAGTAATTTTAAATCTGGAAAACTAGCTGAAGAAGCACCTTTTTACCGACCCATCAGTCTCCTTGTCATGTCTAAAGATAAAAGATGTATACACGTTATTTTATATAATTAGTTAGGGTGCCTCAAGAAAGTGTGTTAAAACCAACGCTGTATCTGCTACATACTTCTGATCTTCAACTACAAATCTGACAGTAACAGCCACGTTTGCTGATGATAAAGCTATTATGGCATCTCACAACAACCTAGACATAGCATCGTTATCTTAATACCACTTAAATCAAATCCAAATCTGGCTCAAAAGTGGCCCATCAGAGCAAATGAGAGCAAATTAATACATTAACTTTACTCTATATAAACAACTTGTTCTGCAATATACTTAAACAAACGGAAAACGTGAAATATCTAGGCATCCATCTAGATCAACGATTTTCATGGAGAAAACATATAGGGGCCAAAAGAAAACAACTAAATGCTAGGTTGCGCAAGATATATTAGCTAATGTATTGCCGGTCACAATTATTTATAGAATACAAAGTACTACTATATAAAGCGAGACTAAGCCAGTGAGGTAAAGCTAACTGCCAAACTGGCAGGGGGGTTGCAGAATGACAAAAACATTTAATGTGGATCATACAAACACTTTCAGTCAAAAGTACATTCACTATCCACTGCCAAGCCCGGCAAGGTATGTCAAATCAACTCATCCTATGCTAATTACTCCTACAGGCTTGAAAAAAACTATACAAAGCAGACTAAGCCAGTGTGATATGAGCTCAGATTGGTTTGCTATAAATCAACTTAGTAGACTCCATCGTTTCCAATCAAAAGTACTGTGTGCTATAATAGAGCCCTATGGTATGTACCAAATCAACTCATCCATCTAGATTTACACATACCTACTATTGCAAAGGAAATTACCAAACATAACATGCGATATCGAGGTAGATTGTCCTTTCACCCTAATACCTCAACTATGGAAATTCTACATAATGATGAAGAAACACGCAGACTTAAACGTTTTAAATTAATGGACCTGCCAAACAGATCTATTTAAATTAGTTCTAGTTCTATATTACAATTATAATTTTACTTTTGTTATATTACTGTAAACGGTTGCACCACTGGGTGTTTCGGTACATGTTAAGTATTCATGTTATTGTTATTTATTACTAATCAGTATATAATTTATTGAATGTTTAGCTACATTAAAATAAAGTATAAATAATAAAAGGAGTTAAATAAAAAATATATTTATGTATACAGCCTAAAATAATAATTTAAACTGATTTATTATAAAAGTTGTAAAACTTGGGAAAAGTTCTTTATACTGTTTAATATTGTAATAATTTGCATTAATTAGCTATCTCATTCTTTGAAGTCAATAATACTTGTATTTGTAATTTATGTTGTATCGCTCTCGAATATCACTAATGGAATCTTGATTTTTCGATGTTAACTTTTTTCTTATTAATAGCAAGCAACAACTGAAGCAATTACCAACTTAATTTTAAGTTTCCTTAAAGAATATAAAATCTATATCGTTGATTGCTATTGGCTTGAGGTATAAAATGAGACCAATATAAACAGGCCCTATAAAGGTACCAAAGGTTTTATTTTGAAAAAAAAATCATTGTCACTGAATCGCTCTGTGTTATTCATATGCTTAATTTTTATTACTTGTATTGAAATTACATTATATTTCTAACAAAATACATAAAAAATAATATTGAAATGTCTACAGCACACTATCTAACACGCATTGACCACTATAAATAGGATCCATAAAACCATTTCAAAATAATTTAAAAAATACGAACAGTATTTGAAAACATTTTGTGCTTATACGAACAGATGCTGTTGCTGGAATGTACATATGGAAAGGTAGCAAGTCATTCATGAAATGTTGCAGATGCAGTTATGGGAAAGCAAAACACAGACAATAATGGAAGCGATAAACGGTGTAATTTTTTTTATAAAAAGAGAAAGACAGAAAAAGGTTATCAGTAGTGTGAGGAAACGATACACCATGTCACAGAACGAATAATGGAGTTCAAAACTGGCAAAGACTGTCGAAAAAGGCAAAAGCAGTGCGCGTCTGGGAAATAGTGCAAGCTACCAATCCAACATGTACTCGACTTGATAATCAAAGGAAAAATGACAAAAGCTTGTACAAAATGTGCTGCCCATACCCTTCCTGCTCAGCAGAAATAGAAACTTGTGGAATTATGCAACTGCTACTGCAGCTGTACAGCGTGGATTCAAATACGTTCTTCGAGCATCTGGTCACATCAAACAAATTATAATTCTGGTATGAGATACCAGAAAAGCTACGTCAGCTTATGGAATGGCAGCTAAGCCCAGAATTGTTTACTCCAAAATAAGTAACGATAGTATTTTGAGATCAAGATGAGATTCTTCTTCTTCTTCTACTCTTATATATAGGCTATTAGCCTGTTTCTAACTACACATTTCGTGTAGTACTATGAGCCATGTTGGGCGTACCCCGGGCAGGTGGCTAGGCTGACCCGTTAGAAGAAGGAGAATGTACTTTACGACCGCCAAAGGTGTTTGTATGATGGCCGGAGAGCACTCGATGTTTACAATGTTTACGATGGGAGTCGAACCCAGGGCCCGCAGCGCGTTAGTCTGGCAGGCCGAAGCCTTTACGTCGCGGCTGTCGCGCGAGGAGATTCTATTGATAAATTAGCTGTTTTCTGTAAGAGCATTATCATTGATCAAAATCATTATCAAACATGTCAGTTGCAACATCTATAAGCTGTTGTTTATGCTGTGTCGTCCGACATCCATTATATGTTGGATCTTGCGTCTACGTTCTGTTTGACAGAATTAAAGAGACACTGGTAGACAAAAAGTTCTTTTCAAGAGCTGTACATAGAAGGTATGGTACCCGAAAATAGAGCTTATAACAGTTTTACAAAAACTGCTGGAGCAATGGCAAAAGTGCCTACACATTAAAGAAGAATATCTGTAACTAAATAGATATTTACTTTTTTAATAAATGATTACTGAGAAGAAAACAACTGTGCCAATCTTTTTGATCGCCCCATGTAAAACGTAAAGATAGATTTGATTTTAGAAGCCCGGTAAAAATTTTTGACGTCTCTGATATGTAGTATATCTTTTTGTAGGGACGCGGTGGCTCAGATGGTTCAACCAGTTGGCTCTGTCCTCTAGCCGGTGCGCGCGAGTTCGAGTGACGCTCAACCCATGAGTGTGTGTGAATGCCCTAGCATTTAAGTGCGTACTAGTGGACACAATAAGCCTTTGAGGCTGCAGTGCCTGTAAGTATGCAAAAAAAATATTTCTGTAAATATATTTATATTAAAATAAAAAAGAAATAAAACTAGTAAAAAACCAATCCTTTCTTATATTCTGAACTTTTGAAAACAAAAGCAAGAAAGTATTCTAGTCATTATTGTGCCAACTGTATACCAATGTGCAACCACAAATCTTTTTCAAAAAAACGTTAAGTAACTTACCAGAGTTAGTTCTTTTACGTAGATTTATACAAACAGAACACCAACAATTTTAAAAGTAGCAAATTACACAGAAGTTTACATAATTTCTAAAATTTGCAATTGAATTATTATCTAATATTTGAAAAACACAGTCATTAAAAACTCACACAGCATGCATTGATTAATGATTCAAATTTTTTGTAGCAACAGGTTTATAAAATTTATGCAAAATAACAGATCCCATTTGCAAGTCATTAAGCTAAATGCAAAACCCATTCTCTGCCAAATCACATTTTTGAGGTAGAATTCAACGAAACATAACATTTATTAAATTTCTTTAAATATGTGTACTGGTATTGATATTCAACTCTAAAGAAGGAGTTAGCGGACCACGTCATGTCGTGTAAAGTCGTTTTTCGGAAACACTCCGTAGGCTGCAAGGTTGGTGGAAAGTGATTTAGAGACACTATTTTGAGTGTTTTGTTGAAAGGCTTAGCCGCGATGTTTTTGCGAAACCGCAGCTAAGAATAACTGTAAGAACAGGCAATATGAATTTTTAGGTGGGCAAATATCGCTTTAATAAAAAATATTTACAAAACTGATAACAGCGATATTTATTTTTTTGGTTAACCCTAAATGTATATACAACAGATATTTTAATGTTGATAAGTACATATTTATGTTCATGCCCCTACAAATAATTTGTTTAACTTTATACAAATTAAGAGTGGTCACAGTCTTATGGCTAACTTCATGAATGAACTTTGCTGGTATATCTTAAGCAGTTATTTAAAGTAGTTACACTAATAGTAATAATTACTGTTCAATTTTTAGTGGCTAGGTATTGGTATTAGCATTGGTAAATTTGAGAAAGTTTAAAATTCAGCAAATCTTTATATTTCTTCATCACGATTGTCAGCCATATTTATTATTTAAAAGGCAGTAGATATCAGTAGCTGCACAGTGCTTGTTAAGCAGCTATTAATACGTCGACTGTTATAGTAAATTTCAAGGTTTTGGTCTCAAGTCAATTTGATTAAATTATATTTTATTATTCAAAACCCTAATTTGAGTATTAAACAATCACTAAAAAGTCGCAACATCAAATAAGAACGATGATTTGTGGCCAGAAATACAAAAAGAACCTGAACAATTTATTTAAAAAAAAACGCTGATTTAAAATGGGATACGACAAATGTTGCAATTGCAGGTGAACTTATTTTTTAAAAATGTTTCTTCCATTTCTTATTGAACAGGTAAGTAATTGCAAAACGTAAACGAGTAATAGCATTACATTATAAAAACGCAAGTTCTGCAGAAATGAAAATTTTTAATTAACTTTTGTTTCTATAGAACATCATTGGAGTACAAAAACACTTTTGAATATAACTTTTTGACGACCAAATATGGGTCGAAATAGATTTCAGTTGATAATCTGTCATTTTTTTTTTTTTTAACTCATTACCATCTTCCGACAGATTATATAAAGTAAAACCTACATTAAACAATTTTAATAATATACGTCCAAACTATGTGCTAGATAAAAATATTTGTGTCGGCAAATCAATAATGCTGTTATGTGGAAGATTAAGTTTCCGCCAGTATATACAAAGTAAAAAACACAAATACGGTATGAAACTCAATGAAATATGTGAGTCCTATGGTCTTTTTTAAAAAATAAAAATTTAGAACGGAAAATCTGAGGAAATTGGCCATAATTTAGGTCACAGTACTAATGTTGTTTTACACTTACTTAGAAATTATCTCAATAAGAGGTATATTTAGTGCGCAACTAAATTTCCGGGTTTCACACATGGATGGCGCTAACGACACGTGTCGTTGACATACATATCTGAGGTTGTATTTTTTTATAGCTTGGACATCTGTTAACAATAACCAATCGTAATACCAACACATGTCGCAACGAAAAAAATTTTTTTCTAACAACGATGTCGTTTGCTTGAGGAGCCGTACGGCAACCATCCATTATCAAAAATTACTTGTAAAGATTGGCGATTTTGACACTGCGGACAAGAAGCGCTTCGGACGACCAAAAACAAGTGAGGACGCTGATCTGCAAGCGTTATTGGATGAGGATGATATGCAAACACAAGATTAACTTGCGGAACCATTAAACGTGACTCGCTAAGGTATTTCCAAACGTTTACATGCTATGAAAAAAATTCAGAAGCACGGAAAGTGGGTGCCGCACGAGTTGACTGAGAGACAGATGGAAAATCGAAGAGCCACTTCTGATATTGTTTTTGCGGTATAAAAGAAAGAGTTTTCTGAATCGAATTGTTACTTTAGATGGAAAGTGGATATATTTCGAAAATTCCAAACGCAAAAAATTCTGGCTTTTACATGGCGAAGCATCAACATCGATGGTACGGCCAAGTGGCTTCGGGAAAAAGACAATGCTCTGCGTTTGGTTGGACCAGAAAGAGATCGTCTACTATGAGCTGTTGAAACCGGGCGAAACTGTCAATGGGCATCGCTACCGACAAAAAAACAAAAAAAAAAACGGCCAGTGTGAGACACGAGACACAAACTAGTGATATTGCAGCACGACAGTGCTCGTACCATCGCACTTCCATCGCCCAGAGCACCATCAAAACGCTAAAATTGGATCTGTAACCGCACCCGCCGTATTCGTTAGACCTGGTCCCTTTCGATTATCACTTGTTCCAGTCGATGGTGTATGGCTTGGCTGCATTATTCTTGTCCAATTTCGAAGAAGTTTAAAATTGGTTGGATAAATGGTTTCGGTCCAAAGATACGTCGTTTTATCGTCGCGGTATTCATGTATTGCCAAAGAGACGACAAAAATGTGTGTCTATACTTTAAATAAACTATTTTTTGTATTTCTCTTGAAATTTTCTATTTTTTATTGATCGGAAAAACATATATGTAGATACTTTTTATAATTCTGTTGTTCTTACAAAATTGCTGATTACACGAAGAGCTTCTGTGTGTGGAATTAAAAAGGGAATATTTTTGAGAGTTTATTTATCAGGGAAATAACCCTGATATTAATGTATGTAAATGGAAAGACAAAAGATGTTCTTACTATTTCTAACATGCAAGTTGTTGAAATGGCAGAGGTGCCCAATCGCTTTTTCAGAAAATAACTAAGTTTAAATTAAAACTTTAAAGTTTAAAGTCGTCGAAGCGTTGATTGGAGAAACAATTATAACAGTTAAAAAAATAAATTGGAACAGCTTTATTATTTACAAAGTACCATACCCCCTGAAAAAAGCATCTGGCAAAGCTTTTTAGTCTTTGTATTCAAACTAAAAAACGATGAGAAATGTGTTATTTTGTCCAATCTCTGAAGAGAGACCAGCCCTTTGAATGGAGGGTTGTTATAAGAAATATTACAATAAATAAAATTATTTTTTGCTTTGTGATTTTTACTTTGAAGACAATAATAATAATAATAATAATAATAATAATAATAATAATAATAACAATAATACTGAAATTAATAAAATGTTTTGTGTTTATATTTCTTATAATATTACAATAAATTATAATAATAGATTTAATAATTTTATTAACCTGTCTTAGCAGAACTTAGAATAATACAAGATATTTAGATAATTAGATTATTTTGAAAATAAAATTATATATTAAAAGACTTATTATGTCTGTCAGTCTTTGACTCTGTTTAGTTTGAAGAAAAGCAATATTTTCATAATTTACGTGCTTAATAATCAAATATATGCCATAAAATGAGTTGTTTTTAATTGAAAATTAAGCGAACTGCTTTTTTAAGTACAACTTATCAAAGGATAAGATAACAAAGGCAACCATTTTTTATATATAAAGTACGTTGTAAATTTTTGCTTTAATTGAAAATTTTAAATATAAATGTAGCAAATTAAAATTATTCTTCGATTCTGTTGCGTCCTTTTTGTCTTGGGGGTCAATAGTTTCAATTTGAAATTTCTGAATGGAGCAGGAGTAATTTGTATGTAAAATGCATCAAAAATCTAAATTGCATACCCAAAACTTGCCTTTGTCTGCCAGTGCATCGAAAAAGATTATGTTGCTGTAAAGCACCCGCTTGTGGATGATTAAAGTCGAGTATTTTTTACTTAGTTTAGTAATAAAGATCAGTATAGGCTCACTATAGATTTTGTCTACAAAATTTCACTAAACTTCGTACCCTGTATTCCCGAAGAATTTATTTTATTATGGCGTAGATTTCTACCACTTGTTCAAGTAAAACCTTTGGTAGTAATTAGAAAATTAGATTCATTTCTCATTAAAGGTTATAATTAAGCGGATGTAATCCTCTTTACAACACTGTTTTTTGACAAGTGTTGCCCTTGCATTTCTTTAGGACAGCTTAATTTACTATATTATATATTAAATATTCTGAAATATGTTTACTGCTTTTAAAGGTAAGATACTTCTGTTTACAATAGTAATATAGAAATACACAAATCAAACCAGTACAAATACCTTGAATGGTGTTTTATAAAAGCAAGAGCCAAATATAAGTCAAAATATGGCAATATAAGTCAATAAATAATGACAACAAATCTTGAAAGAGCTTTATGTAGAGTATCTGATCAGAGCAACTAAATTAAATCACCATTTAGACAAAAAAATTTGCAGGTTGGTTTATTGTTGTTAATTAATAATTGATTCTAATACTTCGAAAGATATGTGGTTTAAAAAGATTAGTTTAAAAATTTTAGGAATTTAAAATGAATTTAAAGGACACCAAAAAGAATTAGGTTATATCATATACATGTCAGAATTCTACTATTTAATCTGAAGAGTAACTCTTTTCTTTAAGAAACCTGTGTTGTTGTAACAAGACTGGTCTAACTGCTGCAGAACATCCAAGAAATGCTGGTTAAGAAAAGGAAAAAGGGGTAGTGAAACAGGAATGTAACGGCTTTGTTAATGTTAACGTTTATAACATTCCAAGGAACAGCATCCGTTAATTGTTTATTTTTCCTCATATCAACTTCAAAGATTTTATGTTTGTGAAATCACAATTTGGTTCAATTAGTGATTGCAATGCATGAGAACGGATAAGAGCCTTTTAAAATATTTTTGAAGATTATTCGAAGCTTCTGGTGTTAGTTTTTATAGATAATTATTATACTCACATTGCAATGAATGGTTTAGATTAAATTGTTTTGTACCAGCAAACTTCAGCCTTCAAACAGCTGTGAATGTTTTTCTAAAGTCACACTTTAACTCTGTTTTTTACAACTAAATTTATTTCAACAGAGTAGAGCTGTTTTTAACCTACAATACGCCGTGTGATCATTGCCCTTTAACTCCAGGAATACCCATGCTGGCTTTGCTAAAGTATAGATTTGTTTTTCGAATCCACTGAATTTCTAGGACAACTTCTTATGTTCTATTGGACTAAAATGGGCCCACATCGTTTAAAGCGACCAACGTTTGATGTCTTTAAAAACTCGCAACCCAGAAAATTTGTTAATTTTAGATGTACAAAATTTTTACTAAAAATTTCAATACGCCGATAACAAGAAAAATAAAAGAGCTGACCATAGAAAACCTTCAGTTAAATTTTTTTTTATTTCTAATGGCAGTGGCTCTTTAGATGATTTGAAGAGTATAAACATATCTAACTACAAAAATATTTTGACAATAAATATAAAACCAAAAACAAACGCAGGCTGTGTGTAGAGCATATACTGGGAGTGTTCAAAACTACGTACTCATTTTAGTTCTTGCGAAAGGAAGTTCGAAGTATTTTGACTCAAGTTATGCTCAATATTAAAAGTAAATTTGTAAAAAAAGTAACGCTGTACTTAAAAGCTTTTTAGAATAGTCTACCCCCCATTTGTCCAGCATTTGTTAGTTTTCTTCAAAGTATTGTACTAAATCTTATTTAAAATAAAATTCTTAATATTATTAACTTAAACATCTTTACCTTAGAAATAATTTGACTACTTTGCCAATGTTATCATAAAAAGGAAAATATCTAGAATCACTTACAAAGATATTGTCAAGTCAATACTTTAATATAATTTACAATCTTCTTTTTATAGATTTTAGATAAAAAAATTGAAAAATAATCTACATATCCATTTCACTATTCGTTTAAATATATTATATGTTATCTTATATATAACAATGGTCTCTCTTATCAATACTAAAATTAATTAAGCAGCAAATTTTTACACTGTACTTGTTTAGTTGGCCCCAAAGTTAGTATTCCTTTTAGGAAAAAAATACCAAGTTTTACTTACTTGGTCCTAACTCTTTCTACCTTTAGGTGTAAGGCTAGTGGAGTTGAGCCCTGTATTGTTGCCTTCATTGTTTAATGCTTTTTATTTTTTTCCTGCTTTTTCTGTGATTCAGTTTAACCATCTTGTTCTTGGACGTCCTTTCTTGCTTTTCCCCTGCACTCGCGTTTCAAACACTTTTTCCTAAGTCTATCATCCGCCATTAAACACACACGTCCAAACCATCTGAGTTGTCCTATAATCTTTTCGTTGATTGGCTCTATTTGTAGGTTTTGTTTAAACGTTGGGTTTTTATTTTGTCTTTCCTGTTCTTATTTTCTATTCTTTCCAGGAATCGCATTTCCATTGCGTCGATTCTCGATTTTTGCTTTTCTGTTAATATTCATGTTTTACTGCTGTATGTAATTATTGACCCAACCACTTTTTTAACGACTTCTGTTTTTATCTTTTTTGGTACTTCTCTTTTACCCAAGAATGTTGCCTTTATGCTCTATTTGTTTTTCGTTCAATCTTATTTAGTGGGTTTTTGTTGTGTTACATATTATCATCGTTTTTTTTTTCAGTATTACTTTTCTTGTTTATTTTTTAATCCAAATACCCATTCCCCATTCGTCTAAGTATATTATATATAATTTTATATATAACAATGGTCTCTGTTATTAATACTAAAATTCATTAAACAAGAGATATTTACAAAGTACTTGTTTAGTTGGCCCCAAAGCTATATAATTAAAAAATATACAAATTATGCTTATAAATTAATAAATTTAATATTTTATAAATTATAATTACAGTTACTACATTTCAGATAGATTAAGTGTGTATTTACTAACTTTCTTTCTATATTAAGTACCAATAGTTGTTATTGTGTTCATAGTAACAATTGCCAAAAAAATCATTGAAAGGTTCCTTCGACCAGACCAAGTGTATTATGTTTTTGGGTCGCTGAACCCAAATCCGTAACCCGCTTTGCTCTATCACGACAGCATTTCCTCCTAACCTCAAAAAATGAATAAAAATGGTTAAACTGAAACACATAAATCCTAAAACATTTTTAAACCTTAAAACTTCATACTTTTTTAATTTTTTAACCGTAATGCTTATAAACTATTATCCACAAACTTATAACGTTGGAAATTATAACCTTAAAACCCATGATCTTTTAGCTCCAACATCTTAATGAACCCACGATACATCAAAAACGTGTAACTCAAACTTGAATCTCGGAGAATATCAACTCCATGAATTTACAGCCTTAAAATCTTCAACTTTGATACCCAATAAGCTTGAAATTTTCTGCATTGCAATATCCTACATTCAGCCATACCATGGAACAACGACGTAGGTTTCTGTTCCCTTAAGGGTGCTTGATTTACGTGAGTCCCCTTGCCTCTCACGATTCGGGGTGCTTTATTTACGTGAATCCCCTTGCTTCTCACTATTATCATACGAGCTATAAAACTTCATAAAGACTGTTTAATCTTTTCATGTCTTACAGTGATAACGCGTTCGTTTATTGGTAAATGATCTCCATATCGCTTTTCTTTTATGTTGGTTTGGCGTGTCTCTCTTTAAAGACCAACAATAGTCTGTCAACATGCGGTCATTCCAAATACCCTGATATCTCTTTTCAATCTCTTGTAAGTCCTGGTGAAATCTTTCACCCTGCTCTTCACTAAAGTCACCTAAATTGCCAGGAAAATGTTCGAGATGTGAATGAAGAAAGTGAAGTTCCAGGTTCATAAGGCAACCCATAGTTTTAAAATTTTCCACCATATTTTGAACAATACTGACATAATTAGGATCTTTTGCATTTCCTAGAAATTTCTTGGAAACGTCTCTAAAACTTTAGTCATTTTCCTTTCAAATTTATTGTCTTTCAAAAGTTCTCTTATTTGTAATACATCAAACACACCTTCTTTGATTTTCGCATCAGACAGTTTTGGAAATGTTTCAAAGACGTACTGAAAAGCTTCGCTTTCCGTGGATCTCATCGCTTTAATGAATTGTTTTACTAGTCCTAGCTTTATATGTAGTGATGGAAGAATAACTTTGTTTGTAAGTATCAGACCCTCTTTTATAATATTCTTAGATCCTAGAATGAAGTTGACTCTAAGTGGCCAATCCTTCTTTACATAATACTCATTGCGAGCTCGACTGTTCCATTCACAAATAAAGGAAGGATGTTTTGTAAAACCACTTTGTTGACCTAGTAGAATCGTCATTATTTTGAAGTCTCCACATATCTGCTACTTGTGTTTATCGTAATTCAACTTTTCCAACAAGAAGCGGAGGTTGTGGTACTCTTCATTGAATGCAACTGAATGGCCAACGGGTAGTGGAGCGTACATGTTACCATTATGTAGCAATATTGCTTTTAAACTTCGCGTTGACGAATCTATGAATAGACGCCAGTCGTTGGCTTCATAAGGAATTTTATATTCTTTTATAAGCCCTTCATTATCGTTATAATAGACTAAATTTTGATATATGTGAAATATTTTCTAAATTCAATATCTCTGTCGCGATAAAAAGTGATACGAGTTCTCTTTTAGTATTGACGCTAACAGTTCAGGTATTTTTTTTGAAAGTCCTGCATCTCGTACCAAGTCATTAAGCTCTTCTTGAGTAAAACCATTAGAATTTACATCGCTCTCATCTTTCGATTCTTCCGATGTTTCACTGTTCATCTCTACATCCTCATCGTCTCCATAAGCTAGATCTTCGTCATTTAATGTTTCTATTTCACTTACAATTTCATTAATGGTAATACTATTTTCGTAACTTTGTTCAGCATTAAGAAGTTTAAGAAAAGTCACTTATTTAATAGTTGCATAAGAGATCGAAGATTTTATATTTTGGTTGTGCCCAAAATTTTCGTTAAACAAAAATAACAATCCTTTCTATAATTTCTGGTTTCCGCCAGGTCATTTGAGAAGCAAACGTCCGTTTCTTCTGTTTATTTAGTTGCAAGGAACACCTTAAGCATATAGAATTTGGAGTCCACCAATTGTACACTATTTTTATACCAAAAAATTCTGTGTACCGAGTTTTAAGTAAATTTGTGAATGTCTCTCTGAGTTTACTGACAACATATTCTACACAAACAACGCAGAAAAAATCTACGCCATTATTGCATGATGACTTTCTTGTAACACTATACTCTTCAAAGACCAAGTTACCCACCGATGTAGAGCTGTAGTCTTTTGATGACGACGCCTGTGGGCCGCCGATACTAGGCTTCCGACTCCCTGCATCGTACTTTTTCGTATGCCGACCACGACGGCATGAGCGCTGTCATCTAGAGACTTTGCCGGATCACGGAACAACTCCGTTGCCCACCGTCACCACGTGGAGGTGCCCTAGATGTCGACACACAAATAAAGTCTGAGATTCGGAACTTAAGTCTCACGTGCAAGTATAATTCAATATTTTGACAAAAACTAACACGATTCTGATTTTTCAATGCTATTTTTGATGAGAATTTTGTCCAGGGCTCCGATTAATGTGTTGCATTGGAGAGTTGTAAGGTTTCTGAGTTTTAAGGTACTAGGTTTAAAGTTTGTGGAGTTATGAGGATACGGATTTATGGAGTTTTGACTCCGTGTAAGTTTTGTCAATGTTGCATTTTAGGCTCATTAGGTTATCAAGTTGATATTCTCCGAGATTCAGGTTTGAGTAACACGTGTTTGCTGTATTATGCGTCAATTGGGTTATTGGGGCTTAAAAAATATGGGTTTTGAGGTTATAATTTTTTAGGTTATGAGTTTTAGGATTTTTGGCATTAAGGTTAAACGGTTATAAAGGTATAGAGTTATACGGTTTAGATAGGTTTTAAGATTGATATGGTTGGGTTTCACCATTTTTAGTCATTTTTTGAGGTTAGAAAAAAACGCTGTCGTGATGGAGCAAAATGGGTTGCGGATTTGGTTTTAGCGACCAAAAAAACATACAATTCACTTGGTCTGGTCGAAGGAACCTTTCATCGATTTTATTTTGTGGTCCCGTGTAATTTAACTGTTTAAAAGTATTTAGAAAAATTATATGTAGATGCTACAAACCAGATGTTTTAAAAATAAGATATTTAAATATTGAAACAATTATGCATTTTATAAACCATCTCAGATATTTTGTATCTATGCATTATAAAGCATCGCTAGCAACATTAAGTATATTAAATAGTTTCAGCAGTAAAGATAATTCAGTGTGTTGATTTAGATTACCTTTTGTAAAATTATATTCCTTAAGGCGAGTTAAAGTAGATTTTTATACTATCTATTTAGCGTTGTTATCACCCCTACAACAATTATTTTCCGTAGTGTAATAGGTCTAAAAGGTATAAAAGCTGTAATGCATAAAATAAAAACATTATTTTGTACTTAAAACTGTTGTATCAGTTGCAAGACATTAAATTAATCTATATTTAATGAAAAGATTTGAATGATGGCATAGACAACAAGACAAGCTCTATAACGAATTTTTGTTAAACGCGAAACAAATGATTAATGTAGGATTTTTCTTAGTAGGTAAACTTTGATCTGAAAAATGTTGTTTGCGCTCCATCTTCATGGGAAGCAGAACCGGCCAATTATTTTTTCTACGCCCTGGAAAAAAGCTCATTTCAGTTTTTGTCTGCGCACCTATGGCGTGCAGAACAATGCGTCCGCAGCCTGCGGCATGAAGCCAGGAAAGAAGAAATACCTGCATTCTCTATGCATACACTCGAGTACAAAGCGCGCATTGAATCCGAAGAATGAATTTTTACCTACCTGTCGCTCTGATTTGCCAAGTCGAAAAATATTTCACCTCGGCAATCATTGTCAACCATTGAAAGCGCGCTCCATTTTCGTGCCGGGCTTCCATTATCCGCCGAATCCGAGATACCGCGGAGATAAAGTGCCGGCGAGGCGTTTTTTGCAGAAATCCATCCCGGCCTCGGCGGATGAGATTTTCATTGCGCCGGCCGGCCTAATCTGCTATATCAAATTTTGACTTCCTCCTTTTTTTAGAAACCGTGGGCCGCGCGGCGTTAGGCCTGTTTTACATCTTCCGTCTTCGGATTCGGGCCCAAGCGGACGCAAATCTGGTGCGCTCTGGGCTTAGGGTGCGGGCTGGCGAGGCCAGAGATTCGTTGCGATCAGAAAAAGCGCGCACATGTGAAACCGGCAATCAGTGCGAAATGGCGAGCTAACTTCCACATCTAGGCATAACGGTTTGCACCACCTGCCCCCAGGGCTATTCACTTTCAAGTTTCCCTCTTACGCGGACAGGCCCGGATTATGAAATTCTCGCAGACGGAAATGGTGAGATTTGCATTGGCGATTGATTTGTTTAATTTTAAGAATGTAATTTTTAATTCAATTTTGTATTACATTTACCAATTGTCTTTTTCTACATTCAGTTTTCTTGCTGCTTATTGGTTTGTTATTCTTTGTTATCCACACTACCAGTACTTCATTTCTACTGTCGTAATTTTATTTTATTTTTTATTTTAATTATCTATATTTTAGTCCGTATATGATATTATTATGGTTTGTATAGTGGTATTGTATATTATTGTTTTGGAATTTATTATTACTTTATATTTCAAAATTTTCCTTAATTTCTAAATTTTGTAGGCCTTTCTTATTGCTAAATATTCTGTTTTATTAAAATTTATTTTTAGCTCTGTTTTTTAAACTCTTATTTAGCATTTTCAGGTCTTCCTCCTCTTGTGCAATTACTAGCAAAATTCAATGGATAAAAAGTTTACTTCTGACTGAAACTCTAATGCCTTTACATTTCCTTTCCCAGTGCTTCAGTGTCGAACAACAATGTCAAAAGACTGTTGCCATTTCAAAGCTGTTTATTATTTAACTTAGGTCTTTGACTGCGTTTACCAATTTTCTCATAGCCTTCTATAGCTCCTTTTTAGGTATTGCATCATAAGTTTTTTTACATCTAGAAAAGCTAGATATATTTCTCTATTTTTCGTTAAACTGTTAGTTGTTGAATTGTATGTCTCTAGTTGATCTCCCTTCTGTAAATCTACCCTGTTCTTTTCTTAATTTTTCTTTTATGCTGCCTTCCAGTTTATTTCTTATTATTTTACCATCGCTTTAGTGTATTGCTAATAATATCTCCTTATAATTGTCACATCTTTTCCGATCTCTCCTTTTAAAAATTGATATTAGGTACGCCTGTTTCTACATTAAAAGCATTTCTTCACCTTTTATGTGTCTCTTTTTATCATACACCAAAGGTTTGTAGATTCACACTTAGTTAATTAAAGTGAAAGTCCATTTGATTTATTGTTTTTAATAAAATTTATTGCTTTGATTATAATAGGTTTCAACTTCTTTTGCTTTTGAGTATCTTCTTCGTGTGCATTTAATAACTGAAGTGTTGTTTCCGTTACAGTTCTTTGTAGTATCTTTTCCGTTATATAATGTGTATATACATTTTTTTAATTTGCCTTTAAGGCTTTAATATCTTTCCGTGAGTTGTGGTTTCTTGGCCCGCTAATATATTGTTCTATGTTTATACATGTCTTCTGTCAGTTATCGTTTTACTCTATTTCTTTTAAAATATTCTAATTTTTAATTACTAATAATAATAACGTAAAATATTCTTAGATTAAAACATATTTTATGCAAGCTATAGTAGACACCTCTCCCAAAATATTGTATATATTTAATTAGTTGTATTGCATATTTATATTTTAAAGAGATAAGCGATGCAACAATAATTCTGTCCGTGGGCATTCAGTAAGCGTTCGGTTGAAATTGTAACCCGCTCTGCGTTAATATAAAGTGCTACACCGAGGAGTAAAAGAGCAACAAGCGGTTTTATTAAGCTGTGTAAAAATTTGTCATATTTTTATAACAAGCAACGGCATAAAGTAAAAGAGATGTTAGCCGCCAGGCAAAAAGTCAAATCTATCGTAAATACTGGTATAACAGAAGAACATTATAATTCAACGAAATGTTTTTGATATTACAAATTTGACCTTTCAGCTCATATATTACGCCCCCTTTTCATAAAAATATCGAAATCGTGAATGCATTACATATTCCTTTAAATATTCGGTTAAGTCTAAATAATAGCACACACTCCTACTGTCAGCATAATGGCTTGTTTGTAAGGTCCTGTTATTTCCATATCGATATTTATCCTTTGGAAATTACACAGCACGCTAAATGTTAAATGGCATATCAGCGTAGATTATGTTATTTTAAATTAAAAGATCGGGTGTCTTACGCAAGTATTTTCTATATTGATACCCAAATGTTGCGATGCAGTCAATAAATCGTAAACAGACAGTCTGAAATATGCACCACTTACTTTAATTTATTGATCTACTATTGAAAAGTCTTTAAAAATATATGTACAAGCCGAGTGAAAAATTAAAATGAGTGTGTGAGTGAAAGTGGTTTCGGCAAAATTTTGAAAGTTCGGCCCTGCACAATCAGAGAAGAGCACACCTGCGGGTGGCTTACCGGAGCGAGCCACGCGTCAATCGATTAGCTCCTACACAGCTGTCTCACATGTGCTCCTCTTATTCGCATTCCCCTGTTGACATTCGTCTTCAAAATTGGACTAGACCACGGCGGTTCTCTTCCGGCTGCACAGGTTTGCTTCTAAAGTCGTAGCAGCTATTACTCTCAAGTTCAAGCAACCATTGATTACGCACAAAAATATTTTACTGTTATTTTTGAAGGCTTCTTTACATAAATTACATTGTGCGTTTATTAGTTACTACATTATTTTAAACGAACAATTTCAATATATATGTCCGGACTGTTTCCTGCGGTTAAAAATAAATGTACAGGTAGGTTCAAAGGATCAGAATTAGTTCTTTACTTGGAGTTATAAAACAATACTTGTCTGGTGTGCTCTGCTTTGCTACTTATTAAATCATTGAAATGTTGACGGGAAATACGCTAAGCTGAAAAGTTCACTGGTTTAAAAAGTTATATAACTGATGGCGTGGACTAATTAGCGATTTTCAAAAGTAATGAGTAAATATTGGCTGTAATTTTTCATATTGAGGCGTCATGGGCATTTTTTATTTAAATTTCCTAACGAATGGTTTTGTTTATCCTACCAGTTGTTAGAAATTCTTAAATAATTTTTCATAGGTAAAGACATAATGATCAGTTTTGATGTTGTTTATCGGTTTATCAATATTTCTATTGATGGGGCTTGGAAATACCTGAAATCTATTCACAATACAGAATACGAAACTTTAGAACTAATTAACTATTGCCTGTCTAATATCCATTTTACTGTTCAAAATAAACTTTACCGCCAAACCAAAGGTGCTCCTGTGGGTTCTTTGCTTTCACCTGTTTATGATCGATTTTAAAATAAAAGAATTATTTTTCTTCTTCTCGAGACCTAGCTGTTGTAGAAAGCACGTTGAAGATACTTTTTTTATTTAGCCTTATAGTTAAATTACGTGTCCTTAGTTTTTTTTCCACCTAAATTTTACGTCAATATGAAGTTTATTCGACACATTCTTAAGAAAAAATCTTTCCAATCATATTGTCTATAAACAGTGCTATTTAAATGTTAAATTCTACCATAATCTTGTTCAAATTCACTTCGTTTTAAACTCTCTTACTATCAAGTTGCTCCAACACTCCGACACTGACAGTTACAAACTAATGTTAAAATCATTATCAAAACTCGCATAAAACAGATATTCTAACATATCTTTGATTTTAACACTTTTTGGGTTTTAGCATTTGATTGCTATTAAATTTTATCTTTTCTTGTTGAAAATATAAAATTATATATTTGTTTATCTTTATTTTAATATACAACTAACGTTTTTATATCATTTATAATAATTATATAGTCATTAATGCTTTCTTTCCTTTTATTTCTCAGAAGAGACGATTATTTTTGTAATAATTCTAAATTTGTTGCTGCTATTTCATCTATTGTTATTATTTATTATATCTCCTTTTTGTATTAATTTTTGAAGAAATTAGGTTGGGTATATAAATAAATAAGGAGAGTTTAACAAAGGTAACTATTGTGTAAATAAACCTAATAGTAAACCACAAAGAAAATGATATAAGTACAAAAAATTTGTTTTTCAAGACTAAGCGAAAAATAAAAAATTATATATTTATCCATTATATATTAATTTTCTCAGTAAAATAGTAATTTTACACATGGTATCAAATATACACTTGAGAGCAAAACAATCGATTCACTAGCTGTACACGTATTTTCGTCTCCTGTTTCAGTTTAAGGAAAATAAAAATAGAAACATTAACGTGTAAGGAGTATCTTTATTACTGAGCTTTAAAAAGCTGTCGCTACTGCATTAATCGGATGACGCATTCAAAAAAGTATGCATCACGAACGGGGTTTTACGAATCTTGCTGATTGGAAGGCGTGTACGCCGACTGTGATTGACCTACAGTACGGTTTCAATCTGGTAACTCATCAAGTCAAGTTGACGTAAGTAAGTAAGTGACCTAAGTGCTCGAATGATCGAGAAAATGGATGCCACAGCCGCCGAAACAGCCAAAGCAGTTGCATTGTTGAGAGAGGCCCTCAGTCAAAGGGCCGTGCCAATCAACTAAATTTGAGTCCATCAACTGTGTCGAGAGTATGGCGTAAATACCGGAAAACCGGTGGCTACGTCCACCGGCAAGGAGTTGGTCGTAGAGTGCTCCAGAGGTGTGGTTACCAGCGCTTGGACACTAAGAAGACTGAAGACAGCTAACCTCACCCCAAAAAAGGCAGCTACGGGTCCCAAGCTGATTGCAGTCTAAAAACAAGGACGACTGGATTTGCTCGCGAACATCTTAATTGAGACCTCGGCCACTGGAGTGAGATATTATTCACCGACGAGTCCAGGATGTGCCTACATGGCAACGACAGGAGATGTAGAGTCTATAGAAGGCCAGGGAGCGATTTGCTTATTGCTGTATTTAAGAAACTATCGAACATAGACGTGGCTCTTGCAACTTCTGGGAGGACATTCCTATGCACGAAAAAACGGAGTTAGTTTTCGTACCTAGTGGAGGACGCGGGGGTGTTTAAGAGCTGGCCGCTACATCAGGGACATTTTGGAGGAACAAGTTGTTCCGTTTGCGGGATTTGTTGGTGCTAATGTACGACAATTCGCAATATCACACCGCGAAAGTGACCATTACCTGTCTGACGTCGGTATACCAAAAATGGACTGGCCTCGGTGTAGTCCAGACTGTAATCTAATTGGGCATGTTTGGGATGAACTTAAGCAAAAAGTCAGAAATCGTGCACCAAGGAGCGCGATGAAACTGAGAACGGCATTGATTAAAAAGTAGGAAACAGTCTTTTAAGACAGCATATGAAAGATCATCCGATCCATACGTAATCGCTGGGAAAGTGCAATTAGGGTAGAGGTGGCAACACCATGTATTGAAAAAGTCATTAAATTAATTTCATCTAAAGATATTAGTTTGCTCCTTTCATAATCATCTCTTCCTTTTTAATTCTTTTGTGTTACACATGTTCTTAAGCCCATAACTTTGTCAGAACAGGTCCGATTCCAATCAAATTTAATCCAATATAATTTAAGCTTTTAATATTTTTTAAGCTTTCAAACAGTACACTGAACTTTACTTGGAATGCTATAGGAGTGGATACATATTCTCTCAATACTTAAGCATGTTTCTGAGTCGATTTTTTTGCTCTCAAGTGTATATAATACGCACTGAAGTGGATCGAGTACACTGTCTAGGAGAATTTCCACTTTAATAAAACATAGTTTAGAAACTTCTTAATTTCACAATATGAAAGGCTTAGATAACGTCTAAGGAGGTTGCTATGGAGAATTGTTTCTCCAAGACTTTTGATATTACAGGAAAAAGATATATTAGTCTATATTAAGAAGTAACTCTTGAATGATTTTTTGATTTCCGTATTAATACATGAGCTTAAGAGGTTTTGATTATTTAGACTGATAAGTAAATCTTAGTGATATGTAGTATAAGTATATTAAAAATAGGAGTATCTTCTTTAAGAGTTCTTTTATTAATTTAGTTATTGGCTTATTTGTCCTTGTTCCATTTTTAACTTGTATGAAGCGTATTTATTGTTTCACTTTCTTTGGAATAATTAGTTAAATACGTGGAATGTTTTCAAATACAGTAATAGTTTCTTTGTCTATTTTACTAGTATTCAAACATTATTCTCAAATCTGTTTTAACTGACTTGCTATTTTCTATGACTTTTATTTCAATATTCGGGTCAAAAAGTTCTGGGACTAACCAATAAAAACACATTTTTTTTCGCAAAATTTGACTATTCATCTATATACTCTCCTTCTAGAGTGACATAATCATTCATAGACATTTGAATTGGCGCATTGTTTTGGTGAAACAACGTTTTTTTACCATGTGAGTCGTTTACGTTTTATTTCATCACTCGATCGGTCCAATAATGTCGCTGTTGATCGTTTGCCCATTCTTCAGATAGTCAATGAAGAATATTTCTTGCAAATCCCAGAAAGCAGACGCCATAACCTTTCCGGCCGACTGTTGAGTATTCAGACGGCTTTCTTCCTCAGCTCTCCACTCAGCAAACGCTCTCTTCGACTCTGGCGTATAATGGTAGATCCGACGCAAAAAATTCTTTGTATCACGCTTAAAAAGCTCCAAACAGCATTGGGATTCATGAAAACGTTGTTGCTTTTGCTCCATAGTGAGCAAACGCGGTACCCACTTTGAAAACAATTTTTTATGCACAAATTTTATTCTCTACCTTTTGCGTGGTCACATGAGATCCCCAAAAACTGTTTTTGCTGTTATAGTTGCCTCCCGCGGTAAATTTACGTGTTGGTGTTAGTGTTAGAGACAATTTGTTAAAGTTGACGTTTTCATAACTTTCCTTATTTGTCGAAAATAAATCGAGTACGAGATACTAATAGGTCCTTTTTAAATAAAGGCAAAAGCTTAACTAAGATGAGTGTTTTAGCGGTTAGATAGTTGTAAGAACAACATATGTTTAATAGCCTTTAACACCCTGCATATTTAAGTACTAACAGATTTTGGTAGAAAACATTTTTTATCAGGTTGTAAACAGTTATCATATTATCATCAATTACAAATAAATATAAGGAACAACCGACTAAAATTTTATTGAATGTTTTGTGACAAGACAATGAAACTAATCCTAATGTTAAAAAATTGTATAAAAGTACATTTACGATATTGTGCAAGTAACACAAGACGATAAAAAACTAAATTATATTACAAAATAAACATCTGTCAAACAGAATACATATAGAACTTCTAATAAGATTGTAAAAGCACAAGATAAAAGTTAGCTTGAGAAAAAAATTTTTCAAAGACATTCTAAAGAAACTTTAAAATATGTAAATTGAACTACAAAACATTTTTAAAGATACTGTATAGACAATGAATATTTTAAAAGATAAAAATTACCAATGAAAAAGTTTCCAATTGTAGAACCTCAATATAAAAAGTGATAAAAAACCTAACTGGTACACAATGACATAAATGGAAATGTAAGAAGTTAATGAATTACGCATCAAATTAATTAAACAACACAAAACATATTTCCAATTATGACAAAAGTGTAAAACAGAAATATTTAAGAAAATTGTTAAAAAATATGTTAAAGTCGAATTTGGTTTTCTCATAGTAAACGCTTTCCTTTATATCTTACGTAATAATAGTGAAACCGTACGTGTATATAATTTTGTTCTTTTTAGTAAATGTAAACACTGTATAAAAAAGGTTTTCAATTGGATACTTGTGTGGAAAATCAACTACAAACAATCAAATTGTTCAGAAACGTTATGACTTTATATTTAGTTCACCGCATGCTCAGGGGTATCATCTTTTTCAACAAGAAAGTTAACTTAACCCTTTATTTTCAACTGTAACCAACAATGAAACAACAATGTTATCCACTTTAGCTCTACATTCAACACTCTCACAGGCAATGCAATCCAATTTAAGACAAAAAAACAGGAGTACACACAGACAACCTTACAGATTATCCAAGCGTACGAAAAGAGATTTGTATCAAATATTTAAAAAAAGAGGAAAAGTAACACGCCAACAAATTTTTTTTAAACAAAAAAAATATACATTTAATAGATAGAAAACCATCTTTCAAGTAAAAAGTAATAACGATAATGACAGTCAAGCAAGTAAACTTTTCCCCCTTTCCCTATCTACATTTATGGTATAACCAACTTTGCAAAAATGATAGAACGTCTCACCTACCTTAAAAAAGTAATACACCTTAGTAACATTCACCAACACAATCAAAATCAACCGCTTAATTCCAGATTCCTACAGAAGATTAGGGCCATCATTTACTACACATATCACTTTAAAAAAGAAAGAGCATATAAAGTGGCCATCCTAAATTTACACCATTCTATTCTAGCAGATGTATTTAAGAACAAAATGGCCGAACAAGATCATAAAGTTTGTAAAGAGTAACCAAACAGCTTTTTCTCACAACAAAACAATAAAAAATATTTGATATGAAATACATCAGCAACATAATTGTGTTAATTGAATCCCACAGGATAAGAAATTATCTTACAATATTTCAGATGTCAATACTGCAGACATCCGAATACATGTGGTATCAAAACTGTTGCCTGCATTAATTATGTCAATGTACATAAAACCACTATATGCAAGAAATATTTCAGTACTCTAGCTAAGTGTGCTTTATGTAATGGAAGTCACTTGGCTAATTTTAAAGACATCAGAGTCTATCAAGACCTTCCTTATGTAGCAAGAAATGCAAATCAAACTCGCTGGCAACAAGTGTCTTCCAGTAAATGACCTTTTTCTTCTCCAGCATATAGAGTCCTAAAAGATGCATTTAAGTATCCCCAAACATGGGTAAGAAGAATAATCCAGCAAATAGTCACCAACAGAACAACATTTATTAGATACTATTAAACAATATTTTCTCAGATTCTAAGCCAAAATATCAAGATTACAGACATGCTTTCCAGTGTTATAAATAAAATAGTTTTAAAATGATAACCTTACTACGCATTGCACTATAGAACTCTGACGGTATTACTAATCACATTACTGTAATAACAACTTTTTTACAGCTGCAACAAAAAGATATATTGCTCATTTTAGAAGCTTATGCAACAAACAGTACAGCGTTAAAAATATCAGGCTGTAACACTTGCTACGCTAATCTTCTAGATGAAACAGCCCACAGTGGCTCAGCTGTGATAATAAAAAATACTACAGCCTATTACAAATTATAGCACTGTAAAAAAAATGCATGCTTAAAAGTTTAAACTCATTTGCAATTACAGCAGTTTACAGCCTACCGAGGCATATCATATTATCTGACGAATACGAAGAGTTTTTCAGAATCCTAAGCACTAAATTTATAAACAGTAGGTGCTTGAAATGCGATAAACATAGCCTGGGCACAAGACCAATTAACCCAAAAGTATGCACTGTACTAACAGTAATATACAGAATCAAACTAAAATTTCTTCACCGATTATTGTCTAGTCTTTACCACCATTGGTACAATCACACTTAATAAAAGAAACTGCCTTTCAGTCTTTGTACTAAACGTTACGATCAGTTCCGAAGTTACTTGGGTAAAAACCCCAGCTTAGCTATTATAATGGAAGGTAATTCAGATATCAATGTTATCAAGCTATGACTACCCCTACAAATAATAGTCCTGAAATCACTAACATTTTTCATCATATATAAGACCTTATTGTCGAGAACCCAGAACTCAAAAGATAAGAAAAAGCAAGAAACATATAAGACAAAACCTTCTATCATAGCTTTGTTCCTCAATGTATAATGTATTAGTAGAAGCACGTAATGAATTTTTCAAAGATTATATATCAACATTCTCTTCTGGTGATCACACTACAGGTAGAAGAACAAACAAATCTAAATAGATAGCAGTTTCACAAATTAGAAAATCCGACGATAGATAAAGCGTAACAGATAAAGCAGATACGTTTGAGGAATATTTTATTAATGTTTTCACAATTGTCCTCCTCCAAGGAAATGAAGATGACAATAAAATTTAATCATTTTTGAACGCCCCATCCCAGCTACATTTATGAATTAAGTCACTCTCTCTAGGTAAAATTTGTTATTAAATTAAACATATAAATGCAAAAGGAATGTGATAGCACTTGTTACCATCACATACAATTACATTTTAAGACTAACTTACCTTCTGATATACTGAAGGCATACTTATATATGGAAAACCACCCAACATGTCCTAATCCTACAGACTAATAAGGTCCGCTGCTCCTAATATCAAAGATGACTGAAAGACTGCTACAAAAAAGAATTAAGAAATCAGTAGGCTACTAAATAATCCCATCTTATCGGTTTTCATTTTTGAACATCACTCAATGATGTATTAATATCACCGGATTATTATTCATATTAAGGAGAACCTTAAATTAATTGTTATAAATTTAAATTTTCCTCTTCAAATAAGCCCATCTGGACCTATAGGATCCAATTATGGGGTTGCACAAAGATATCGCAAGCCAAAATACTACAACGTTGCACCCCAAAATTCAATCAGAAATGATACTCTTCACAGATTTGAAAATGCTACACTATAAGTTAATAAGGTACAAGAACGATCTTGCAGCGCTATTGTCGATACAACTATCATTTGTCCGAATACTTCAGTAAAATTGTCCACAGGGCCTTATCGTATAGCCTAATCAAAACTAACGTATATTTATCCGGGAGACTAGCGATGGCTATATTTTCCACATGTCATGTAAAACATGGTTTAAGTATTATTCAAATTATAAGAGCAGGTTGTAAATATGCAATTTATTACATTAAAAAAATAAATAAAAAACCTCTATGTATATGTTGAAATTTTCTTAATCAAGAAGTTAATTAATTCAGTGCATTGCATTTGTAGTGGCAACTTATTGATTTAGTAATTAGAATAATTAGAGTTAAAATATCCTCCACATCTAACGATAGGAGAGGTACAGATTATAATAATAATAAAGAGTTAAAATAGCTCAATGCTAGATATGTTATATGTACCTAGTACACAGGATCTTCAATTAAATAAAATTAAATAAAGTCTAAAAGACAAGTTTAACATAGTTAGCATTGATGTAACGTTATTAAGGACTTTTAGAGCAAATTTACAAAAGATGTTAATTTACATCTTAGTTGAGAATGTCAAAATATTAAAACTATTATTAAAATAAACAATGATAAAGATACTACTATGCGTAGCATTAAGGCTCTTGTTTTGAATATTCAGGATCCTATAATTCATCCTTCTGTCTACTTAGGGTTAAGGTAATGACTTTATTATGTTTTGTGTTTTGTTGGCCGTTCTGCTTCTCTAAAACCAGAGACCGTTTTCCCGCAACGCGCGGAAAATTAATGGCCAGTCATGAAGCAAAGTTACTCACATTTGGAGCTCCATAAAATTCCGCGATGGGAGAGCCGGCCCCGTACCGTTAAACCTCGTACCTGTGCAGCAAGACCATCAACACATTATCATGGAGTAATTTATCGTTACTAAATCAGGCGGCGAGCGAGGTCGCGGCACAATGCCCTGCGCCAAATATAAATCAGCCGCTCGCCGGCGATCCCGGCCCGTTCCCGGAGCGACGCGTTTTTGCGGCATTCCGGTTCATCCCGATACGGGATGCGCAGACAAAGGAGTAAAACAAAGGGAGCCGGGTCAGAGGAGCCTTACGTTCTCGGATGGAGGCAATAATTTCAGATTATAATGAGGGGACAGGTAGACATTATGCAAATGCGTGCGTTATGCGCAGTTGCAGAACAATGACGCAAAGAGTCGTAAAATTCTTAATCATCCCGGTATAATTTTACAGGCCCAAATGAATCTTCATCGCTAGGTTTGAGTTAAAGTTTATGTCAGGCAATTGTAAAGTAATGACTCGTATACGACAGTTAACTGAAAAATTGTTGTGTAAACATTTAAATCAGGCTGTTTTTGGCTAAAAACAATGTAAATGTTTTTCCTGTTTTTCAAGTATATTTAGGCCCATCAATTTATAAACACTTTGTACAACAAATCTGCAACAAAACAAGCATTATATTTGTTAAAACGTAAAGGAAAATAGTATTTTAACTTAATTAAGTCAACTGTTACAAAAAGCTAAAGAACTATATAAATACGCAGAACCAGGAAGTGATTTTTTTTAGTTAAGTAAACAGTGGTTTTATTGCTTATACTCATCTCTGAATACTACCTACCACTTCTTATTTATTATTATAATACTGGTGCCATCATAGAATATTACGCTTTGAAACACCCGGCTCATTGGCTAGATGTCAACGTTAAGGTTGTTAATAAACTCATTTAATTAGAACTGCGTTGTCTTATTTAGGTAGTGTAAATTAACAAAATGTAATGCTTTCTTTACTTTTTTCTAACAAATTATGACATATAAAACAATTTGGTATGAGTCTATTAAACCAGATGTAGCTGTTATTGGATTTACACTGACGAGTTCAACTGTTGAGATAAAAAGTATATGTCTATTTAATTTCAATTTGTTAGACCAAATGTTGTTAAATTTGCAAATATTAATTAGTTATAAATCCTAAATCTAGTGGGTCAATGTACCGCTTCTAATAAGTTATGCTCTATTAAGTTAATTTTTGGGCCTAATTTCTTTAATTAAAATATTTAAATATGTAAGTAGAGGGCTAATAAATTTTTTACAGCAATTTGAACTGGTTACTTCGTTTGTATTTTTTGCCATATCGTGTGAGCACCTTAACTGACAATTTTTTTGGTGCTGCATATATAACAATTTAATATGTTTTCTACAAATTAAGTTTTACTATAAACTGTTGCATTTTTTTATTTAAATAGTCAAAACTTCAAAATAATCGAATAGTATTTTCTACATTTTCAGGTTATTAAACCCATGTAATGAATAATAGTGCTAAAAAAATTTCTATAATAAATTTTTTAATATTGTTCTTAACGAATTTGTTTAGAAGTATAAAATATGTTATAAATTTTGTTCTGATAAATCAGATGTTTGACAATTGCATATTTATAATTTTTTTGCTAAAATATCGTTCAAGTGATCCTAACGTTGAGGCTACTTTACCGAAAAAATAGACCTAATTATGTGTAATTGACTAATTATCAACTAATTGTTTATGTTTAGTTAGTTTTATTGATTAGGCATTATTTGATGCCATTACCAATAGAGATAGCAATTAGTTTCTTTATGAGGGGTTTCAATTTGCCTACACCCAAAGTAGATCTTTGTTATAGAAGAAAATTAGCCTTTTGCGAGCTCCACTGGTCATATTTGTTGGTATGTGGATGTATATAAAACCATTATTTTGGCCGCACAAAAAAGCGAAAATTTTCCAAACATAATAAATAAACAATTTTTTTGAAACAAATAACACTCGTTCTCAATTCCTATCCCATTCACAGAATTATTTATAAGGTTATTGATACTGGAGAGGCAGGCGTGTAAATAGCCGCTCTCGTGTGCGGTGTGAAACTGTACGGCTGTATTGAACGTCAACCGATAAGGCCAAAATCGTCCCTTAAACGGCCGTCGCGAAAGCGGATGGGGCGGCTACCGATATCAACCAACGAGTATTGCCAGATGGTTCCACGGTGGCCACCTGCGCTGCGGATCTGGTATTTTCGGATTATAAGACACGACTGAATTGCGCTGAGTGCTTTTGCGGGTTGATAAGACACGACCGAATTGAGCGATGCGAGTCGAATCTCGGTGTTAAGGCACGACGAATTGGCCCCTGCGAAGTGCGAATTTGCGGGTGTTAAGACACGACCGAACGGCCGCGCTGCGAATGCTAATGTCGCCGGGCTTCGCGCCTGGCTTGGCGGTAGGTCTTTGCGGGCAATTATCATGACAGCACCTTTCGTATCGTGCCGCCGATGGCGATGCAGACTTGTCGGCTGAGCAAAGCCCAATGCCGTTTTGTGTGCGATGGCAAAACGTAGCAGATATCAAAGGCCCGCATGCCGCCGCGATATAAAGCGGTTCAAGGGCGAAAAGGCCGCCACACCAGATACAGACAAACACTTTTAATGTCTCAATACTTAAGATGGTTAACGTTTATCCATTATTTGGAGTCCCTTAATTATTTCAGGTTATCAGTTCTAAAGAAACAAATTTTCTCCAATCTACTGCAGTTTCTGCCATAAAATGTTCTTTCCAAAATTTTTTCTTTGCTTTAATAAATAGTAAAAGGCGAATCTTCTTTTACGGTTCATAGTTCTGAGTGGAGAGATCTCTAGAAAGGAACTAATTCCAATTTCCTTTATAATAGCTGGATTCTATTCCAATGAAGTAAATTTTGCCTGAAATATTCGTGTGCAGAGTACGCTACGTAAAGCTAGACGTTGCAGCGCGGAGCCGGGGGAAGGACACGCGGAAGAGAGTGGAGTAATTTTGCTAGATAAAGAATTGAGTTTAGTTTTAGATGACACATGTTATTGAACTGTACATAGAAATTGTAATTGAGCTTTAGCGTGGTGTTATAAATACGGCGTTTACGTTGGATGCTAATTTGCGGTACATAAATTTTTGGCGACGAGGATGGGATCCGAAAAACAATGAGATGGGCTATCCTGCGTAACATTTGAAAAATAATAAGAATTCTTATAACAGTTTGAATTGAAAGATAAGTCTCATATCAGAGTATAACCGACTAATAGTTTTTTTAGTGTCAGTTTTGAGTAATAAACATAAATCACATAAAAATGTTAATTATTGGAAGATTAAGGAGTTTAGAATCAGAGTCTAATGATTTTGAAACTTGGGTCAAGATTTTCGACAGTTTATTAGTGACTGATGCGATTGACCGGAAAACAGAAGCAAATTGGTGCCGAGCTATCTTTTTCTTCAGTATTGGGATAGTCAATTCCTCCACGTTGTCTAATCTGGTAGCACCCGATGACCCAGTCTCCAAACTTTTCAAGAATCTCGCTGCAGTCCTGAAAGCGCGGAACGTTATAGATTCTCTAACCCCCGACAGCAACAAGGTGAATCGGTGTCAGCGTACCTGGCGGATCTTTGTTACTGGCCACTGCGTGCAAGTTTACGGACCTCGACGATTGACTCTGTGACCAGTTTATCTACGGTTGTTCAGCTTAGCAACATAGAAAGCTTATCTTGGCAAGGACGATAATGGGAAACTGGAAGAAGTAATGCTAGTTGCACTTGCACATGTGTCTGCTCAGTCCAGTACAGTACTAATTTGTAATAGCCAATGCAAGGCACACATACAGGAGGAGACAGTCCACAAGACTACCTTCAAGTCCAGAAAAAAATCTAAAAAAAATCCACTAACAACGGTTTCACGACTGAAAGTCTTCATCCAAAAGCCAATTCAAGTCTTGTCCAAATTTTGACGCAATGTTACACAGCACAGTAAAAGAATGTAAACACAAGAATATCGTTTGTTATTCTTGTGGAAAGCGTGAGCGCTTCTAAACGTACTACCGTTTCAAATAGTAGCACCAAGTTGAATGCTCAATAAAAGTTTTTGGAAAGAAATTAACTTTCCAAAATTTCACCCGTCCTTAATCGGTTGTGATTTGATGCGAATATTCAAGCTTCACGTCCCCTCCCCGCCATCGACGTTAAGAAGACTACAGCAAGCAACAGAAGCCTCGCACTAAAGGAGTGCCCCTCGTAAAGGAGTATGATGAGCGGTTCTCATCTCCGACAGGCAGAATTGACGGATTTAAAACCAAATATCGCTCAAGAACTACGCAACGCCAAAGTTTTTAAAGACTTGTTCTCTTGAAGTTCACCAAAAGCTTTCAGAAATGGAACAGTTTAGTGTCATCGAGCGTATCGATTCCAGTAAGTAGGCATCACCGATTGTCGTGGTTCAGAAGCCCAATGAAACACCAGAGAAGTTGTTTTTGTCAATCACTGAAAGAGACAAGTTTTTCAACTTGAATGGAGTCAACGCTTATGATCAATTGGAAGTGGAGGAAACTTGCAAAAAATTTCTTGACATTAGCACACATTGAGGTCTGTACCGGTATAACGTCCTACCACAGCACATCGCTTCTTTCCCAACCATATAAATTTATGGATAAACTTATGGAAGGAATTTCAATATCTAGGTCTTACATTGACGATGGATTGTGCAGTGGTTAGTCAGACCAGGGTCACCTTCAAACGCTAAAACTGATCCTCAGTCTTATGCAAAAATTCAATTATCGCTTATTCAAGGCTGAATGTAAATTTTTACAACGGAAAATTGAGTATTTGGGACACGTCGTATCCAAGGAAGAGATTCACAACAATCCGAAGAAAGTTGAAGCTATCCCTGCAATTCAGGGTCCAGGCATTCCTCGGATTGATTATGTTTTAGGGAAAATTCATTTCGTTCTTATCAAATGTTTGCGAATCCCTCTACAGTCTCACGACGGAAAGGAGCAAACTGGAATCAAAATTCCAGTAAGCATTTGAACATGTCAAATCGATGCTTTTGTCAGCAGAAGTGCTTGGTCACCATGATTTAACCGTCTCTATTGGAATATGGAGCGATGCATCTTCCAGTGGAATTAAAATTGTTTTATTTTATCGTTTTCCAGATGGTAAAGGAATATCGCATAATCTACGATCCAAGATCCTAATATAGAAAAGCAAATTAAAGAAAAACCTTTTCCATTATCATTAGAGTCAAAAACCTTTTTAAGTACTGATGCGATCGGAAGTTTATCCTGATTAACTTCAACAAACTACTTAAAATAAGTACTAATAAAAAATAAGTTTTGTGCTGCTAAGAAAAAACAGTTTTAAAAGAGATTAGTAAGAATAAATATAAAGAGATTAAATTATTGTTGAATTGTTTCAAAAAGGAAAATTTGACTAATTTGATGACTAACCTGATTTAATATTAAAGACAATAATTCGAGTTTTGTGAAGTACTCTATTTCATTTACGTTTCCCCAGATTCGCAATACCTTAGCCGAAGTGAGTTTTTTGGAGGCTTTCAAAATACTCCCGCCGGGAAGAGTTTTGAAAATTAGTGGTGATCCAAGGGAACTAGATTAGGAAAATAGAGAAAAATTTTAGACCTCAGTTTATCCAACTTTTGCTCTATAATCGGCTTTAAAACATAGTGGCACAAAATCTTTGTTAAAGCTATTCCAAATCTTTTACTCACGATTGTTACGTCCAGTGTTCCCAAGTGTCACGTAGTATAAATAATTTTAATTTGGGTATTACAATAAATCCGCATCTAAGTTCCAAAAAGTAATTATTGAAAATTTGTATAAATCTGCTTATGTTCAAAATTGAAAATAGTTGTGTGCAAACACAAATTATAAAATTTATAATATCTGAATGGTATTTGTTTAAAAAAATACTTCATGTCCCTCTTGAAAACAAGACCTGTGCACTGAGTGGTTAAGGCTCTCGTACGTTCGCTCTCTCTGCCCGGTCGTCGCGCACCATCTCTGATGAGGAGCGATGTGGCAAGTACCGCGCCGCTTTAGACAACCGCATTATTAATTCCTGGGATGAAGCAAATGCAAATACTTAATTATTCTTAGTCGTTGATTAAGCCAGTCGCCAGGCATTTGGACCCCAGGATTCAACGCCCCAATTGCGTAGTCAATTTGACGCTACAAAAAGATGACTGGACAAATTTATAATTATCGTTTGTTCTAAAACATCTGTTCTTACAAAATCATTAAACGGCGTCTTTGTTTCTCCTTTTTCTTATACATTTCTGGGAGTTTATTAACTGATAAAGAGATCATTTGTTATTTTATTTACAAGATAACAGATTCTTGGAACTTTACATACCTCAAAGATATCATCAATTAGTACTTTAATGCAAATTTTCGAATTATTAAAATAACTAAAAAATATAATATCACATTTCATATTATTTCTGTTGTGACCATGTTTACCTTTGGTGACTGAAATATAAATTTTGGGTCAAATTAAAAGCTGGATTGTATTTTTATTGAGTACTGAAATACATAAAATAAGGAAAATTATGTCTGGCAAATGGCTACCTTGGTTTCATACTTAACACGTCCGACTTCGTTTTTGAGGTAGTCAAATGTTTGTGGAACTTTGATTTGAAGTAACCCCACAAAAGAAAGCCGTACGTTATTAAATTACAAGATCTTACTGACCAGTTGATGCCGTCATTTTGTGAAATTATATAATCAAACAAAATTGCTGGTGCAGTAAACTTTATGATAGGTAACGCCGTCCTGCTGGGACCACATTTGTTCCAGATTCATGTATACGCTTATTATAGCTTTTTATGAGTTACGTAATGATTTTCCGAATATGAAACGCATCAAGTATAGATGGTTTACGAACCCGAGTTGAAAATACTCCTCATCGCTAAACATAATTTTTTACCAAACCAATTGATGAACTGTAGATGGTGAGGCTGGTCATCAAGCTTAAGGTCTTGTGCCAGATGAGTTTTGTTCTTATGAAGGTGCACGTTTTCAGTAACCATTTGTTGAAAAAAATTGTACATGATGCCGAGTTTGATATTTTAGAATTTTTAGCGACACATTGACTAACTACAATATCCGTACACCAGCATATTCCACACTGTCTTGCATCTATTGCCGATAAAGTTACATCAAATATTGTATTCAATCTTTGGGCTAAGAATTGCACGGCCTATCTTGTACCGGCTGCAAAATTTTCACCAAATTTGCATCAAGTTTTAATAATAATAACTGTATAGTGTTTTATATTTATCAAAAAAAAAAAAACTTTAGAAAACATCTGTTTAAGTACCAGAGTTGTCGGTCATCAAAAAAGTTTGAAGTTTAAATCCGACGTTCAATTTGGACCACCCTTTTTTTCTGCAATAAATAAATATTTTAGTTTTACCTTCTGGATTTTTTAGTACTAGGCATGAATAATGCTAGTTTATCATTTTATTCCCAAGATGTAAAAGGTTATAACGAATCGTCGTTATTTTTGAGGAAGAGTCTAAGTTTTAATGGGCATATTTTTCAAGGTATGTAAGAAAACTTCAATTAGCATTTACAAAACGTGCTATCGTTTTGTAAAAAACTTATAGTAATAAATTATTTACCTCTAATTGCTTCTAATTTACCGCGCCCAATTTTTGGATCTAAAGAGGTGGTTTTCTGTAGATTGCAATATGTAAAAGATATTTTTATTTTGGATTAGTAAGCACGTTCAATGCAAATTCAAATTGAATAAAAAATTAATGTTGAAGAAAAAGTTCCAAATAAATTTTATTTGGATGTAAGTTGGTTTGAAACATAAAAATTTAAATTTATTGTTTATATAATGAAACTTGTAAAATGTATAACTCTATGTGTGGTCAGAAGGCTTTCAGCTAATTTTGTTGTGGCAATACAAAATTGGTGTAAAAACAATATTTATATATGTTACAATTAAAATAACAAAACAGTTTTTAAAATGCTCAATAATAAAACCATTATTATATGATGCTTAAAGATTTTTCGGAATGTTGTATTAAATGAAAAAAAAGGAACATATATGAATAATGATTTGCAAATAATAAGAATGCAAGTAAAAAATTTAAAAGCGTGCATTTTAGATTAAAATAAATACACGAAATTAAAGAGATCTGTCTTGAACAGATAAAAATTAAAAATTGTAGTATTGTAAAATACTATTGAAGGGATTGATAATTACAGAAATATATTTCAGATGCAGTAAATATTGATTTAATGCACATATTTTTTGTTACAGATTGAAAAACTACTTATAATTAAAAGGGAACATTCGCATTTTTTGTTACACCTTTATATTAGGTGTTGGCGTTCGTTCAAATTTTCTGAGGTGTATCTGAAGTGTCAAACCACTTTGTTTAATTTATTTATCGGAGAAATTGTTGTTGAAGTACCGGAAAACGTTAAACCTACTGCCAATAGCACATTAGAAAAAAATTAAAGCAAAATAGCATTCAGGAATCACAGATGCACTGGGTTACTGAGGCTTTATAAAAGAACTTCAATTGTCGCTGATAATAAGCTTTAATTATTCTCTGAGGATTCCGCAAATATATGACTGTTCTGTGGGTTAATATAGCCATCTCTACCTTAGTTTTCTTTAGCTGCGAAGAGGATTGACGATAAAAATGGTAAGTTGGCTGTTTCAAAAAAAGTGACAAAACATTTGTCTTGGGTTAAAATCGCGATAGGGCGTGCATACATAGTAAATAAACGTGCAAAGCTTGCAACGCATAGCGAAGTGACGAAGCAGTCTCCCAAATTTGAGAACTCTCTAGTCTAGTTGACCTTTGACCAATCAGTTTCAAAATCACTAGCAAACGAGCCTTTTTGGTCACCTGTCGATTAGTGAAAACAGAATTTGGAAATTCCTAGCCGTTCTCGAGTTATTGCTCGGACGGACGGACGGACGGACGGACAGACAACATGAAGTTAGTAAGTGACTCCGCTTTGCTTCGCCACTTAATAATAGAGATAGTAGAGATTACTATAGAGTATACTAAACATAATCATTTGCCATACACCAAGCTGTTTGCCTAGAGTTTGTAAAACACTTCCTTTTAACTCAAGTATACCAACATAACCGTGCTTGGCATTTAATTTTCGGATCAATTTGCGAGATTTTTTATCCATACACGTAAATTATTATTTTCTTGTGCTTGATATGAATAACAGGCCATTTTAATAAAACTTTATAACATATGTTAAATTAAGATTTGTAAGTGAAAAGAAACATAAATACAGTTGAATCAAAATCAGTGTTCTTGTAGAGGATTAACTTTATGGAGAATCGAATTTTCAAATATTATGAAAAACATGCATTTTTTAACAAATGTTTACGTGTATTTTATTTCGTTTTCTATCAGAAATCATCCTCTAAAAATTTTTGTTAAAATTTACTCTATATACATACACTCAGCTACAAATGATTTATTTGCTAAAATAAAAGCAGTAATGCAATATTATCAATTTCTAGAGAAACTTTGCCATCTACAATGTATTCAGCACGTTAACACTGCTTTATAAATTAGATTTAAACAGTACATTATCAAGTAATACAAATCAAATTACTCTGAATAATAGTTTAAGAGCGTGTTTACCTATCAAAATTGGATAGTAGTACAGCCATTCCATGAGAAAAGTAAACCACATAGGAAAAATCAACAGAATCTAATCTAAGTCGAGTAAGTTAAATTAAAGAAATTAAACCTTCTATTTTATGTGTCAAGCAGTTTCAGGATCATTGTCAGAATTTTAATTTCAATATTACTTATTGTTTCCATACATGCATCGGTATTTTATTTATTTAAAAATATTCAGTTGTAACCAGGTAGATGTTTGTCATGGTTATTACAGGAATTTAACCAAAATCAAATATCATTTTACAGAGATTGCGTTTGTCAATTTTATTAAGGTAACTATATATAATTTTATTTCCGTGTCAATTAATTTAATTTTTTTTGTCCCGTCCGTTAACAAAAACACTTAAAAATGCTTATCAAATTTTGTTTAAGCAAAATCACCAGTTGGTTTTTCCTCTTATTACTTAATTAAATAAGTGTTGCCTGAAATCCTAAGTTTAGTTCATATTAGAAAATCATTAATATTTTTTTGTATTCATGAAAATGTCTCGTCCGTTATTAATATTGTTCATGTTGTAATATTTTTAGAAAGGGATACTGGCAATCAAAGTTTCCAAGTTTCGGAAACTCGAAATGAGAAAATAAAAATTGCAATACGGAAGTACAGAGCGAAAACTAAAGAAAATGAGGAGAAATAGAACGAGTATAAGAAAAAGATGCAGAAAGAACTGTTAAAGAAAGGATTAATAAAAGAAATTTACTAAGAGAAATAAAACGTTAGCAAAAATTGCGAGACAAAGAAAGAGAAAGAAGAAGGATGTACAAACTGAAGCAAAGAAACTAAAACAAAGAAACAGTAGTTTGAATACAGGATATAAATACAAACAAACATTAAGAAAGTCACTGAAAAAAATAAAACGGATGCTGCCTGGGAGCCCGAATAAAAGAAAAACCATAATAAAGCATTTGGAATTAGATACGATGCTTGAATGATTGAAACCAAACTATAATAAGAAAGCAAGAAAGTAAAAAAGTTAGTGTGTCAAATCCAGAGCATAATGCGATAACCAAATTCTTTAACAGAGGTGATATCAGCAGGCAAGCTCTAGAAAAAAGCGATACCAAAAGTGTGAATGATATATCACCAGGGAAGAGAAAAATATTCCAACAACGTCATATAATATTGACAGTAAAGGAAGCATTTGCTTATTACAAACTCCTTTATCGAGAAACTTCAATCCAGAAAAGTAAATTCTATACCTTAAAACCTGATATGTCATATAACGTTTGGGTGTGTAAATACTATGCAAACTTTAGTTTTTTAATTAATGCTATTTACAGTAAATTTGTAAATTTTCCTGAATCTTGTGCTAAACTGTTAGAAACAGTCTATTGCGATGTAACTAATAAAAAATGTATGACCAACGACTGCATGGGATGTGATACCTGATTTGAGCTTGTTCTTATGATCTGATTCTCAATATGTTAATATGGATAAATTTATTTTAATATGACAAGATATTGATAGCCGTCCTCAAATTGTTAACACAGGAACATCATTTCGGATTGCAATTAATACTATTGAGGAACAATTAAATCAATTCAAAATTCATTTTTATGTAAAAAGAGTCCAAGAACAGTACTTTCAGGCGACAAAAGAATTAGAGTGAATAAAGTTATGATTCAAATTGATTTCTTTTGGTGTCACAAGATGAGCTGCAAGCTGCTCATTTAACAATTTATACATATATTGCTTGGTTAACTTACTCTACGGAATCATTCGCAATAGTTAGTAATTACCTGACCCATAGTAAATATGCCGTCTATGTTTTCATAAAGAAAATTTTAAGAGCACTGCACGATAAATTTAAAGATATTTATAAGATTAATTTTTTCTGACGGTTGTCCGGCACAATTTAAGAATAAATACACTCTTTCAAAATTATGCTTTTTCCGACTGATTTCGGCATCTCTGCGAAATGGATTTTTTTGCCACGTCCCATGGTAAAGGGGCTGTACATGGAATAAGAGGTCTAGTTAAAATGTTGGTTTGGATGGATGTAAAGTCGAGAAAATTGGTAATAAAGATTGCGTGTGACTTTTACCAATGCGCCAAAGCTAAAGTAACTAATGTACATGTAATGTTAATTACCAAAAGCAAAATAGAAGAGATTAAAAATATTAAATAGAAGGTAGCAAGAAGTTTCCAGAAACCCTTAGATTCAATCAAAACACGTTTTAAGGCCGAAAGTCCGAATCATTTAATCACCAAACGTACTTTTGAATCATCAGGAGATTTATGTAGCATTTTTACGCCTAAGTTTCTATGCCATTTGTTAATTATCGTTCATGTTTTGTAAATCTTTTCGTTGTCGGTTTCATTGATTAATAAATTATTTTTTAAATGAAATTATGTCCCATCTGTTATTCAATTTAAAAATGAAGACATTTTTTCTATGGCTACAATGTTCATGATTATAGTATTCAGCATTAGGTCAGCATCCAAAGACTGACATGCAAAAGTATTAAAGTCCGATTATATGCTAAATTTCGGAATTTGAAAGAAAAATCTCATATTACCAAATAATAAATTTTTTTCTGTTCCGTCCGATGTCAGTCTCTTTTAATTGCTGTTAATATGGACGGAAGCCAACAGGAGGATATTTCTGTGGTTTCAAGTTCTAATGACTGTATCCTAACTAGGCATATATATATAGTAAAAGAAAAATATTGTGCTAGGCGAAAATTCACTCCACACATAATAGAGAGAGGGGTGTTGGGGTTCACGCTGAAGGGGTAGTACCTTTTGCCGGGACGGTCACATCGAGCGTTATAAATGGGAGATGGTTCCCGGTAACTGGTCCCCGCAGGGTGCCCAACCCTCACTTATGGCTCCACGTGCCACACCCTGGAAACTGCGTTGACCCGCAGGCTAAATAAGTGAGGGTAACCAGATATGGTAAAGAGTCTGCAACGTCTGACCCAGAATGGGCGGTTGCAATGAGCAGACACGGCTCAACAGCCGAAGAGAAGGCAACGTGTCTAAGGGTTAGTAACCTGAGAAATTACTCTGCCTGCCGGAGGCAGAAAAGTGGCAGCCCCACTACCGGCTTAACCTGCACAGCGCTCGTAACGCTGCCAGGGGATTTTAAATTACTGGCAAACTTCATGAGAATCAACCGGACGGATCACCAAGCAGACGAAAAAGGCGTGAAAAAGACAAACGAGCTGGAATTAAGGAGAGAATACAGATAGCCACGTTGAATGTTAGAGGGCTAGGAATAAAAGAAACTGAATTAGACAAAGAACTTATGCAAAGAAAAGTAGACATAGCAGTTATAAGTGAAACAAAAAAGAAACTAAAAGGCACTAAAGAAACTAATAATTATATAATGATCTACAGCGGAATACCTCAAAACAGACGGGCAAGTAGTGGAGTCGCAATCATGGTCAATAAAACGTGGAGAAACAAAATAGTAAGCTACGAATATATCAGTGAAAGAATAGTAACTACCAGAATGAAAATAGATAGAGGACACATGATGGTTATAGGAGTATACGCCCTGAAGAGGGAAAGAAAGAGGAAACAGAGCAGTTCTACAAACAACTACAGAAAGTAGTAAACAAGTATACAAAGACAGACCACCTCATAATAAGTGGAGACCTAAATGCAAGAGTGGGAAAAGACCCCATCCCAGGAACTGTAGGCACATGCGGCGAAAACGTAATCAACAATAATGGACAAGAACTACGACATTTCACTACTTTCAACGAACTAAAACTAACAAACACGCTTTTCAAGAAAAAAGATATACACAAATACACCTGCTCAGCAAGAGGATTCAGATCAATCATAGACTATGTCATAGTCTATAACAAGATGACAAACCTCGTGCAAGACGCAAGAGTTTACAGGGGAAGTGATATAAATTCAGATCACTATCTTCTAGTAGCCACTATAACCCTATTAACAAAATGGAAGAAACGAAAAACCACAAACACAAATAACCCAGAAGAAGTTTTCAAAATACATCTCCTTAGAGAGGAAAGTACCCGATATTTATATCAAAACAGACTACAAGAACACTTACATCATTAAAGCAGCGAATGAAGCAGTAGGGAAGGAAAAGAAAAGAAAGAAAACTAGAGGATTAAAAATATGGAATGAAGAAGTAGAGAACGCAATAAAAGAGAAAAAAGAAGCATATCTAATATATCTACAAAGAAGAACCCCCGAAAATAAACAACGCTACAATGAAAAACGAAACTTAGTAAAACAGATCGTAAGACAAGCCCACGAAGAATCTTGGGAAAAACTGATAAGCAACATAGAACACGACGTATATGGAAGACAGGAATTCGCTTATAAAATGATGAAACATTTGAACAGCACAGTAAAGGACGTAGCAAAATTAAAAACGATTAACGACAAAGAGTGGAAGGAACACTACACAAACCTATGGAATAATCGAGAAATCAACGAACAGGACATTTTAATACAGGAAGATATTGATGAAACTGATTTTACAATTGACATGATTACCATAGAAGAACTAAGAAAATGCCTAAAGAAAATGAAAAACCGGAAGGCTGCAGGGCCCGATGGAATTAGTATAGAATTATTGAAAAATGGATCCTCCATCTATCCACTTCTAGAATTCAGAATACTACATCTTTTAAGTGAATGTTGGCGAAAGAAGAAGATCCCAACAGAATGGCAGACAGCAGAAGTCATATCAATATTTAAAAAGGGAGACCGCTCAAAATGCTCAAATTATCGAGGAATCAGCCTCCTAAACACCACCTATAAATTATACTCCAAAATAATTAATGAAAGAACAAAACCCATAGCTGAGGTATTACTAGACGAAAGGCAATCTGGATTTCGCAAAGGCCGCTCATGTAGTGACAACATATTCGTTTTAAAGAGATTAATTGAAAAAAGAAGAGAATTCAACTTGGAAACGCAGCTTGCATTTATAGATTTCGAAACAACTTTTGACTGCGTAGACAGACATAAACTCCTTGAAATAATGAAAGAAAAAGGATTCCCTAACCACCTTATAGAAATCATAAGATCATTATATATTAGCACAAACATAGTAATAAACAACAACGGCAGTAAGTCTGATAAAATTCAAACAAATCAAGGACTAAGACAAGGGTGTGGGCTATCACCCACTTTATTTAATATTTATATCGACGACGTGGTTAAACTTTGGAAACCACAAGTAAACCCAGTGATAAAACTACGAGAAGACAAAAACATAAACTTACTGCTATATGCCGATGATTTAACAATAATTCAAAAGAACGAAGACGATCTGCAAAGATCAATTTACCGTCTCAAATTACTCTGCGAAAACTACAATTTGAAAATATCTAAAGACAAAACAAAGATAATGGCCTTCCAAGGAAAACAACCAGTGCGATCGAAAATAATAATAGATGGAAAGACTTTAGAACAGATATCTCATTTCAACTACTTAGGCTGCGACACCACATACGAAAATGACAAAGATGTAGAAAACAAGATTCATAAATTCCAAGCAATTTGCGGGACAATAAATAGAACGCTAAAACACAAAACAAGAAAAGAAACAAGAATGAAATTTTACAAGACCATGGCCGTCCCTATACTCACTTATGGAAGCGAATCGTGTATAACAAACACATAAAACAAATCTAGCATACAAGCAGAGGAAATGAGGTTTCTCAGAAATGTTAAAGGTTGCACAAGGATGATAGGATAAGAAATGAAGAAATAAGGGAAGAACTAGAAATTTTCAACGTTAACGACAAAATAGAAGAATACAGAAACAATTGGAGACAACACGTTAATAGGATGACAGAAGAAAGAATACCGAAACAAATCCTAAACTACCACCCAAGAGGACGCAGAGAGGTAGGAAGACCGAAGAAAAGATGGTCCTAATCAAATGAAGTTCGGAACAGGCAGAATGGCCTAAGCCTTGACGACAGAAGAAGAAGAAGACATAATAGAGAAAACAAACATAAATTCAATCAACTTCATACCAAAATTTATATATATATATATATATATATATATATATATATATATATATATATATATATAACAATTACAGTTTTCCATTATTTAAAAATGTCTCGTCCGTTAATGTCGGATAGCTCTGAGTAGTAAAAAAGAGATAGCGAAAGAAGTAGGAAAGATTAGAGCGTTTAAGGAAGAATACACAAATATAGGAGTTTCAAAAAAGTTGGGCTTACTATTGGGGTAGTTCAAAATTTTGCAAAAGATGTTAAATTATGGGAAGAGTTATTAATGAAGATTAACAAGGATAGTTACAGAAAGACATAATCTAAGCTTTTTCGTATGCCAACATAGCTTTAACGGTGAAGACAATTAAGTGTATTGTTGCATATTCGGCTAACACTAAAGGACTACAAATTTTTAAAACAATGCCATAAGAATGTTTATCAGATATCACGTCATGAAAGCAGTGCTGGAATATCGTCATATTTGTGGATGAAAGGTTTTGTTTGAATGGCCTTGATGGAACTTACTATTACGTTGTGACATAAAGAGTAAAACAGTATTAAATATTATAAATAAGTTAATCTCTCTTAATAACGACATTAAATGTTAACATTTTTTTAATAACCAACCTAGTTCAACCGACATATCAAGTTGTGTTAGATCATTTCATGTTTGTTTCGTAAAAACAAAGGTATAGACAGTTGTTTAATTTTTATATATATAAATTGTTTTAAATTATCTTTTACTACATCACTTAAAAATCCAGTTTTCGAGAATCCAATTAACTCTAAGCAAGTGGTCGAATGGTTGAATCCGTTTGGTCTTAAATGTTAGTACACAATAACGCGTAACTTAGCGAAATTTGCTGCTAGGCTAAAAACCTGTTACCCAAGAACTCCAGGCGAAGCATCTGCGTAAATCTCGGCGGAGATTTACGCCCGCTCTTCTTTTTGCGGCTTACGGTGAAAGCGTCTAATAAAGCAATCGGCGAATAACCACGATTACAATAAATTCCGGCGTAAATTAAACTAGATGAACGCTACCGGCGAAAGAATATAAACACTGCAGAAAGGCTTACGCTGCTGACATCGATTACTCTTTTTCAGAGCCATATACGCCGTGATTGATCGCAGGTAGCTGCTAACACACGCGCGCCTAGGTGGCCACTATAAACCGCGGCATTATTTATAACTACACTAAAATTACTTATAACTAGGCAAATATACGGCCTTCTCACCCTGCGTTCGCAATTTATTTTTTTCGAGTTGGTGCGCCTGCATTTGCGGCGCCAAGAGGCGCGTTAGTTATTTAACGATGCTATTTGTATTCATAGGCAAGTTAACAAACAATGATGTCGATTTTCAAAACCATATATTTGGTTTGCAATTAGACGGGTTACTGGAAACTGTTGCATAAAATTGTTAATATTATGTTTTAGCGTACTGGGTGATAGCTTAGAGCTTGTTAGCTGAAGATCTTATGTAAAGCTCGAGTAAACGAAAATCATATTAATTTTGTCTTATTGCCAAATAACAAATAATATAAAAGAACAATCAATAAACTGGAAAATGTTTAGGGGATTACTAAAAAAACTAACTAAAATAATAATAAATTTTAGAGTTGGTTTCTCTTAAAAGTAAATGTTTTTATCGAACGAAAGCTTTGCAGTCAAATGTAGTATGTGAATGAATGAATGAATGGCTTAACACTCCTTGGAGGGGTTTCGCCGCTTCTAAGGAAGCTTTCGAGATCCTTTGCGGGGGATCAGCCCGTCCGGTTTTCATCTTATCTGCTGGCATATCTTGTTCCACCCTTTTCTGTCCCCTACCTTTCTCCTTATATCATCCATTCCCATTCCTATCTTTAGTAGATCATGTTTTACTTCGTCCATCCATCTTGATTTAGGCCTTCCTTTCTTTCTTTTCCCGGCTGGTGTCCAGTTCATGATTATGTTCGTAGTTTCCTGCGAGTCAGCCCTTAATACGTGCCCCAGCCATTTTACTCTCTACTGTTTTATTTTTTAACTATGTCCACTTCAATCTCCTGTGCTATTTCGTAGTTCATTCTTGTTCTATATTCATTTTCTGCACTTTTAATTGGTCCTAGTATAGTTCTGTATATTTTTATTTCCATTATCCTTAGTTTTTCCTCTTCTTTATTCGTTATTGACATTGTTTCCGCCCCGTACATTACTATTGGTCTTATCAGAGTGTTATAGATTCTTATTTTGGTTTTTTTTGAAATGTAGTTACTTTTCAATAATTTCTTATTAGCGTAGAAGGCCCTGTTTGCTGATATTATCTTATCCGTTATCTCTGTTTCCCTTTCTCCATCTCTTGATACCATAATCCCTAAGTATTTAAATTTGTCGACTTCTTTGTATTCGTGATTTCTTATTTTTAGGGATCCTTCTGTGGCATTACTTCCCGTTCTCATGATTTTTGTTTTGTCTTCGTTTATTCTTAGACTGACTTTTTGTCTCTCTGTTATTAGCTCTTCGGTCATATTCCTTAATATATCTCTTCCTTTGGCAATCAGTACTAAGTCATCTGCATATGCTAACAGTTGTGTCCCCCCTGTCCTTACTGTGCCTTTATTTATTCTCCGCGTTATATATTCTATACACATATTAAAAAGTGTGGCCGAAAGCGCATCTTATATATAATTCTTATATATTATATATAAATCTTATATATCTTATATATCAAATGTAGTATGTGAGGCTACATATGAATTGTTTTCTATAAATATCCATTATGTGCATATTGTACTGATCTGAAATCAATCCAGTAACTAGATTAATTTGCTGGTTTCTTAGTCCCAGTGGTCATCTGTAATTTGCTTATATGTGGTTCTAATAATCTCTTCACTCTGCTCTAGCCCGCCTTCAAGTTTCAGTGCTTTTGATGGGATTTAGTTATTTAATCAACTGTGAACTACAGTTCTGATTATTACAAACATTGGTTCAAGTTCAGTACAATAATTTCTGATTTTTTTTGCTAGTTCATTAATTTTTTGATTTTCTGTTATGCTTTTCAAGAATTATACGGTTTGGTAGATATTTTCAGACCAGTTTATAATTTATCTGCTATAAGTAACTAGACCTCTTGTTGTAACTTGACCATTATTTAGGATTAGTATGCTTTTACTTTAATAGTTTCTACTTTAATTTTTATAAAGAGACAAGTCTATAACGGAAGTACTTGCTTAGAACAATAAAGTATATTTTTCCAAAAATGCATGTCTTAATCTGAGAAGATTTTTCAAATATTCCAGCTTCAGTACCACTGTGGGTTTTGCATCAGTCTGTATAATAAATTTATTTTCCTGTCTGACATTGTTTACATATGCATATAATTCCAGTCAACTTAGTTTAGGATACTTAAAAGTTTTTTATAGCTGACCTAGTGCGATTGATCATTTTTAATAATAGGTTTATGACAATTCCTAGACTAAGTGGACTAGCTTACCAGTTTTCATTACATTACAGCCTATAGAAAGTAATCCATACCTTTAGTTTGACAGGGATTGCATAAAAAGTAAAAAAGGTCTACTTTTTCTGACGCGACTGTATGCCCCAGAGCGCTGGCTCCAGAAAGACTCGATGGAGGAGGAAGTCAGCTTCAAAGCGCACTTAGCGTCAGTTCCGTGCGAGTTTCCGTGCGGTTCGTATCATCGTTTTAGTGTACGCTTGTCTAAAGGCTCGGTCAAAGCTTAAAAATAACAAATTCTATCAAACCGCGCTACGCCATTAAATTCTGTGTGGAATTCGGAAAATCGGCTATGGAGACCAAGCAGGAATTGATAAAAATGACTGTGCACACTATCATTATCCAGGATTTGAAGATGAGAAAAATCTGTGCCAAGCTCGTCTCGAAAGTTTTGACGTAATGCTTTCCCGGGTCCCCTACAACCCTTTTTCCTGTTCCCCCGAGTGAAGACAACCCTTAAGGACACTGTTATGGAACCGTAGCAGAGGTCCAAGCGGCTTAGGCGCACCGCTTGAAGGGCATTTTGGAAAAGGACTTTCAAGGCGCCTTCCAAACGTGTAAAACTCGTTGACGGAGGTGTGTCGACGCCCAAGGGTTCTATTTTGAAGGAAAATATCTTTAATATGTTTTTCCCAAATTTTGTCTCATTACTTTTTATACAAACTTTATATATCTTAAGTAGGTAAGTTTAGTGCAGCTTCCATGGCTGCCGTTGCGGTACATAGTTAGATAGAAAAGTCTTTGGAATTTAGCCAAATCTATCGAATCTTGCTTTTGTTTTAATTTAGATGAGCAAGCTACCAATACTACTTTTTGTATATTTGGGTTTTAAGTTGCATTTGTACCTAAAATTATTCTTAAATATTACTCTCTTAGCACACTCTGCTTGTTGACGAGACATAATGGTTTTAACTTACTCATTATTCTTCTTCTAGTAAATATAACTGTACTGTATTCTGAGAATTTACACTTCGTTTTCTCTTGTACAAAAACCTTTTGCATAATTATTATCAGACAGTCGGCATAATATTGAGTTTAATGGCTTGTCTATTCAGTTCAGTAAGAAGTATGTTCACTGCCAAGTTTCATACTAAAGTTAATAAGATTCTCCCGTACTTGGATTTTTTTTAGCAATTATCTTCATCGTTTTTATAAATATATTTTCTTACTTATTAATCTGCAGACTTATAAGAGGTGTGTTAAAGCACCTGTACATTAATAGGAAAAACTATCAGTCTTATTTCCCTTATAAAATTTACAACAAAAATATAAATTTATAGGTGTGTGTACATATATCTCTTACAGATATAGGAATAAAAACTATTTTAGATTGCTTTCAAGTAAAAAAAAAAGTTATCAGTCTTGCTCTTAGGGAGTCTATAAAATTATAGTATAATAATGATTTTTCTTTTGCTAGAACTAATGTCTTCAACGTTTTGTTGCTTTTCTGGATGTATTTTTCGTATGGGTTGATTTTAAGTAGTCGTACTGTTATAAAACTAGTTTGAACTTCTTAACAATGTTTTTCCCAGAAGTTTCTTAGAAAAGCGAATACGTGTATGAAACAGGTCGAGGAAATGATAGTATTCATCCCGTTCGCCTGTTTTCGCTAACATGAATACGGAAAGAAGAATTTAAACCGGAAAGGGCCTAAAATGTGCAATTAAATGCGTGGATGGAATTCGCAAAGATTTGGTCCTAAACTTTTACACAATAATGGACAACAGAATTAATAGCACAAAGAACATGACTAGATAGAAAATAGGAACAAAATAAATTAGTGATAGCAGGCTTTGGGACAACTTACATTAACATACTTTTCAGTTTTTAACTCCGCTAAAATGTGTAACATGAAAGTTTCTACCGGAAAATCAGAAATACGATAATAGAGCAAGTAACGTCCTTCACATATTTAAGGGTAGAAATAACAAGTAACCCCAATAACTAATACAAACTAAAATGTATTTGAAAAAATTAATACTTAAAAACTGAAATAATACAAAAAAACAATGGTAAGACTGGTAATGACCTATGCTGTGGAGACACGTGTAGGCACCAGCAAAATCAAGAAAAGATAGGATAAGGAGTGAAACCATAATAAATGAGTGAATCATAACAAATATTATGAAGCTCGTCAGAAAAAGTGTGAAATAACCATGTACAAAATGTGCCGATAGATCAATTGAAATAACAAGAGACCTAAATTTTAAGTTGCAAGAGATCCAGCCGACCGTAGAAGAGATGGTTAGGAAGTTGGGTTTTCACATACAGAGAAATTGAAATGTCGTAGACTAAAATGTGAAAAACTGAGGTAACTTTTCTATATCTAGCTTCTTTATGGCTGTAACTACTCTTGCTGGTTTAATAATTTTTTTTTGTTTTGAAAGTGGTCATTTTACGCTGCATCTCCACTTTGTATACAATCTATTATAAGTATTATATACATTATATTGCCTTACTGCACTGCAGTAAGTATTGTCGTAGTGCCGCGACATTCTGGAGTATTCCACCCTGTTCTAGCCCATGCACATGTACAAGCACTGGGGAGGTCTGAACAGCAGATACCAATACATTCAAGTCATTACGTTTATGAAGTAGACAATAAAAAATATTGCTTTTCTAACAATATAAGGAGTAGAATACTTTTTTGGCTTTAAACGAGTTAAAATTTTTAAAAAGTCGTCAATATATAGAAAATTGTTACGCGTTGTTAGGTAAAACTTTACAAAAGATATATTATGGTGTTACAAGCCAAAATATTATATAAATCTTATCCAGATTTTACCCGGCTGTTTCTAGCAAGGAACTAAGGTAATAAAACACAACTCTGGGGTTTGTTTATGTTGACATTGTCATACTACGTACGAGAATTACATGAGATCTAATAGAAACCACAGAATTGTATAAAATTATTAAACAGATTCGAGAAAATGTCACTATAACGTGCTTGTGGAAAAAAACGACTACAACCAATTAAAACCAACAATTATTTAATTAAGTGGGAATTATGACTATCAGCAACAGTGATAACAAGATATCAAAAGCCGTTTATTACGGTAGGTCTAGTAATATCGTCTTGAGGCATATGTAATAAGTGTTACAATATTTTTCATTTTCTTGAAATATTAGCTACAGTGATTAAAATAACAAACGTATTAAGTGTCCATCAATATTCATTGAAGAATAGTTGGTTATTGCCTATAGCAACGCCTGTGTGGATGTCAGTGCTGTTAGGCAGTGGTTAAGATATGTGATAAAAAATCCAGCCATCTGCATGATCAGGCGCGATATAGTCTCTCGAAGGCCGCAGATAAAGTGCGTATAGACAAACTGATACATGATACGAGGACAGTTTGATAAGTCAGTGACTTTTTGAATAAAAGATATTTTTTCAACAAAAAAGCGTTTTCTTTCTCAACTTAGTCTCCTTTTAGCTCGATACATTTAGTCCATCCTTTTTCCAATTTTTTTATTCCTTTCAAGTAATAGGTTTTCTTAAGGTCCTCAAAATAGGCGTTTGTTTCAGTGGTGACTTCTTTATTCGACCCAAATCTCTTATTTAACAGGAAATAGTCGCAAAACCCAAAATCTGAAGTATATGCTGTATGGGGTAGCAGTTCGTAGCGCAATTTATGGATTTTTCCCATGGCGACTACACACGTCCGTACCCGTCCATTGCCTTGGTGGAAGAGCACTTTTTTCTTCGCCAAATGCGGTTGTTTTTGCTTCAAATCAGTGTCGAATCTGTCCAAACCAACAGTTCGGAATAATATTTGTCGTTGATCGTTTTACCCTTTTCAAGGTAATCGATGCGAATGACACCGCGTGCTTCCCAAAAAACTGTCGTTATGACCTTGTTGGTCGAGAGACTCACCTGGCCTTCTTTGGTCCGCGTTCACCCGGAGAAGTCTACTGCTTTGACTGTTCCTTGATCTGTGGTGTGTTGTGATGGATCCATGTTTCATCCATGGTTACGAAACGGCGCAAAAACTCGTTCGGATTGCGGTTGAACATTGCTAAATACTCCTTTGAAGTGGTCACACGGTTGCGCTTATGGTCGAGTGTCAGCAATCGCAACACCCATCGCGCGAATAGCTTTTTCATATGCAAATATTCATGTAAAATTGATGTACCCGCTCAGTTCAAATACCTACAGCCTCAGCCACCTCACGCACTTTTATTGTCCGATCGTCCAATATCATTCCATGGATTTTATCACTTGTACTGGTACGACCACAACGGAATTCAGTGAACCACTTCTTAACCATTGAAATTAATGGTGCAGAGTTTCCCTAGTATTTATTAAGCCTTTCCTTAGTTTTTTTGATAATTTCTTTACCCAAAAAATATTGCTTGATGAGCACAGGAAATTCACTTTTTTTATTTTCGTCGAAATTCACGAGGTTGTCTGCTTTCAATGGCTGTCAAACACAAACTAAATGACTCAAGTTGACAGTAGTTATGGTAGTGAAATGCATACTTACTTCAATGACTACTGTATCAAACTGTTTATAAAATAGAGATATTGCTAAAACTAGATTCTGGAAAATGCATAATTTCTTTTCCAAGGGGATAAAGAAACATATGTGGATAGGAATAGTCTGGTAAAAATTATTAATATCTCGTAATAGAGAATATTTTAGGCTCATAGGAATTATAAAGCTTATTTGTATGCTTTGTTTATTGATACCCTTATCATAGAAGCGAGACTTTAATAAACCTTCTCGTAGCTTTAGAAAGTACAGTGTATAAGAAGTTAGAGTATATAAAACAATAATAAGAATACGAGTAAATGGGAAGCATAAATATAAATATTTAATAAAATTTATGCACATCATAAAAATTTAAATCAAATATTGATAGAAATAAGATGCAAAAGTAAAACATGCGAAAAATGTCCCCTACAATAGGTGTTATAATTAAACCAAAATATGAAAACCTAGCGAATATACATAGTACAAATTTTTAGGTTAAGGAGCAATCCAATCATCCATATAAAGCATTTCAAAACTAATTTGGAAGACCAATTTTATACAAGAGTTGTATTATATTTAATTTTGTTTTAATCTTTTTTTTTCTGTTTTATTATCTCCGTCCATCCAAATTTTAATATGGTTACTTTCTTTCTGTTTTTATAGAACGAGCGCAAAGCATTTCTTATAGAAAGCATCAATCAGGCCAAGCGTAAAAAGTAATTAATCATTGTTTTTACATTAACAATTTTGAAAGAATAGGGGTAATGATAATTTTTAATACTAATATATGTTTTATTGTAAAAATTTGCTGAAGATAAAAAATATTAGAGAGTCAACAATTTACTATTAAAATTGAGAACGCAGTCTTGTTCTGAAATGTTTTGGAAAATTATTTCTTTATTTTTAAATTTTTGTATTTTTCATATGACTAAATACAATGTGAAGTTTTTTATTTATATTGTGGGCGAAAAAAACAATCTGAAGCACCAGAAACCGACTGTGAACTATGGATGTGGGTCTGTAATAGTGTGGGGTTGTTTCAGTGAAGGAGTTAGTCCACTTGTTTGGATCCACGGCACCATGGACCGCCTAGTTTATGGCCAGCTGTTACAAGACCATGTCCTTTCATTTACACATGGGAACATGCCTCGCGGCTAGGTATTTCAACACGAAAACTACCTGAAGCACAAGTCGGCCCATGTGACGGAAATCTTGGCGAAGAAGAAAGTGTGCGTTTTGCCCTGGGTTTCCCAGTTCCCGGAGATGAATCTGATTGAACATTTTTAAGATGTGCTAGGACGTCGTTTGGAAAGGAAACGGGCCTAAAACTCTAACGAGCGTTTCCAGCAACTTTAACAAGAATAGCAGAAGATTGGGACAAAAGTGATTGACCGATTGATGGCTTCCATGCCCAAACTTTGTGCGGAGATGATTAAAAACAATGGATATACTAGCAAATATTAGTCTGTTGGTAGGTTTTTATTATTTGTCTCTATTTATTAGTTGTTTTTTTTTTTTGGTTGACGGTAAATTCAATTACTTTCGTCGCGGTCAAAATCGTCCATCTGGCACTTGCTATGGAACTTAGCGCCTAGTGACGGTGTTCTTGTGTGGGATTGTTGTCTAGAGGGGCCTTGCTATTTGAAACTTGGTACCAGTTGCGGGCGGTTCTTGATTAGAAATCTGGCGCGATTTCCAAAAAATTCAATTACTTATATCCGATGCTGTATATATAATTAAACTTTTTTTGTGTCAGCAATTATATGCCTGATTCTCTCTTTTTGGGCTGGAATCTTGTATCAGGTTAGTATAAACGGCCCAGAGAAAAACGTCTAATAGGGTTATATCGCAACACCTTGTAGATCAATCGATGTCACCCCTCTGCGAGATAACACAATCAAGAAACTTGGTTTGAAGTGAATGGCTCTATCTTGTTGAAACTACATGCCATTTAAGTTCAAATCGTGGTTTTGTTGAAAAGAAAAAGCTGATTACCATCTCCTGATAGCATATACTATTGACAGTAATAGCGTTGCCAGCTTTGTTTTTAAAAAAGTACAGGCCAATAATTGCTTTTGCTCATAACGCACATCAAAAAATGTATTTTTGTAGGTGCATTAATTTTTGGTAAATTACACGTGGGTTTTCACTGCCCCATATGCAACAATTTAAAAAAATAAGTTTAGTTATTCAGTAATCTATTCTGCACATTATATAGTGATTTAATGACTAATTCCTTTAAAAATGCAAACTTCGGACCTTCATGGAGCGCAAAGGGCGTGCAATTTGAATTTTAGAGTTCCATTTAGATTATCCTATATAAACACTTTGAAGTATAGTAATTTAAGTTAGTCATCTTATTGTTAGATTAGTACAAGAATAAAACGTTTTAAATATTGATAAACCATTTAAGCATTACAACATTCGTATTATAATTATAACTGGTGAACGGTGTGCACGGAAAGCCTTTAATTATTCTTTCAGCCGAGCTACACCACTATTAATGTAACGGGATAATACAAATTTGACACTCATTAACCTGGAAAAGGTTACGTTCGGTTTAATAACACCAATTTTCCGTTAATTGCAATTGCGGAAGTTCAAGGCAACTTCTGTCTTCCTGAGGTGTTTATCAACATTTGAGGTTAACCGCAATATTCAATTGCAAATTGCAAAAGTTTCTGCAAAACAGTTGAACTTCTCTACAGAACAATTATACGATGATGTGGCGAATTTCATGAACTTATTAAGTCCTTGGTGGCAGATTTCAATTGGAGAACTAATCAGGACCAACGGCAACTGCAACAATGAGTCGGCCATTATTTTCATTTATTTATTATTTCGCTTTTGGGTGGCTCCCGGTAATTGTTTCAGGCACGTCAAGCAGGCGTTGCTAACTAGGAAGTCGGGCCGAAATTTTTCAGATAGCCCGCGCCAGATTGAAGATATGTGCCCGTAACAATTGGAACTGAAGGTGCAGGTCCTTGATCGAATTTTGATTAAGACACTGCCTGTTTGATTAATGTTAGGCGAGACCGAAAGGTATAGCGACTTGTGCCAAAGAAATTAACCTTCGGCTTTATTTAGATGCAGTCGCGTTTGCGATTTTGACTGTATCCAGGTTCGCGTTACGCGACCGAGGGCGCGCAAGAGGAAAAGGTCGCGAGGCAGCAATTAACATTACATGAATAGCGAGCGCCGCCGATACTTTATCGCGCTACAGTAAAATCCAGTGTACCATTTTATAGTTCGCTGTTCACCTACTGCAACAAGTACTTAGTTTCTAAAACAATTATTGTGTTATTTAAAAGTGGCTACCTTGCGTTCCGCTCAGCACGCGAGACCGGCGGTGATTTGCGACAAGAACATTGACAGGATAATAAATCGCGCTTGTTAAGATTTTTGCGCTTAGCCTATTTGTTCGCGTATTGTTGTTGCTAACCTCTTGCCTCAGTGCGAGCTGCCGCAGCAAATTTCAGCAGCACCTCAATGCGTTGCGGTTATGTAGGGCGCGTTACGAAAGGGTGTTTTGTTTCAGTTGACGCAAAAACAATGCATATTATTTGTAACCTGCTTATGCACAGTTATTCTATCAAATTTGGCATTAGGACAGTTCAGTTGGATTACAAAAATTTTATTTATCCAGAAAAAGTTGTGTTCACTATGGAACAGCTATGTGTTTTATTTGAGAATTTAATCGTCATCATCACTATTGCCACTCAAACGTACGTGTCTTATGTTACCTTGCGTTTTAGTCGTATAAGGATTCCTTAGTCCTAGTGCGAAATAAGCGGCACTACTACAATTGGTCAGATTAGCATGGAATTTTTTAACCTTTACAATGTGTTGATCAATTGTAGAAATGCCCAATTCGTAATGTAGTTGCTTATTGGTGCTGAACCAGGGAATGTTGACTGCAATTTTAAGGATTTTATTTTGAAGAATTTGGATTCGGTGAAGATTATTTTTGAATATGTTGCTCCAAACTATACACTCGCAGAGAACTAACGGACGTATCAATGTAGAGGATAGTGGTACGTTGAGTTAGTAAGGTAAACTTGCAATTTATAAGTGGATATAATTGTATTAATCTACAAGATTCCTTCAATTTCTAAGTTCTTCATTTTTTTTAGTACTAAGAGTAGTGGAAAGATGTGATTAATTTTAAAAGACGCCGGAATTATTTCTGAATTTGTAATATAGATGTTAGCACCATACAATTTACACTATTGCAGTGAGGGTTATTTTTTAGTGTTTAAGAATGACGTGTAATTATCCGTTTCCTCCCTATTGCATGGTAAAATGCCTATCTAAATTCATCTCCAATTGAGTGAGACATGCTGTGAAGACGTTATGGATGTATATACGTTTGTTGGTGAGAAAGTTTTAAAAAAGTTGAGAGTTGTGTGACAATGAACCGAAACCATAATTGTGCAAGTGTAGCTAATTGTTATAAGACCGTCGATTAGCTGTGCCTCTAAACTTGGTATTTCCGTAAGATCTGTAGAGTTTCTCCAAGGTGAGTCTCATGAATGCTAACCAATGAACACAAGGCTGCGCGGGTGCCACTCTCCGTGGTCGCTCATTTTCAGTAATTTTCAGTGTACACCCCTAAAGGAGTGTTCTCAGCAGCCATAGAATCACGGCGACAACGTTGTGAAAAATGCGTATGTCTAGACGGAGATTACTTTGAGAAATAACAGAAGTTTCAACTTTCTTGGTAAATACTTTTCAGAAAAAAATTTGGAGAACTTGGAACTTGAACGCACCTCGTATTGTGTCTTTTGTCTAGATTCTTTAATACATGATATTTTTATGTGAGGCTGGTGTCGAGATAAATATCCAAGTCTAACGGGCATATTGTTGGCGTTCCACGGGATGAAATGGCTACTGATGTACATTTTGGATGGGTTGTCAATTCGTCTCAGTGTAAAGATATTAGTAACACATTTAAAATAGTTGCTTAAACCATCTTCTTTATATATTAGTAGTAGAATGTAGCTTATAAAATGCCGGACGTTCATATTTAGTTAATATGACCGTGTTACATCCAAACATTGCAAGGTCAGTATTAATAATGGGAAAGTCTCATATGAAGATGTTGAAGAGGATTGTACCAAGCATGTTGCCTTGAAAGATCTCTACATGTATATTTTTGGTGATGGAATGGGATGTACAAAGGAAAGAGAATTGTATGGATTTGATGTAGTCGGATATTTGAGGTCATTTGTCTGCATGGAATTGATAACCTTTTAGTGATTTCAGCCAGACCTTGTAATTTATAGAAAGTGTAATAGCTTTCTTTAAAACCAAATTACAAAGTTTGTAGAATATTCAGTTTTCAAGCTTCATCATTAAGCCGAACGATATATCTTTTTCAAATAGTTTCCAAATCAGTTATAGTAAGCTGGTTATGTCTTTCTTATTCTTTCCTGGTTTAAGGAACATAACTATAGTTTCATGTTTCCATATGTTAGAAAAATACCCTATTCTTATACATGCTTTGAAAACTGTAGCTAATTATGCGTATGCTCTTTCTATGTTTTTTCAGTATGATATTAAATATTTTGTCGTAGCTTGGTAATTGACTTTTTGGGCGATGCAGGTTTAAAGTTTCTCTTCTCTTCTTTTTTTCTATGATTTATTAAAAATGTGAGGTGAGATAAGAGATTGGATTATAATAATTGTTTGATTTGTTTGATTTGTTTGATATAAGCTTCAATTAGGTTGATGATAGTAAGGTATTGAGTAAGGATGAAATTTTAGGTGCCAATATGGTGAATTGATTTGGAGGGTGTTGAGTACGAGATAAGCAACGTTTTTTGTGTTGTTATAGGGTATGGGATTGCTTTGCGTCTTAATAATTTCTTGTTTTCGCGAAATATTTGTTTCCCCTAGAATTAGTAGAGTGCTTTCGTCATAGTTGGTACATATCAGAAGCTCATACATGTCACAATTAGTATACAAGTGATTATCTTTGCGTTTTACAAATCTTGGTTCCAGTTTGTGGTAATTTTTAGTATGCCCAATGTGTTGACCGTTATGACATTTAGGGTTTTATTATTATTTGTTTGTGAATCTTCCGTCATTATTGAGATACTTATTATTAATGTGGATTTTTTTATTTTTAAAGTGCAAAACATACGTGCTTTATTTTCGATTAAAAGTTTTGTGACTATTTTTATTGGTAGTTTATAAGTTACTAGTTCTTAAATCTCATTTTTGGTTACGAAGGGTGAGACGTTCTTTATAACTACCGAAAGAGATTTACTATAATACTGGGGTTTTGTTATGTGCAAAATTCTATTTTATTTTCTAAATAAAGTTTAGCCAGGGTTCTGCAGTTGTTTCGTTTTGTTGGAGTAATTTTTAATGTAGATGAGTTTAAGGATGTTGAGAATTTTTTCTTGTTAGAGGTTGATTACGTCTTTACAGCTGATCGGACTGTGCAGAAAAATAGGTGGTATTTTAATTTTAACTGTTTTTTTTTCGTTTATAAATAAATCTTTAAAGTGATGGAGTAGGCATTATCTATTTTTCTCTAGTTTTCAATGTGATTTTTTCTGTAGGTCGGTGGAGATAAGTGATTTGCGTTTTTTTTTAGAACAGATCTGGCAATTGTATCTCTTTATGTCCTAAAGTGGATAATAAGACGTAATTAGAGTTGTTAATGTCAATTAAATAAAAATTTTGTTACCAGAGGTGAAATAAATGTGGCTCGCGCTGTGTAAATATCATAATAAGTATGCGTGGATAAGTTGCACTCACAGTTTTAAGCCGCGACAGAAGCATTTATACGTCAATGCTATTCGAAAGTAAACAGAGAACTCAAAAAATTCTGAGTAGATTATAATTGAAAGCAAGAAGACATCTAGATTAGTTGTGTCAAAGGCGAATCGATACGTTTGGTAGATTGACCAATTCATTTTATGGCAGAATTTATCAAAAACTTTATGTATCTTTATGTGGTAAGTGACGGCGCATTAAGCTAGTTGTAACAATCTATAAATGGTAATATAATTTGATTGTATTTTAACAAATTTTCGAACACCCCCCGTAGTGGCCACCCAGTCGTCATGGTGGAGCGATAGACATAATGCCTTTCAGGAATCAAACCTCGCTGCTTGTGCACGTGCGACGACTCGAAGAATGCCGATATTTCCAGGCGTTTCTCCTAAGCTCCAAATATTAAATATCATGCAATGAAGCAGCCAGGAAAAGTCAAGTACCGGAAATAAAGAGTTCTGTACTAGTGCAATGTAAATAGTATTATATAGGAAAATATAGTAAAATTTTACTTTAATAACTCTATATGTTCTTCTTCTACTCTTACTCTTATATAGGCTATTAGCCTGTTTCTAACTACACATTTCGTCTAGTACTATGAGCCATGTTGGGCGTATCCCGGGCAGGTGGCTAGTCTGACCCGTTAGAAGAAGGAGAATGTACTTTACGACCGCCAAAGGTGTTTGTATGATGGCCGGAGAGCACTCGATGTTTGCCGTTATTTTTGACCTGGGAGTCGAACCCAGGGCCCGCCGCGCGTTAGTCTGGCAGGCCAAAGCCTTTACGTCGCGGCTGTCGCGCTCTCAACTCTATATGTTGTGTACATAAATATTGTTAAGTAATTTACTATACTGTAAGAAGAATAAATAAGTAGTTTTAATTATAGTATCTTTATTCTATGATATATAAAGTAAAATCATAAAAAGACAATAAGAAAGCTGTCCTAGTAGTACAATCCGGCAGTGTAGTTTCAGTAAAGCAGCGTAGATGTTTGTTGTAAATTAAATGTTAGTATAAAAATTAAAAAAAAATTTTAAAAGCCTCATGTATATAGCCTATTAGAATTCTCAAATAATATTAATTCTTCAACAAAAAATGTTGTGACTAGGTGGTTTAGTGTCTTCTTCTTCTTCTACGACTACTGCTACTACTACTAGTATTTCTATGTAAGTTTAAGCCTGTTTCCTTTCACGTATTGGTTATGAAGTTTCTTCCAATGTTAAAATTCAATTTTGCGCCCAACTGTTATATGGTCTACCCTAGCGCCTATTGCTTAGTTAGTTCCTCTTCTCCCATCGTACCTCACGGTGTTGGGGATTTGAGCCATTGTTTGAAAGAATGTCTAGCCCTTGCAAGTGTTAGGATCTGTCCTTTTTCTCTAATTGATTCATAAATGTTGTCTTTCCACTTTGTCTGGGTCTTTTCTATTCCTTTTTCCATCACACCTCATCTTTTCGGATAGTGCTCATAGCTACTAATTTATAAACAGTAGAGATTTCTTAAATATAAGATTTCTATTTCTGTCTTATGGCTTGTTTTTTCATAAGATCAGCAGAATTACAAAATTAAAATAGTTTTAGTAAAATTCTTATTTGATTTATGCAAATTTTGTTATATTGTTATTTACTACTACTTTGTTACTATTTTTTTCACATATTTCTCAAGAATAACATCTATAAAAATATAAAACTAAAAGACCATAGTTTTATTAAAAAACTACTTAATATTAAATTTGATGCCCTTATTAAATATATAAGTGCGTCACAATCTGTTATTGTGAAGTAGATTATTATTATAAAAATTGCAAAAATTATTTACTAAAAATAATTCACTTGCAAGAAATTATTTGATTATGTACCTTTTAAAGTAATCGTCTGTTGCGCTATTTAATTGATTTTAGAGTAATTTCTAACTATCACTGTCAAAATATTTAATACATTTTGCAGTTTTTGAATGTTTTATCTGCTTGTTTTTTAGGGACTTTATATTTTCGGTGATTATGGATAAAAATTTAACAAAATGGATTTTTATGTTAAAATTGTATATTGAAATAATGGTAAAAGCTAAATCAGTAAAAAAATAAATTTATGAAATTTTTAAGGTAAATTAAATGTTACGGTGTATATTAATTTATAAAAAATCTTTAGTATTTTATTGAAATATAATAGGATACCTGAGGTTACTTTTTTAAATATCTTCCTCTTAATGCCTTTGATCTAATCAATAGGAAAGAATTTGTTTTCTACCAGTTACTAACGAGCTAGCAAAAAAGATCTCAAGCTAAATATGTTGTTGATTAGAACTCAGGTGAGGGCTCACTTTATAGACACATTTGTGATTATTGCCTAAACACTACTAGGCATATATTGTCTTAGTGTTTTTATATAGGGTGGTCCAACCACAACGCACGACGTTAATTGTAAAGAAAACAAAAAGTTTTCAGAGAATTATCTTAATATTTTTCATTATGATAGAAGGATCTATGACAATTATGTGTGAAGCAAAATATCGGCCAAATGCTCGTCACGGCTTCGGTGGCATACCTCTATTCGATGGTCCATATTTTCAATGACTCTGAGACATAATTGAGGTTCAATGTCGTTAATGTGCCGAATTATCTTATTCTTTAGCTCTTGAATTGAATTGTTCTTGGCTTAGTTACGTACACTTTTTCTTTTAAATATCCCCAAAGAAAGAAGTTCAGCGGTGTCAAATCACATAATAGTGGCGGCCAATTAACATCGCTACGACGTGAGATAACACGGCCATTGAATTTCTCGCGCAAAAGAGCCATTGTTTCGTTGGCTGTGTGACAAGTGGCACCATCCTGTTGGAACCACATATCGCCCAGGTCCATATCCTCAATTTCTGGCCACAATTAATCTATCTCGCGATAGCGAACACCATCCACGGTAACTGCTTGGCCGACCTCATTTTCGAAGAAGTACGGCCCGATGACGCTGCCAGCGCATAAACCGCACCACATAGTCACTTTGTGTGGATGCATCGGCTTTTCAACAATCACTCGTGGATTCTCATTTGCCCAAATGCGGCAATTCTGCTTGTTAACGAATCCACTGAGATGAAAGTGTGCCTCGTCGCTGAAGATGATTTTCTTTGTAAAGTCACCATTCACTTCTGTCTGTTCAACCAATCATTCGGCGTATTGACGACGCTTGAAATGGTCAGTAGGCTTCAGCTCTTGAGTCAATTGAACCGTGTAAGCGTGTAAATTCAAATCTTTATTTAAAATTTGTTTCAGTGATGTTCGTGAGATGTTCAGTTGTTGGGCACGAGGTTGACGGCTCTTCTGCCACACTATCGCGAACAACAGCAATGTTTTCGCAAAACGAACTGAGAAAGCATGCACAGGTGTTTTCACACTTCCTAGAGACCCGGTTTGCTGAAATTTGCGCACAATTCTCCCGATTGTGGACACATTTGGTCGATTATGCTGACCAAAAAATCACGAAGTGCACGAAATGCATTTTGATTTAAACGCCCATTTTCGTAAAAGGCTTCAACAATCTTAACGCGCTGCTCAATTGTGTACCTCTCCATGGTTGAATTTGTCAAACACTGAAACAAAGAAATGTCAAATAAAGTTGGGCAAAAAACTTAACGTTAAGTTGGACCACCCTTTATTAGCAATAAGACAGTTTTTTTAATTTAATTTACCTATTTATTAACATTTCTTTTAATTAGCAGTTAATGGACAACTTTATATAGATAGAGGATAAATTTATGTGACAGAGTGATAAATATTTCTATTTGCTTAATGATTTGAGATGAGATATAAAAAAACCAAAATCTCTCGGCCCGACTGTAATCCAGTGCTAAGAGGAAATAAAGCAGTAGGGTTATTTCTCAATATAATTTTCATATCTTTCAACATATTCATTACATCTCAAAATTAGTATTTCAATATGCTCAAAAAAATACTTTGAAGTAACATTAATATTACGCATAATGATATCATTTATAATTATGTTGGTATTAACTCGAATTATTGTAAACGAGAAATGGTCTATAGATAGATGAACAAACTTTACCCAACATCTTTATGTGAAAACTGCACAAATGAATAAGCGAAAAACTGAATGAATGCGATGATAGGCTGTAAGGTCAGCAAGAAAATAATTCAGGTAGTCATTGCAATCGTCGCTTTCTTTATAAAAATGCATTTAATAACACCTCTTGACTGAAGAAAGTAAAATAAATTAGTATAAAACATTTAGATTGACCTTATTAGTTGTCTCGCTGTAATATGCTAACTAGGTTTGAATAGTTTGCAAACTTTATTTAATATTTTTATATTTTATATAACTACCCTGTTATTTAAGTAAAATATGTAATTTATCCAATAATATTCTTAATACAAATGCACATTCTAATAGTATAGTTTAAAATAACGGGTTTTAAGCCTCGTTACGTATATACTATTAAGCAAAGTTGTTTGTAAATAATTCCAGTTTGCAATCTAAATCAAACTATTTTTTCCAACACACAATATAAATCTCATGCTAGAATAGATTCCCGATATACAGCACTGATAAGTAATATATACAAACACGCTACAGCAACAATTAAATTACATGCATATAGTAATAAATTCTCAATTGATAGAGGTATTAGACAAGAAGACACAATGTCTCCAAAATTATTTAATTTGGCACTTGAAGGAATATTTAAAAATCTGGACTGGTCAAATGGGGGTATTAATGTAAATGGGGAAAAAATGAATCATTTAGGATTTGCCGACGACGTAGTTCTATTTGCAGACAACAAAGACGACCTACAAATTATGATAAACGAATTAGAAAAAACGTCTAAGAAAATAGGTCTAAAAGTAAATTTGAATAATACGAAGACAATGTGTCTTGAGAACCCACAAATAAACATAAATGGAACTATCCTAGAAAATGTCAACGAGTATATATATCTAGGACAAACTGTAACATTAAGGAAGGAAAACAGAGAACACGAGATAGATAGAAGAAGACGTCTGGCGTGGGCAGCTTTTGGAAAGCTAGCTTATATTTTAAAAAACAACAAAATACCCCAACGCTTGCGAAATAAGGTATATGACCAATGTATACTTCCCATAATGACATGCGGCGCTCAAACATGGACATTAACGAAACAAGTAAAAACAAAACTGGAAGTCACTCAGCGAGCAATGGAGAGAGCAATGATTGGAATTACAATACTAGACAAAAAAAAGAAATAAATGGATAAGAGATAGAACTGAGGTCGCGGATGTAGTGAAAAGAGTGACGAAATTGAAATGGGAATATGCAGGACATACAGCTCGGATCAAAGACAGTAGGTGGAACGTTAAAATCCTCCAATGGAGACCATGGACAGGCAAGAGACAGCGTGGCAGGCCAATAATGAGATGGCAAGACGATATTAAGAGAGTAGCAGGACTGCCATGGATGAGAGTCGCACAGAATCGCGCTACATGGAAGAATTTGAGGGAGACCTATGCCCAATACTGGGCGCAATGAGGGTTAAAGAAGAAGAAGATATCAGAAGCTCACATCACATCAAAAACAACACTTACCTAAAGATGCCAAAGTACACTTTATATGCTACACCTCACCCTGATGGCACAGCACACAAAAAAACAGCCATCATTGTGAAAATTGCGATCAAACATTACGAACTACCAACATTTCAGACAGATTATCGCGAAGGTAATACTATTGCAGTTAAAGAAAAAAATAGAAAAATTGTATTTTCTGCTGTAGACTGCCCCCCACGGCATGCTATTAAAAAGAAGAAATTTGCAAATTTCTTCGACTCCTTTGGACCGCATTTCATAGTGATGATTATAACGCCGAAAATCAAATATGGGGCTCCAGAATAACAATAACCCGTGGCAGAGAACTAGCAAAGCATAAAAGAACTAAATCTACAACAAAGATTGAAAAGAATAAGTCAAACCTCTAGAAGCCCTAGTTCAATCAATCAATCAAAAGTTAAAAAACTTACTAAACAAAAACGGAATCAAAGCATTCAAGAATATCTATCTAGTCTAAGTCCCGCTGAGGCTACAGATTTCTCCTTATGAAAAGCAACAAGGAAACTAAATCGACAGTTCCACCACTTAGAAAACCAAATAGAATATGAGCTAGAACAAATCAAGACAAAACAAACACTTTCGCAGACTCTTTAGCATCAACATTTTAATCACATGACAGAAGGTGTACCGCAGAAGAACAATTTATACACCAACCTCTTGAACAAAACGAAGAAATCGCCCAACCGATAGGGCCAAGTCAAAACTGCCATTAAAGATTTTAACCAAAAAAAAGCTCCTGGTTAGGACCTAACAACGGCAAGGGTTATTAAAAATTTATCAAAAAAGCAATAAAATTTATAACTTATATCACCAATGCAGTTTTTCGCCTACGAACATTCCTAGAATCTCTAGAAAACAAAGTGTTGCTCTACAAATCCCCATAAAACCAATCTGGATTTACGGCATTTAGCTCTACTACTAGCAATTCGAACCTGGAAATCTTGCAGAGATTTCAAAAGAAGATCCTCAGGATGATAGCAAATGTTCGAAATTGGGTTATTCAGCAAGACTTTCCCCTATCTACTATCAAGCATGAAATCGCAAATGCAAATGCAAAATATTAAACCAAAGTTTCTGAACATACCAATAACCTAGCAGACAATACATCAAAAGACTTAAAATACATAATCCGTTAGATTTAATTGACAGGTTTAACTAAGATTTAGTTTAGATCAAATATTTATATAATATTAATTTTAGGTTTATGCTAAACTTTTGTCTCATCATTACGCAGAAATAATGCCATTGTTTATTACTTCCTCATGCATTGTATTGCACCTATCAACTACTTTTGTTAATGTTATTAACATGTAACAAATTGGAAATAATGCACAGAAATATATATATGTGGAAAAAAGTTTGCAATCTCACCTAAGCTGGCCACGATTGATGGACTGCACAATAATATATATGTGCATGTCTTTATAACCAATTAAAGAAATCTTGAAATCTTCCCGGCTATTTCATACAAAAAATAAATCCTGCACATGTTGGCCAAGTACCCGCTGTTTTAAATGATTAGCTACTGCATAATTCGTGGCTAAACCGCGGCCCCAATAGCTGCCCTCTGCTCAGCTGAGCCGATTATGTTTGTTCTCGTTTCGATGCAGCATTCCTCTGCAGGCTTTGGCAAATGTAGCCAAGGATCAGATAGAACAGCAGGTTAGTACAGTTAAGTTCAAGGGCGTGCGAGCGGCATAAAAGTTATCGTCAATAATTAATGCGATATTTATGAGAAAATCTAAATTGAAATTCTGTCTGATGCAACGCGCTCGTGACCTTACCTACCTGGAGGTAATGGGAGGAGATGCTAGATTACGCTCCTCTTTGTTTTTATGATTGTTTTTAGCCGTATAATTTCATTCCGGTGTGTTTGAATGTCAATTAAGATAATTGCAGGCTTCGGATGAAAGAGTAATAATTCGTAAAACAGATTGCAGCAGTAGTTGTGAGGTAGAAATATTATGGCACAAGTAGAACACACAAGACTATTATATTATATATTTTATTAATGTACCAGTATAAAATGCGGATTTTTTTCAAAAAAAAAAAACTCTAAAATTGAAAGAATGATAGAAAGTGGTTTATTCAAAATATGCGCCATTGCTAGTTACATATTTTTTCCGTCTTTCGAGTAATTTGTGGATACCACCCCAGTAAAAATCTTCCCCTTTTGCCGCGAACCATTTATCGATCCATTTTTTTCACATCTTTAAACGAACTAAAGCGCTGCTCACCAAGTGCGTAACCCATCAATGCAACAAGTGATAATCGGAAGTAGCCAAGTCTGGTGAGTAAGCCGCATGGGGCAGGACTTCCCATTTGAGTACTTCCAACATGTTACACACCTGTTTTGCCGTATGTGATGGAGCATTGTCATGGAAGAAAATAATCTTGGTGTTGCCTTTTTCGATATTTTGGTCGTTCTGTGAGTAGCAAATGGTTCAAATTGATCAATTATTGTTGGTAGTGTTTGGTATTAACCGTTTCACCAAGCTTTAGCAACTTATAAAAAGACCACACCTTTCTGGTCTCACCAAACACAGAGCATCATTTTCCTGCCGAAACGATTCGATTTTGCGGTTGATGTGAATGGTATGCCTCGGTTTACCTGTGATTTTCGTGCTTGGAATTCTCAAAATATATACACTTTTTATTCCCAGTTTTTGTATCGTTCGAGAAAAAATTCAAATGTGTTTTTGCGACTTTTCATCTGCCTCTCGATCAGCTCATGTGGTATCTATCTGCCGACCTTCTGAATTTTTTCCATACCTTGTAGGCGATTGTAAAGAGCTTGTTGACTAATGTTCAATTGCTGAATGTTGTTTTTATGTTTATAAATCGTGTTCGTCCAAGAATGCTTGCAATTTCACATCTTTGTACTTTTTTGGCGGTTTTCCGTGTCCTTGTCTGCAACATCGAAATTACCACTTTTGAAACGCCAACACCATCGTTTACAGGTATCTTGCGATAGAGTAAGTTCGCCATCAGCTTCTCTAAGTAATTGGTATGATTCAGCAGCAGTTTTCTTCAAATGAAAACAAAAAATTAATGCTGTCCGCGAATGCTCTTTATTTGGCCCAAATTTCGACATATTAAACACAGCAAAACAATACTATGCAAACACTTTTTTACTTATCACTTGTACGCGTTGACTCTTGTCTATGGCACAACAAAATGGCATTGGCGCACCATCTGTTGTCTCAAATCCGCACTTCATACCTGTACACCTGATAAAGTGATTGTAATAAATACATATGCGCACATATTAATATGTAAAAAAAAATTATAGAAAACTAAATACAAAGTTTCATCACACAAACATTTTATGTGTTTAATGCATCTCAGTTTAAAGTGCAAATTTGTGAGAACACTTAAGTACGCGATTTTTGAAACGCTGATACTGACGCTATTGATTTTAAGTTCAATTGTCGAACCTGTATGGGAGGTCCAGTGGGGTTGATTTTCTTTAGTATTGTCATTATGGCGTTGTTGTTCAACAAATTTATGGGTAATAGGTTGGGGTGGTTTTAAAGTCTCTTGAGATGCTTAGCAACCTTAGCTAATCATTTCCTTGACAGAATGAACATTCGGATCTCTTTGAATAACCGAATAGTGGACAAACCCAAGGGCATTAGTTGTTATTCAAAGAACTTTAGATTAGAATATTTGAATGTTCTCTATATTGGAGGTACTTGCGGTTCCCTAAAGTTGGTCGCCGTACAACCATACTGGTTTTAAAACCACTTTATAAACAACTAATTTGCTTGCAATTCTAATGTGAGCTTAGAGTTTTTTCTTACAAGCAAGTACAGCTTGTTTAATTTATAATTCAGTTGTTTTGTGTACGCCAGATAAGATGTCTATCCGTATGCAGGTATTTCACTAACTCGGCTTGGAGTAGAAGTTTATCATTTAGCGTCACTTGTGGGCACGCTTCTCTGCGAATGGTGAACGTCACGTATATTGATTTACTATTGTTATCTTAGATTCATTACTTCGTTAACCAGATTTGCACAATACTTATATTCTTTGCAAAATTTGTAGTGCGTTTAAGCGGTCTGAGTGAAAAGCTATTATGGCAGTGTCATTTACGAAAGTTGCAAGTAGTGTACTGGTATGTGTAATCAAGTCTGATGTAAATAGGATGTAGAGCACCGTTGCCAAAACGCTTACTTGAGAGACTATTGCTTTAATTTTATATACCCTTGACTTCCAAAGAGGTATTTTAATTTGGAACATTCTTTCTGATAGATACGATCATAAGAGATGAATAAAGGAATAAGGTAGCTTAAATTTAATCTATCATATCAAACCTTGCAAAAGACCTGGGATATATCAATGAACACTGCAGAGCAATCTCTGCGTGCTTGCGTATCTTGTTGTATTCTAACCTGCTCGATGGATTTGTTTAATTGTTGCGTGTTTCTTTTAAAACCAAACCGGTTATGAGTAATAATCGGTATGTAGAATTACATCGAAAATTGCAGTCGTTACTGCTATGTCTCAAATCGGAAATTCTTTTAATATCTTCCCAGTAATGAGATTAAACTTCAGAACATTTTGTGAATCAGTTGAAGCACATCGAGTGAGAAGGCAATGATTGGTTATGATATTTGAAAGAGTGCGACTAGAAATTGGTCGATTTCTTCATTTTGCAGTGAATTTTAGGAGGGTGCAAAATTAATACATTAAAAAGATATTTGGCAAACATTTTCGCTTTTTCACTGTCACTTCGAGGCCATATACGATCTGTTTCACGTGAAGGAAGTATTCTTGTTTGAGGCTGCTTTATCCTTCTTGTTGCCTTTTAGAAAAAGTTATTTATATTGACTACGCTATTTAACTTGTTATTGTTTTCAAACTCCTTATTATTTACCATGTTTTCCTTAACTTTCTTTTTCAGCTGTGAGGTGCGAGATTTTTATATCTATATAGGTGTTGATGCCAGATTGAGTTAAGGTTTTTGTGGCGGTATTTAACCGCAAGCTATATATCTCCGTCTGTTTTTTAAATATATTTGAACGGTGAGAGCTTCAGTAAGTTGTTTTCTAAATTGTTTTTACTGATTATGTTAATTATATACAATGAGAGATTTTTCTATAGTGGAAATTGTTAATGTATAACCTAAAGATGCGTCAAAACACATAAAACTTTGTTATAGCCCTGTGTTGGTCTCTTTGTGATACAAAAATCGAGTAAGTCTGGGATTTTGTTCCTTTCCGTTGTCCAGTAGCTGGTGTGACCACTGGTATGTTGATATAGATTGTTTAGCTTAAATTTGAAAAGTGCTCATATTCTTGGAGTAATTATTATGGAACTCTACTGATGGTGCTATTAGTTTAAATTTCTACCCGCGATAAATATGCATTCTAGTGTGTTAAAAAACATTGTGAATTGCTCACTAGATATTTTGTACTCTAGCGGGCAGTATAGGACAGTTAGGATTAATAGGTTCTAGAGTGACACTTGCTGCTTGGAAATGTTATTCTTGGTATTTGTCTGACTCAGAATGTTTTATTGCATGTTGTATTATAGTACGTAACCCTCCGTGTGCTGTTCCGTCAGGATAAGAGGTGTTACAGTTTTTATATCCTGGTGCTTTGGTGAAAAGTTTATTGGCCAAGTAAATTTATCAGATTAGTAGAACATCAATTTTATGTTTTTTGATGAATGTTTTTAGTTCTTGCATATTTTGACACAGTTGTTTATACATGTATTCCTATAGCTTTGCTTGTTCCATCTATGGAGAGCATAGTGCTTATGTTGTTACGTTATTTTAGACTAAAAATTGTTTTTTAATTATTTTCCTACAAATACTAATTTTTCCAGAAATATGCAAAAGTTTGTTTTTATTTATTAAAAACGAATCTATAGAGAAACTTCATTTTTGACTAAAATTATCTATTCTGAAGAATATTTTATTAAAGGAGTAAAACATTTAAATGGTGAATCATTACATATCAATCATTTTCAAAAATTTATCAAAAATGATAAATTTCCTTTAACAACATATTTAAAGTTAATACTAAAAATACCTTTAAATTAATATGCAGTATACAGTGGGTTAATATGTAGTTGAAATAATAAAGAGCTGTTCTATAAAATAAAAAGAGTGCATTAAATAACGAAATGTTAAATATTTTCCTTGATGTGCAAATTTCAAAATTGGGTTGCGTAGCTTGGTAAATTTAGTAGAAAGGTTTACTATTGTAATTGTTAGGTCGGATTTTTTATTGGGAAGGAGGGTTATACTCTTAAGCTTGCTAAACTTTTTTTTTATCATGTGACTGATAAAATTTGAACAGAAAAAATGCCGTAAAAATAGCAAATAATTTTATACATTACATTTTATTAATAAGTGTATAAATAAGTTCTCAGCTTTAGATTTCACAGGACACAAATCACCGTTTACATGTAACGTATTAGTCCCTCTTGCGGTTTTAAAGCAATGACATTTGGTCTTTCGAAACATCATGCGATTTGGCGTTTGATGCACATAACCTCAATAATCAGCTGTGTTCACGATGGCAATCACAAAAGAGCATATTCGATTTTCTATCCACTTCGCGTTTCATCTTAAGAAAAACGCTGCTGAAGCCACCGAAATGATTTGTGCTGCATATCGTGAGAATGCTGTAAGTCATGCAACGTGCAAAGGTGATACCAAAGATTTCGCGGGGGAGAGTTTAGTCTTGAAGATCAACCACGCGCTGGACGCCCCCAAACATTTGACACGGGTGAGCTGCAGACATTGCTGGATCAAAACAATGCGCAAACTGAAAAAGAGCTTGCAGAACAGCTTGGCGTCACTCAGCCAGCCATTTCCATACGTTTGCATGCAATGGGTAAGATACAAAAGGAAGGCAGATGGGTTCCGCATAAACTGTCCGAGGACAACAAAAATCGAGGGCGAGACACCGCATTCCATTTGCTTTCAAAAAACCGAAACTGCATAGAATTATTACGGGTGCTAAAAAATGGATCTTGTAGGACAATCCCAAGCGCAAAAAATCATGGGTAGACTCTGGCAAACCTTCGACATCGACTCCAAAGCCCAATATCCACTCCAAAAAGAATTTTCTCTGTATCTGGTGAGATTGGAAAGGTGTGCTGTACTATGAACTCTTGAAACCGGGTGAAACATTTACGGCGGATCGCTACCAACAGCAACTCATCAATTTGAGCGACGCAATCGAAGAAAAGAGGCCATTTACTGAACAAGGAAGTCGCAAAGTCATCCTGCTCCATGAATAATCGCCGACCACATATGCGAAGGCGACGCAAGAACACATCTTCGCGTTAGGCTGGGAACTTCTCCACATGCGCTATAGCCCAGACATGGCCTTCCGATTATCATTTATTCCGGTCGTTACAGCATCACTTGGCTGATACGAACTTCAAGAACAGAAGAAGAAGTCCGAAAATGCATCGATAACTTTATCGTCTCGAAGCTGGTGAGCTTCTTACACCAGGAATTTGCGTATACTACCCGAAAGATGGCAAAAGGTCATCGATGCCAACGGAGAATACTTTGATACTTAAGCTTTTCTTGTTTGTTTTTAAATAAAACTTTAATTTTGCAGAAAAAAGCTGAGAACTTATTTATATGCCTAATAATTGTATTAAAGAAACTTTGCTAGGCTAGTGTATACCCAATACTTTTAAATTATTACCAGACATAAGGATTATAAACAATTAAAGCTGTAGAAAACCAGATTTGGACAATACATCCTTGAAATATCTTGATCCTTATCGAAGAGATTTTCAAGTATAATATATGTATATCTAAGAAATTATCTATGTACTTTAATTATCAATTTTTGTTAAAAGAGGTAATATATCAAAAAGTACGTTTGAAAGCTTTGTTTTATAGTTCATGGTTATGATAGTAGATCAAGATAGCCGCGAGATAAAGGCATCGGCCTACTACACTGACTCCCAGGTCAAAAGTAATGGCAAACATCAAAAGCTCTTCCGGCCGTCATATAAACATCTTTGGTGGTTGTAAAGCACATTTTCCTTCTTCTAATGTGTTAGACTAGCCACCTGCCTGGGGTACGTCCAACATGGCTCATAGCACTACATGAAATGTGTGGTCAGAAACAGGCTAATAGCTTATATAATAGTAGAAGAAGAAGTTTATGATAAGAATTACTATTTAATCTAATTTCATAGTTTAGTGCCTGCGGGACCGATTGGTTTAAGAGCCCCTAAAACCACCGACTGTTGCAGAAATTGTTCAGGTGCTACAAACGCTAAAACCATAAAAAACGACTGAGCTGGATAGCATACCCGAGCATTCCGTCAAAGTTCTTTTAAACAGGCCGTCGTTTACGTGAACACCATCGCCATCGTCTTGAGGTTGCTACATTTTCTCCGCCGTTGAAAGCTGGTGGATGTCGTAATGCTTGCCACATTAAGGAAAACGGACTCATTCCCTCAATATTATTAACACATTAGCTTACTGTCTGAAAACAGTGGTTGAGGACTTTGAGATGATTACCCTCCAACTCTTAGGGGTGGTAAGGTCTACAACAAAAAATAAATCAACGACGCCGTATTCCAAACGTGGCCTTCGGCAGTGTGTGGCACCAAAAGATTAGGGTAAAAAATGGCCTCATCAGACTAATGGTCTATCTCAGGGGTCATCAACTAGTTTTATTTGGGGTCCGTTTCAAAAATTTGGAAGACCGCCACAGTCCGGTATGACTTGCAACAAGCTTTCAAATTTTAATGTTTAATTAAACTCTTTAAAATAAAGAAAACTAAAACAAATTAAATTAAATATTTGTTTAGTAATTGACAAACAATACAATATTATTTGGAAGTTAGTGAAAAAAAAAACACTTTTTGCTTTGGGTTAGTTGTCTGACGTCTGGAGCTAAGTTAGTTGTTTGCTATTAAGTCTCGAGGATGGTTATCGGTGAGTCGAGATCGAAATTTCTTTTTAATAAAGTTTATATTTGAGAATGCTGGCTCATATACATATGTTAAGCCGAACAATGTATAAAATTTTAAAGTTAAATTTCTTAGTTTTTGGTATTTATTATGGCAGACAAATTTTATCCAGAATTCTTGACAAGAAACTTCTGTATGTTTATTTTTTAAAACAGTATTCTCTTGAAAATCTATTATTTACATCTATAAAGCAGCTTTATTACTTCTGATAATATTTGCAGCTTCACTGATTCATTCATCATTAGGCTGCAGAGAGTAAATGTCGCTTAAGATGCCTGTGACATTCCCAATTTTTTAAAGTAGATAAAGCCATTCTTAAATTTTAATTTAATTTATAAAAGTCTTGTATTAACTGGCGTTGATCTCGTTATTGCTCACTATTTTCAAATTAAAAATGTGCAAGACGTCGTAAACACTGCCGCGTGTCAATTGGTAATAAATTCCTATGGGCGCTTCACTACGCAAGAGGAGAGAATGGATGATTACACGTTGTTTTTGAACACTAAAGGGCATAATTTTAAGTATACAAAACAACACTCACTGCAATGGTGGTGCCATCTACATTACAAATTCAGAAATATTTTCAAGTTCTCGTTTGATTCTAAAAAAGTAAAGATCTGCATGTCGTTGCTCCCTTAAAAGATCAAGTACTGCAACACTTAAGTGATAGTGAGAGGTCGGCAGGTCACTTTAAACCCATCTGGTCTAGGTGACTTTAACGGTAAATTCTTAACAATAGACACAATTATTATCAACCTCCTTATCAACTCCAGCAAAATTCTTTTACATTTAACCCTGATAATTTACAATCATCAATTGCTTTTCTAAATGCACCAGCTTTTACTTCAGCATTTAATAAATATGCTGTACCTGCAGCTACGCCGCTCAAAATGCAATCAACACAGCAAACTTCTAACAAAAATCAAGAAGTAACTCAGGAAAATACTCATGCCTGTCAAGTAGTCAAAAAAAGGAAAACCCGATCTTACGAAAATCTACAGATAAACTCAAATCAGTCTTATCTAAATAGACACAACAGACTTTTAGCATTTATTGACAATTACGTTAATTGTGACGTTAATATGCAGAAAAATGAGTCAACTATCGCAACTAGAATTCAAACAAACGAACTAAAACCACCGCTAATATTTGTACATGGCGTAACTAATTTTAAAGGCATAGTAGACAATCTCGCGAAAGTCACCGATAATAAAACATATCATACTTAAGAAGTAAATCAAGCCATACATTCCAACATAATTCTAATGCAACAAGATTACCGGCTAACTTCCTTCCTAAAACCCGTTTTATCCCTAATACACCCTGAGACCATAAACAACAAGCAAGTGAATGCTCAGAATATATCTCATACGCAGGCAACTTATAGAACAACAGGAGTCGGTACAAAAAATGGCTTATCAGAATTTAAAACCATGTCCGCCCAGATGATACAGCAGAACTTCATAATGCTAAATTTACGTCTCCTTAACAAACATTAACAATGGCTAAGTATACAAGAATTTGAAGCTGGAATGCAAATGGTCTTGTTAACCATAAACTTGAATTAATCGCATTTCTACAAACCTAAAATTTCGATGTCATGCTTCCTTTGGAGGCTCATTTTACTAACAAAAAAAAATTACATTTTTAACTATACCCTGTACAGCACCTGTCATCCTGATGGTACTGCACGTGGCGGCTTCGCAGTCCTCATTCGCTACAGCGTCTCGCATCACGAGCTTTCTAAGTACCAAACAGCACACAAACAGGTTACTAATATAAAAATTAATGATTTACATTGGAACTACACTACAACAGCCATTTATTGCCCCCCTTGTCATACAATATCGACAGATCAATTCAAAAACTTTTTCCAAACACTAGGCCAAGAATTTATTGTTGGGGTGACTAGAACGCGAAACATCGCACTGGGATCTAGATTAATCATCACCTAAGACCGCAACCTGTTTCGAGCAATGAATGACAATTACATACATATTTTAACTGATAAACTTAGCTATTGGGCCTCTGATACGCAAAAAATCTCTAACCTGCTAGACTTTCTTATAGCTTGCAGGAATTTCTGAAACTACTTTCATGTCGAAGATAACCGTGATCTTTCATCCGACCACACTCCTGTCATTATAACCCTTGGCACAGAAATGATACTCAAACCAATAAATCCTGTTCTGTCCACTCGACTAACAGACTGGGGGCAATTTCAAAACTATATTCAAGATAATATTAACTTAAAATAAAGAATAAAAGAACCTAAAGATTTAGACAACACGGTTCAATACTTCACTGAATTTATTCAGAAAGCATCATGGTTGTCCACACTAAAATCCAATGTAATACAAGCAAAAACTAACATAGTGCTCCTCCAAATCCGTGAACTAATTACTGAAAAAAGACAGGCCAGAGAAAAATGGAACAGATCTTGTAATCCTGCAAATAAACAAATTTACCAGATTTACCAAAATACTCAATAACCTAATGTAGAGAACATTAAAATTCTAGCTTTAAAAACTACATTATAAAGTTAAACAAAGAAGACCACTCTACTTAGAGGACCATAAAAAAGTTTAAAAGTCCTCAAATCAATGTACCACTAATACAAAAACAAGATGGCACCTGCACGAGATCCGATATCAAAAAATCCGAAGAATTCTCTCACTATCTCTCATAAGTTTTTGCCAGCTGTAAACTCTCAGGAAATGCTGACTTTGGATAATTCTGCCAATGTCACCAAAATGCAAGCATGTAAATAGCCGCTCTAATGAAGTCGTAATGGTACTAGGAATGTAAGTAATCGTCCTAAACGCGCCGGGTTACGATCTGATAACAACCACATGAATGCCTGAAGCATCACCTAAAATGCTGTCTGACTACTATCGTTCAAGTGGATGCTCAGTCTGACTTACTTCTCACAGATGTGAAATACGCACATGGTCCTAATGCGATACTAATATTGCTGGTTAAACTAACTTAACTATTATAGATCGATCAGGCTGTTGCCCTCCTTTGAAACTTATTTGAAGTTTTTCCTAAGAAACTACACGACGATTTAAACATGAGCTGCCCTGAATACCAAGTGATCAATTTAGGAACCAGTTTACAAGTCCACGGCAAACTATTTGATCAAGTCCAACGGGAAAATCGGATTACAGTTCTAGGATGTCAAACGCAGGTTTTGCAAGCTGTAAACTCTAGAAAACTGACTTTTTGGATATTTCTTGCCAATTGTCACCATCAATCAAGCTATTTACCTCTAATGAAGTCAGTAATGGTACTAAGGAATGAAGTAACCACAAAGCGCCAGGTTACGATCTGATAACACACAAATCCTAAGCATCTTCCAAAAAGCAAATGACCTCTATCTTCAAGTGGATGCTCAGTCTGACTTACTTTCCCACACAAGAAATGCACGGTCCTAATGATACTAAGCTGGGTAAACTAAACTTAACTTAAATAGATCGATCAGGCAATCCTCCTAGTAAGCTTTTAACATTTCCAAGAAACCAGACGAATAAACATGACGCCCTGATACCAAGTGATCAATTTAGGGGACACAGTTTAACAAGTCCACCAAATCATCAATTTGATCTAAATCTCAAAAAAGTTCTGGATTACAGCCTTTCTGGATGTCAAACAGGTTTTCGACAAGGTATAAATTAAAGCAACGATTACCGAGCACTTTTTTTGACAAATTAAACCTTGCCGATCGGAAAACCGTAAAAATCAATCAAACCACAAACATAATTCTAGGATTTGAAATGCACCAGGGCAACGTCTTGGTCTATCCTTACCTCAAATTCAACATCCTTCTGAGAAACCAAAAATACCTCTATCGCAACTACTTACGGTACTCGAAACTACAAATCAAGTCAGCTGATTTAACTACATGAACAATTCGGAACTCAACGTAAACTAGAAACATTGGAGAATAAGATAAATGAAAACAAATCTCTACAAGTAGCATTTACAACCAGAAAATACAGTTAAACCAGAGACCAAATATGTTGGACTCTACCTAGACAGACAGCTACCCTGGTTCTCACATCTTAAAGCAAAAAGGAGACAAATTGATCTAAAATTCAAGCAAATGTATTGGTTGCTTAGACCTCAATTCAAGTTCATAGCTGAAAATAAAGTCCTGCGATATAAAAAACAACCCTTATGCCCATCTGAAAATATGGTATCCAACTTTGGAGGTGCGTTAAGAAAACAAGTATAAATATTATATAACGAGCACAAAGCAAAATTCTTCGAGCGTTTGTAAATACACCTTGGTTTTATCAAACAACTACAAGAAGATGTCAACACTGTATGAAGATGTAATAAGGAAAGTAAAATACTTTGCAAAACTACCCGGACATGAAAAGCTGAGCAAACAATGGCCTATAGATTTCAACTAATGAGGAATGCAATTCAAGGGATCTCAGTAAACCTCAAGAAAATCATCGGAGAAGAACTAAATATCACAAAAAAACCCCAAAATATAAACTCTTATAATACCAGAGTAAATAGTAAATATGCGATTTTATCCATAAAAAAATAAATATTTCCCGCTTTTTAAAATTAACCGTATCCAATTTGTATTAACTTCGAATTTCTTATAAGGCGGTTTCCATATAACATGTTACGAATTAACTGCGTTATGGGAGTACTGCATATATTCTCCGAAATGTTCTAGGATTAGATTACTTTGGTCTCTGAACGATATTCTCATTTACCAGACAACAAGAGGAAAGTATAATAATAGCTATGATAATAAAAACATCTCCTTAGAGAGGAAAGTACCCGATATTTATATCAAAACAGACTACAAGAACACTTACTACGTACACCCACTAGTAATGAAATCAATGAAGAATGGGATAATATAAAGATCGGCATCATTAAAGCAGCGAATGAAGCAGTAGGGAAGAAAAAGAAAAGAAAGAAAACTAGAGGATTAAAAATATGGAATGAAGAAGTAGAGAACGCAATAAAAGAGAAAAAAGAAGCATATCTAATATATCTACAAAGAAGAACCCCCGAAAATAAACAACGCTACAATGAAAAACGAAACTTAGTAAAAGAGATCGTAAGACAAGCCCACGAAGAATCTTGGGAAAAACTGATAAGCAACATAGAACACGACGTATATGGAAGACAGGAATTCGCTTATAAAATGATGAAACATTTGAACAGCACAGTAAAGGACGTAGCAAAATTAAAAACGATTAACGACAAAGAGTGGAAGGAACACTACACAAACCTATGGAATAATCGAGAAATCAACGAACAGGATATTTTAATACAGGAAGATATTGATGAAACTGATTTTACAATTGACATGATTACCATAGAAGAACTAAGAAAATGCCTAAAGAAAATCAAAAACCGGAAGGCTGCAGGGCCCGATGGAATTAGTATAGAATTATTGAAATATGGAGGACCACTTCTAGCATTCAGAATACTACATCTTTTAAATGAATGTTGGCGAAAGAAGAAGATCCCAACAGAATGGCAGACAGCAGAAGTCATATCAATATTTAAAAAGGGAGACCGCTCAAAATGCTCAAATTATCGAGGAATCAGCCTCCTAAACACCACCTATAAATTATACTCCAAAATAATTAATGAAAGAACAAAATCCATAGCTGAGGTATTACTAGACGAAGGACAATCTGGATTTCGCAAAGGCCGCTCATGTAGTGACAACATATTCGTTTTAAAGAGATTAATTGAAAAAAGAAGAGAATTCAACTTGGAAACCTACCTTGCATTCATAGATTTCGAAAAAGCTTTTGACTGCGTAGACAGACATAAACTCCTTGAAATAATGAAAGAAAAAGGATTCCCTAACCACCTTATAGAAATCATAAGATCATTATATATTAGCACAAACATAGTAATAAACAACAACGGCAGTAAGTCTGATAAAATTCAAACAAATCAAGGACTAAGACAAGGGTGTGGGCTATCACCCACTTTATTTAATATTTATATCGACGACGTGGTTAAACTTTGGAAACCACAAGTAAACCCAGGTAAACTACGAGACGACAAAAACATAAACTTACTGCTATATGTTGATGATTTAACAATAATTCAAAAGAACGAAGACGATCTGCAAAGATCAATTTACCGTCTCAAATTACTCTGCGAAAACTACAATTTGAAAATATCTAAAGACAAAACAAAGATAATGGCCTTCCAAGGAAAACAACCAGTGCGATCGAAAATAATAATAGACGGAAAGACTTTAGAACAGATATCTCATTTCAACTACTTAGGCTGCGACACCACATACGAAAATGATAAAGATGTAGAAAACAAGATTCATAAATTCCAAGCAATTTGTGGGACAATAAATAGAACGCTAAAACACAAAACAAGAAAAGAAACAAGAATGAAATTTTACAAGACCATGGCCGTCCCTGTACTCACTTATGGAAGCGAATCGTGGATAACAAACACAAAAACAAATCTAGCATACAAGCAGCGGAAATGAGGTTTCTCAGAAATGTTAAAGGTTGCACAAGGAATGATAGGATAAGAAATGAAAAAATAAGGGAAGAACTAGAAATTTTCAACGTTAACGACAAAATAGAAGAATACAGAAACAATTGGACACAACACGTTAATAGGATGACAGAAGAAAGAATACCGAAACAAATCCTAAACTACCACCCAAGAGGACGCAGAGATGTAGGAAGACCGAAGAAAAGATGGTCCTAATCAAATGAAGTTCGGAACAGGCAGAATGGCCTAAGCCTTGATGACAGAAGAAGAAGAAGATAATAAATACCAAATGTTTGTAAATTCTAACGATTGAAAGTCAATTTATGGCACATTTGTAGTAAAAAATAAGTACTAAAATGGTAAATTATTAATGGATGTCTCAGATGATATACCAACCAACTTAAGAAATATATAAAAATAAAAAAAAATAAAACTAGAAAATTTAGGAGAAAAGAAAAGTAATAATTCATAAAGATGGCTGAAATTTCTCTTTATATATGTTTTTAATAAAGGCGTATTTATAGATGTTACACTTTCCTTGATAGTTTTAAGTCAAATATTTATTTTATGGGTAACCGCTTCCTGTTTTACTTCGGATTAGGTTATTCAGGGCCTGCGTCCATTTTGATCGCGCCGTAAATAAGCCCCGGAACGACTTTATCCCGGCTACTTTTTCTATCATAATCTCAATTTATATGTCCAAATCCCGCGTGGTCCGTTTCGAACGAGGTCCTTGGGAAACCCAGAAGCGATCGGGCCTCTGCCCGGATCGGTGCGCCGGCACCAATTAATCAGGCGATCTTCCGCGAGTAATTAGGCGCCCGAGCGCCGATACCCAAACAAAGCTGGGCTGACCGCGCGCCCATTAGGAGCGCTAATGGCTGACCTCTCGTCCTTGCCAAAAAGCGCACGAAGCCAGGACGAGCATCAGATAATTGCGATCGCCGAACAATGCGAAACCGTTACGGGATCTGTTATTCCGCGGCGCGCTCGCGAGCATTTTCACCTGATTCGATTTAAAAGAACAATCTGATTTATAACTAATAATTTTATCTGAGTAGATACCGTCCATAAAGTTTCGAAAGGCCTTAATAACGTGAGATTTATGATTTACGGCGCGCCGAATGCGAGATATAAAGCAGCAGGTTGTTGGATTCGTACCACAATAAGAATCCGCGCCGCCTACGCCGCCGCCCGGCCGTTTATCACTGGCCGGTAATGACATCTCAACTTGGTACACTTAGGCAAACATGGCCGAAGATATCTACGATGACCATGACTCAATTAAAAATACCGGATTCGACATGTTAATTGCCGTGCTAAAATGTAAAATATCACCCACGACTTCGAAAGTTCAGCGTTGACCAATGTCCGAATCTAATGAGCAGTTTATTATTATTTATTGGCGGATAACGGTGATGTAATCGGACCAGAATCGATTCGGCCGGCCCGGCCGCCGCGGCGCGACACGACAACGCGCGCCCGCTCTGTGCCCCAAAAGCAGCCTGCTGGCGAACGCACCACTTAGATAAAGCGCAAACCATAAATTTCCCGCGAGGTTCGTTATAAAACCATTACGCCGCAATTCGGCTTCCCAGCTTTCGCAACGGAACAAACTGTTGAGAAAATGTAAGAAAATTTATAGGAACGAACGGGCCATTTGGGAGATAAATATAAGTGAAGTTAAATTATTACTATTATCTGTGTCTTGTAAATGCTGGCCTTAAATCTATTGGGGAACTTTGAAATATGTATCACGAAAAATTAATGGAGCACTTTAGAGGCTCCTTCTATAACTGTTTATACTCGCCAAGAAATTGGCCATGAAATGTCGAAATGCTTTTACAAAAAACGTTTTTGAGTTGTTTGCTCATTTTGCTACTAGAATTTTTCATCTACGCGTTTTCAAGCTTTTAAGCGTTACCGTTACGGTTTGTTATGTCTTGAGACGGCAATCCAATTGGATAAGGAAAGTGGAGGAACGTAACTTTGAGAATGATTTAGCTCCTTAAAAATTAGTAGCTAACACGCACACTCACGTTTAAAAGTCATCTATAAAAAAATTAAATGTAAGTTGTGTATTTTCATTTTAATGACTTAGAAATTAAAAACCACTCAATAACTGCCTCTTTACACATTTAGATAATGTTAAAATTAAATCTTTAGAATTTTTAGTTAATCGGATATTAGTTACAAAGTGTAACTTGTTAAAACAAAATTAAAATATGAATATTTAGCACTATTTTTATTTGGAAAAATTATTTTTAAGTTAGACGCTTTTTTGGGGGATTAATTTTTATTTTCTATTACTTTTGAGTAATGATATTTAAGTTATAAGTAGCGGGTCTTAGTTTCCTTAGAGGAGGAACTTTAAATCGAGTAGGAGTGTCTTAGCACTCCACGGAAAACAGACTCCCCTATCCGAGTCTGTTCTCAATCCTGACACGTCTCAATGGCTGATTGGGAACGTCCTGCAGATATACAGGACAGGTACAAATAAGACTTGTCAAATAAGAATTCACGGATCAACTGAGAACGACGTAGGGCAGCAGCTACTTCATTACTGAGTCCAGGCTGACGAAGAATGACTTCTCAATAGGCTTGACATCAGACACCCACAGGCGACAACTATGATAGTTTAACCGGCTGTGACACTGCGCGAGGAAGGCAACGGAAAACCACCTCGTATTTTTACATGAAAGTCTTAACATGAGAACAATGAAGATATGCCGCTAGTTCCCGGCAGCCCTTAGATGGGCAGGGGGTGCTAAGAATCTCGAGTCAACCATGATCATGGCTCGAAAATTTACGTCAGTGGTATGGACTCAACACCATGGCACTATTTAGAATAGCATTTGATAAAGTGAAAACCATGTTACTGATTGCCAATGTTTGCGAACAGCACGGCACTGAACGTGCTGTTCGAGAAACCTATAGTCCATATAATCGCCCTTTTGTGCTCACTAGTAATACTAATACTATTATATTAATAATATTAATACTATTAACACATAAAAATACAAACAAGACGTCGAAATGCACAAAATGTAGAGAATATTGCTGCTGTAAGAGACAGCGTTGCAGAGGCTCCAAATTTATCGATTCTTCGTCATTCAAGAATTAGGGCTTAGAAGAATGACAACTTTCTCCGTGCAACAACATCTGTGCAAGATTGTATTGACCCAAGAACCGAAGACACTAGACTATCGTAAACGACGTGAATTTGTTGCTTGTGCTTTAGAACAACTTGAAACGGATCATAGCCTTAGACAAAAAATTATCTTTCCAGGTGAAGCTCACTTCTCGTTAACAAATAAAATTGTCGTTGTGCCACAAGAGATTTACAAGGAGCACTTGCATCTGCAAAAGATCACTGCATGATGTGGTTTATGACATGGTGGCACCATCGGACCATTATTTTTCCAAAACGAGGTAGTAGATGCAGTTACAGAGACTGGTGAGCAGTACCGCTTGATGTTAACAAATTTTTTGTGGGAAAATTTAGATGAAATTGATTTAGAGGACATGTAATTTTAAGAAGGCGGTGTCGCATGTCACCTTGCTAATGTCACTATTGTCGTATTGCAAGAAAAGTTTGTTGAAAGGATAATTAAAATTCAACTGTTAGTTGACCTCCAGGAAGTTGTGATTTAAGTCTTTTAGATTACTTTTTGTAGGGTTATTTAAAATTTATAGTCTATGCAAACAAACCACCAACCCTTGACACGATAAAATTGAATATTGAACGCTACCTTCGTGTCATAAAACTTGAGTTATTGCACAAAGTCATCGAAAATTAGGTTTACCTAATTTGCTCGTGTGTGGAGGGGCAGGCGTGTAAATAGCCGTGCCCTCGTGGTGCGTGTGGGAAACTAAGTACGGTCCGTTTTGAAATGTAAAACGCTAAGGCCCAAATCGTCCCTTAAACGGCCAGCGCGAAAGCGGATGGGGGCGGTTACCGATATCAATCGATAAGTAAGCCAAATCGCTCACCTGAATCGGCTTCGACTTCGGCGGCGATGGTTTCACGGTGTCCACCTTGTTGCGATGTCTTCGTACCGGGAACACGACCGCACTGACCGAGATGCGATGCGGATCGAGTACGTCTTGCGGGGTAGTTATCTGCGGGTTGGTTAAATGCGGCCGTACTGGACGCGATGCGGTGTGAGTCTGTTGCGGGTTGATTAAATGCGGGCGTACTGGACGCGATGCGATGTGCGTATATATTGCGGGATGTTAAAACACGACCGAATTGGCCGCGTTGCGGTGTGCGTATGTCGTCGGGCTTCGCGCCTGACTAGCGGTAGGTCTTTGCGGGAAATTTTAATTCGACAGCACTTTTCATATCAAAGGGTGCCGCAGACGGCGTATGCAGACTTGCCGGCCGAGCAAAAGCCCATATGCCGTTTTGTGTGCGATAGCAAAACGTAGCGGCAGATATCAAAGCCACCAACATGCCGCCGCGATATACAAGCGGTTCAAGGGCGAAAAGGCCGCCACACCAGTGTGCATAAAGTCGAGGTGGATACTTACACCCTGTGTTATTCAAAACATAATGTAATAAAGAATGCTTCAAAATAATATAAAAAGAGTGGTTGCATCTAATCTATTATTTATTTCATTTTAAAATCATATAGATACAGAGTTAGTACAAAAGATTAATCATGTTTCAAAAAGATATGTTTTACAAAGTATTACAAATATAATATTAAGTGATACATGAAAAGGAAAATAAAATTCCCAAGTTTTTCTTAATACCATCAAAAATTTTCCATATAAACTTTTTGCATTACAAATCAGTTCGGTCCACATATGCTGTAGTGTGTTTCCCATTGACGCTTCTTACAGCAGGACTAATAGGGTTTTAAAGTTCGTCCAATGTTGTTAGGATTGATGGAACGTAAAGCAGATTTTTAGTGTACCACAAAAAATTGGGGAGGGGCAGCCGAACAATGTCAAGTCCTTTCTAGCACATCGTCTAATTCAACAGAAATTATTAAATAGCCACGTACTTTGCTATACTAATAAGATGGTGCCGTATTTTGATAGATATGAAGTTAAAAATTTCTGACAATTGCAAAAACGGCTATAACTGCACCGTATGTATGTATGTTAAAGAGGTCACAATCTTTTCATTGAAGAAAAAAATTCGTACACTTTTATTTTAGAGACTGCACGAAAGACAGTAACGGTATGAAGGTTTTTTGTGCCCCGCATCCAACCTTTCCAGTTACATGACATAAAATTAAAAATACAATTAATACAAATTGAATTGAGTCAATGGGATTAGAATTACGTAAAACCGATTTTTGAGCACATGGAATTTCGGTTTAGTATTGCTAAATGAATAAATACATTTCCAAAAATGATTTGCTAATTGTAAGGTTACAGATACTTTTAAATTTGTTAAAATACACTTTCAGGTAGTTGTAATATTTGTTTTCTTTATAATTTGGAACATTATTACTCTATTTGTATTAAGTACAATCTTTAGATTATTTTAAAATTTTTGAAAACCTTTGGCTAAAGTTTGTTTTATTGAAACAAAAACAATGTATTGGTGGGGAGTTAATCACTTTGTTCAGAAGTTACACCAAAAAGCATTAATAATGTAATTTCTACGGTCATAGACTTTACATAGGTACCTAATCAAATGACAGTAATAATAATTTAAAGTTAGTGTTTAACAGGCGTTTGTGGGAATTTTTTGCGTTTGAACGTAAATTTTATCAGTTTTAGACATGCTAAACTTTTTTGGTTGTAAGTACGTTTAAAACAACTCTTTTTAATATGGTTTTCTTTTATATTAGTATAAGTGACTGAGTTTGGAACACATGTCAATTACAAACGTCGGAATACAAAATAACTTGGGCTGTTCGTAAATAGCTCCTATCGACCTCTAATAATTACTGTGGCTACCCTATTCCGGTTCTCCACCATACAGAAGGCGACCATAACGTCAAGTGCTTGAAATTGAGAAAAACGAAATATGTAAACAGCATACGGTGTATAATGCACGACTTAGTCTTGACCAAATCTTTTGTCTTATGTACGCAGTTGGTAATGACCAGACATTTGACCAATTTCAGGATTACTTTGGCCTCAACTCGCCACCAGAAGAGCAAACGGAGTATGATTTAGACACTATTGCTGGTTAATAAGTAATTGTCGTTTTGTTTGTTTATTGCAATGTTTTTTATGTATTACAATTATTGCTACAGCCAATAAATGACAAATGCAGAGAACTTGCACCATCAAAAAGAAATTAAATTTGACGGATCTGGCAAAGTTGTCGAAATTGACAAATCCAAGTTCGGCAAGCAAAAGTGCATTTGCAGTCAAGAATGGCATGTGTGATCTCAGAATGATGGGATTATGACGTCATGGTTGTTGCTGAAGCATGTTATTCAGAGTCGCTGATATCCAAAAATAACCCCACAAGCGTGTAAATTACAGATATTTGAAACATCTCTTAATAACTAAGTTTCTTCTCCTCTCATTGGTTACCAATAATGTCTTATTGTAGATGAAAATGGCACTTACATCAAACGCATTGAGACCTTCTTGCTAGCCAGGTAAAAATTAGTTTCGTTAATACCAGGTGCCATCAGACCAATTTACAGACCACCTCTGCGAATACCTCTGCGCTGCTATTGAAAAGTCAATAGATTTAACTTGATAAAGACATTTGATTAGCCTGTCTTCTGTCAGTACTTTTTTCAAGATTTTTTTCCTCTTTCAACTGTGCCTTGGCCAATCCCTAATGAACATTTACTGAAGGTAGAGTGAAATAAAACTTTCTGGACAAAGTGATTAAATAAAGCGTTTTTTATTTTTTTCCTGTCTTCCTCAAGTCAGCGTTAGGCAGTCACACTTTCTGGGTTAGGTTCGATTATGTTGACTTTAGTTTGGAACATAACTAATATTAGGTTTTGGTTAGCCACTGAAACATGTTGCTAATGTTTTGTCTTAATATAGTTTTCTATAGAAAAATTTTGACAATTTATAGCTCTGGCCATACAAACACATTCGTAATGCTATTTTAATGTAAAACTTCAAATTGCATAACTTTTGGACGTAACGTTTCCGCATATTGGGACTTATGTTTTGGTTACAGAATATTCGTAGCAATACATACAGGATTAAATCCCTGGAGTTTTAGGCAACGGAAACCTATTTTTACCACAAATAATAAAACATGTAATTGTTTTCAAGGAAATTTTATTGTTTTTTTTACAATGCTAGTTATTTCCGAGATAAAACTTATCTCCGAGGCGAGGGAAGGGGCTGACCGTTATAATTGTAGACGACAACAATAAGCATCACTACACAAGATGTTTACAAAGTGACAAAACTTATGTATCCAAAATGCAATTGCAAAAATTGAACATACATATTAACAAGAATATGAGAATTTTATAGAACAGCTAATGAAAATGTAATATGTTACACTAGTAGTGTTAACAACAATATAAAAATAATATTCGAATATGAGCTTTTCCTAAACTAAGTCTAAAAAACAAAGAACAAAGGAATAAGCGAGTCTTATGAATTACAACAAGAATCAATAAAAATAATATTCAATAGGGTGATAACCACAAGAGCAAATGAAATGTAAAGAATAAAGATATTAAAAATAACAATTATTTTGGAAACAATCGGAAAGTACAGAAAACGAAAGGAAAGGTAAACTAAATAATTTTTTACAAAAACACTAACTAGCATATAATGCAACCACAAACTTCTAAGAAAGTACAATTTATAATAAAACTTATAGGACCACTTAAGAAAAATAAACTTAAAATAAAAGTAAAAATAAATTTAGTAGAATTTTAAAATTATCCAAAAAATCGCTTTGAAGATAATTCCAACGATACCGCAGAAACTATGTGATATAAGGTAATCATTTTAGTCGAAATAGCAAAAAAATTCATTAACTTGCTCAGACAACTAACAAATAAAACTGAATCTTTGATGACACGCCCGGGATAAGAAAAGAACAACAAAAATATCAAAAATAGTCAGAAAAAGGAATACAATATACAAACTTTATAAATAGATACAACAAAATAGATAAAATATAAATAATGTGTAAAATAATGCCGAAAATAAGAGCAGCAAATAGTTATAGAGACCAATAAAAAAAATTAGCCAAACGATTTATTGCAAATTCCTCAGCAATATAAAAAACAGCATTTGAAAGAATTATGTTATTTAGATAATGTCGACATATATATGTATTCTAGAAGTAAATCTGTCTAAAGAAAAGGTTGTATACAAGAAAACTAAAAAAATTACATTAAAATTGATTAAAACTACAGAAAAGAACAAAACGTACATTTTTTACAAGATTTGTCAAAAAAACGAGTAACTAAATAACGAATCAACCAGACGTCTTTAATTTGTGCTTCAATAATTGATTTATAGCACTGGTGTCCCACACTAGCACAATATTGCTTATAATACGTATATCTGTCTTGACAAATCCCATAAGAGCAGGTAAGCTTTGTTAAAGAAAGAAACTTAATAAACTCTTTTAATTATTATTATTATATTAAATATATTATTATATTATATATTATATTAAAAAAGCCTTTAAATTTATAATAAAATAAAATATGGAGTATATAAACCAAAATACTTAATGTTTAATTTATACATACTCATCGATGGTTTATTTTGTACAAAATTGCATAGTCGAGAATCATTCTACTAAACTGCATATTTTATTCTGAATAAAGGGAAGGAAAAATGAGAACATCTATATGTTTTTATAATTAGCTTTCCTAAATTACTTAGCTTTCCAACTTATCTGTTAGTGCGTTCTGTTTTTATATTTTGGCCATTAATATACTAATATAAAAAAACAAAAAGTTGACTTATTATTATTATAAATGAAAGAGCTAGATCAAAAATTCGTCGGAGCTAAAACTGGATTATTGTGACTTGTGAATGGACACTGTAGTTTCAGTCATTTTTTCAACTTTTTCCGTGGCCATTTTCCTTAAATTTGTTTAAATTTATATTACGAACATTTAAAATGGTGACTGCTAACCACGCATAAAAATTAACTTTAATAAAAAATAAAACTATAGTTTAATAGTTACTAACATTTGTTGAAAACCGATCAATGATAAACTGTGACAGTTATTGATATTCAGTTTCATAAGCTTAAAATTAAAATATATTTTTTGAGAAGTTTTAGGACTAATTTTTTGATTTAATGTTTTACCTGCAGTCTTCAAACACAAGGAATGCATAATATTCAGTTACTTATATATGTATTAAATAAACATGGAAGTATTTCTAAGTAAACTTGCTAGATTGTAGGGTTTTGGTACATTTAGTTAGTAGTTACACAGAGTGATGTGGTGGACGTTAATTTAAAAACGTTCTGCAATGAGCTTGGAAAAAATTAACACAAATATAGTATCTCACACACTGACAAAGAAATAGTAAGAAATCAGATGAAAAACTGCTACTAAAAGAACCAGAATTGATCCAACATTTGTGGTAAACGTTATTGACAGAAACTACCCAATATAATCCTCAAATGAAGCACCTAAACGTCGAATGGCAAAGCCATAGTATACCAGCTTCAAAAAAAATAATAAATAAAGCGACAATCTTCAAAACAAAGACAATGTTAATCACAGCTTTTGATGTTAGAAGTTTAGTGCATCATGAATGTCTGAAGACGACTTAGACAAGATCTAGGACCATTAGCTGGTAAGTTGAATGAATCGTTTATTAAGCCTTACAACTATTTTTATCAAATGTTCTATTTCAAATATTACAATAACCCAAACATTTCTAAGAAAAATTAAATATTTTCTTTAATTTGACATTTTAAAATACAAGAGAAAATACAGTGCTTCTCGTAACTACCACATCTCAACGAATTTTTATTGGTATACTAATCACAACTTTATAGTTAATTTTTTAAATCAAATCCGGAGAAGGTCGTATACAAAGAATCAGAAATATGGCATTCATAAGTAGACGTTTATGAAAAATTTCTCTTGTCTGACATAAATTTATTAGATATATTCATCAAGACTATCGAAAGCAACGTCTAATAAACAGAATAAGATTTATAACTAAAGCATTTCTTAAATAAAAAATTTAATCCATTAAATTAAATTTAATCTGACTAACTAATCAAAATTTTGTAATATAATATTCCATTACTTTCCTAGAAAATTATAGAAAAAAATTAATTAATTTACAATCTTATATATTTTTTATTCAATATAATATATTCCGTCACAATATTTGATTTAAGTTTGAAAAAATATTTTGTAATACGTGGTTTTGTAGAACTTAATTTATTAGAAAAAAAATCATTTACAACTCTTGCTCATTTAACTTTAGCCTTGCTCCTACTTATCTTGAGTCTTATTCATCTCCTAATTTATATATAGCCAAAACATTTGATCACGTTCGAGTGAGATTGAATAAAACTCAATAGTGTTATAAACAAGCTTAGTTTCTTATAAATTAATTATATGTTCGGAAACCTAGATAATAAGACAGTAGGGTAATAAAAAATTGGAGATACTAATAGAGATAAATGGAAAAATCAGTATTTACTCAACTAGAAAAGTTTCGAAGAGTACACTACATAAAAACAATTAAAAACGCTTTACCCGCTATTGCAAACTCTTCTAAAACAGTAATGTATACAGTAAAATATTTACAGCAAGTTTAAAAACAAAATCGTGTAATAGAAAAACATGTTTAGCTATCTGTTTTTTAATATTTCTCATAGTTCTTTTCGGAGTAACTAACAACTATACCATCGTATTTTCTTTATACTCAAACGTTGAACTTTTTGTTAGTATTATCCGTAACTTGGAGCCAAAATTTGCAAAATATGTAGCTAGATAACAGAAGATTCATGTAAGCTTAAACAAGAAAACCGAAATTAGATGCGATGCTTAAAACGCAATTAGGGTTACCAGACTTCCCGGTTTGCAGATATTACTCTGCTTTTAGGTCTCAAATCTCTAAGCGGCTGTAAAAACTTGAATTATTCTATAATAAGTGTACTTCTCAATAATATCACCTGCCTGATCCAGTGATAATTTCGTAGCGGAGCTCGACGATCGCGATGCAGATACTAATGGAATTTCAATCCACACTTAGAAATTTGCCAAACCAGGTAATTAATTAATTAATTAATTAATTACCTGGTTTGGCAAATTTCTAAGTGTGGATTGGGTAATCATTAGATTACCCACATCAAAAGTACTATCATTAAACAGCAATACGCGCACAGTAATCAACAAAATCCTGCCACCTAAAGACAGTATCTATTCTTCCTAACCAAACATTCTTACCTTTCCAAACTGAAAACTCTTTACTAGAATCCAGTACAACCTCCAAATTATAACTTAACACAAACAAATGTGTTTTCAAAAAGGAGCAATGTTACACCAAATTGTTGTCAAAGAACACGGTAAAGATCAACGCAAATAAATCTAGCGCGCAACGTTCACTTGTATGCCTACTAAAGGAAGCAAAATAATCCACCAAGTTATTAGCTTAAGGAAGATCGAGTTTACAGAATCCTGATGCGGGATTTTCATCGCAACCCTTCAGCGGAGGAAATTAAAAAAGAATTAAAAGAGCAAGGTCATACGATTAGAAATATCCACAATATTTGTCACAGGTTAAGCAAACAACCTCTCCCATTACTTTTCGTAGACACTGAATTAAAATCCAACGTAAACTTTAAAATCTAATAACCAAAAAAAAAGAGTAAACCACCCAAGGAAGAAAATGACATTGTACAGAGCACACGCTCTTATATCAAACCTTAATACATGAAATCTTATAGTTGAGTCAACTGCGGTGGAGGCCATAACTCAGTTATTTGCAAGAAAACCAGAAACATACTAGCTCAATGTGCCTTTTGTGGTGGCAAACATACGGAAAATTATAAGGGATGCTCTGTGTATAAAGATATTTAAAACGCAATATCCAAAAACTCATAAAAACAGAAACAAAACCCATATATTCGTAAAATTGCTTGAGTTGTTCGTGCTAATACTCAAGTTAGCAATGCCCAAATAAATACCTTATAGAATAACAGTATTGCAAATAAAAATATAGCAAACAAAGTAATACAATTGATATATTAACACAGTTCCTAGGCAAATTTAAAGTAATATTTAATAAGCTTTCCAGTCAAAATAGCATGCTAACAACAGTCATAAACAAGAACGGTGTAATACCGTAAAGGAAACTTTCTACAGCAGTGCGAAATCGTAACGGTCACTTCCGGTTGTCGCTAACCGATTTGGCTGAAAATCAATCCCATGAAAGGTACTGACCTAAGATGTGTGTATGCCATGTTTGAAGTGAATCCGTTGAATAGAACGGAAATTATAGTGTCTCCAGACACACAGACAGACAGACAGGATGATAATCTCATTAACTTTCTACTATAAGCTCCGCTGTAGAAAGTTAATAAATCACTAAAATAACAAAATCATTGGTATAGCTGCCTGAAATTTTATGGGCCAACCAACCGTAGGCTAAATCAAATTAATTTTATTTAGATCAATAAAATAGATATTATTATTGTCTGTAAAACACATTTTACTAAGAGAAATATCCCAAACTACAGAGTTTACTCTGTCAACCATCCCGATGGTGTTGGCCCACGCCGGATCATATATAATAATCAGAAGTGCGCTCTCATACAAACAAAATATAAGCTGCTAAAATTCAACTAAACGTCAAAATCCTGCCTAATAGCATCAGTGTAGTAATTCCCTACTCATTTAAAGATGTCCGAGAAATTCAGAGAGTTTCTTGTTATTGCGCGAAAAAGAAATTTAATCGGTGGTGACTGGAATATCAAACATACAGAATGGTGCCCCAGGTTAGCTATAGCAAAAGAAAGAAACCTACTTCAAGCTCTACGATTCTCAATTGTAACCATCTATCCACCGAAGATCCTACTTACCGGTTCAGTGATTCAAACAAATTATGGAATCTTCTGGACTTTGCTGTAACTCCTGGATTACTAGACACATTAAAATAGAATCTAACCTAAATATGTTATCCGATCACACAATCATAACAATCCGCAGGTCGACTAAAATTGAGAAGACGGTTACACCAAAAATGTGCACCAACAAAAACCGATTCAGCCTTACACGTACAATATCTGGAAATAAATATAACTTACACATTCCACTAAAGCAACAAGCAGATCTGAATAAAGCTATGCCTACTTCAGGCAACTTCTGCAAAAAGCGGCCATTCGGGCAATTTTATCTAACCAACAACTATGACAACTTTCATCGTTATACACACTAACTAAACATAGAAAAACGTAGAATTAAAAAAATAGGATAAACTTTATAGAATAGAGAAAACCGAATATAACAGACTTAGACATCTGCTCCGTAAAATTATTTCTGAAGCAAGAAACGAAGAATTTACAAAATACATTTTAACTTGTCCAAAGGCCACAAAAGAATTAAAAAGATTAAAAATTGTTATTCCGCCATTCAGAAAACAAGCTGGGTAAGGTCAAAGAGAAAAAGCAAACACATTCGCCGAACACAACTCTTAAATTTTCAAACCCACACGGCCAAACTCTGGAACAAATGATAACAACGTCAAAGAATTCCTAGACGTCCCTTTTTAGCTTTCACTCCCCAATAAGCGCTTTCCTCTAAAAGAGTGGAACACGAAATACAATACATTAAAAACTACATCTTCGGGATACGACTTGATCATAGATCAAATTCTCGAAAAACCTTAGTGCTGCTTACAATTATATTTAATGGAATGTTAGGTCTTAATACTACCCATTAATATGGAAATTCTCAAAAATGATTATGATCCTCAAACCGGAAAAATCGCTTCTGCCTATACCATCCACACTATTTCAAAAATTACTTCTCAGCCGGTCAAAAATAACATCGACATAGATGACATCATACCACATCACTAGTTCTGGTTCTGCGAGAGATACTTAAGCGGTTAGCAAACACACAGAATAGTAAACACTATTGCAAGCAACCTGTAAGAGCACAAGTGCTGCGTAGGTAAATTTCTAAACGCAACATAAGAACTTTATTGTAATTGACACACAGGTCTTCTTTAAAAATTGACTGATAGATATTACCAAATTAAGTACAATAATGAAACATCTGACTATCACAAAATCTACGTTGGAGTTTTTCAAGGTAGCGTTCTTTGGACCTTTTTGTACATGCCTTGCATAGCCATCTTCACCAACAAAAGTACCATAGTGTCCACATTCGCAACTATACGGAGGTACTAACATCATGTAAGACATCAGTCAACTGAGACTAAACCATGCAAATTAGTGGTTAAGAAAGTGGAGTATAATAGTAAACGAAAGCACAAGTCATCACTAAAGTGAATATGGATAACAAGTATTTGAGTCTCCACGTAAACCAACGACTGACGTGGAGGACTTACATCCATGCAAAGAAAACACAAATAAATTTAAAACTGAACCAATTATACCAGCTGCTTGGAAGACTTTCTCAACTATCATTGGAAAATAAAATTCTACTTTATAAAACCACATTAAAATCAATTTGAACGTATGGCGTCCAATTGTAGAGCTGTGCAAAACCGTGGAATACCAACATTTTGCAGAGAATTTAGTCCAAGATATTGATAATTATAGTAGATGCTCCTAAGTATATAAGCAATCAGACCCAACACGCGGACCTGCGAATTCCTTATGTAACGTCACCTAGCCAAAAAATATTGCAAAACAATACGAGGACACAAAAAAGCACTAATCCGTAGGAAACCGGAAAACTGAACCGAAAATGGCCTAAGGGCCTGATCCAATCAAATAAAGAGGACTGATGCACTGTCACTGGATAGTTTCTGCCTTTAAGTCTAACTCACTTAACCAATTTGCTTATTACTTTAACCATTTAGTAGATTGTAAATATGTAATTGTTAATAAAAAAATCTCTGAACCTTCAAAAGAGGTTTCAAGATAAAATATTTCGGTCTATGAGAACTAATAAAAAATATTTCAAATTATATATTTTTTTAAATTTTGCTGCTGATAATTAATTGTAGGTTAACAAACTATACATTACCCATTTTATGTAGGGAGATAGGCGGTAGATATTTATACAGGAATTTGGCTAAAAATTTCATTAAAATTAACTTCAACTATTTTTTACAATTTTTCTTAAATCTAAGATAGTTTAACTATTCTTCTTCTTTATTTACAAAGTTGGTTAAAATGGTTAAATTTTTTGTAGCAATAGGCTTTATTTTCAAGTTTTAAATTGACATTTTGATTTCTAATCGTTTCTAAGTGGTCTAAACTACAAATTATAATCTATATTTTAGAACATAGTTTGTAAAAATAAATTTTTCTGTAAATTGCTTACGATATTTTTTTTATTAATATTAGTTATTTTGAGTGTAAATGTTTTTAAACTTGCTCCCTCATAGGTAACTTTTCCACGTCTATATTTCTTCAACTTTTTGTAACTGAAAAAGCAAAACAAGCAGACCCTAGATTGCTAACCCGCAATAAAAACTAATAAACCTTGACATGGAGTTATTGTACACACCCAGTTTATTTTAATGGTATTTTTTATATCAAAAGTTAAGGTACTGTAGGAATACTAATTAATTGATTAATGATTAAAAGAACAGTTTTATTTACAACAATTTTCACAAATATCATAACCATGGTTTTGGCAAACGCATGCAGTTTGTTTTTCTCTCTTGTGATCTTTCACGTAAGCCACATCGTGCTTGTTTTTGAAGTTTGGTTTGAACAAACTGAACTTTTGGCTCTTCTCTATGTTTTTTGTAATTTTTTAGTGGCAGACTGCAACTCATTTGGTAATTGTTCGTCCAACCGATTTTCCTTAAAAGGCTTGGCAAATGCTAAAATAAGATCAAAAAGAAACTTCCTTCTAACACATTCATACTTTTACTTATCAAACAAAATTATTGCATTGATACCTGCCTTATTAAGAAGAAACGCAATAGCCATCTATGTGTTTTACGACTTACAGAATAGCAATGAACCATTTGATACAAAGTATCAACAGCTCTTTTAGTCGAATTATAGAAACTTATTATCTTTAGGTTTTGGTTAGTCCCGTTAACTTTCTTGTAGTCGTGCATGCTGGAGATTAACAGTACCGACTTACATATCTTTGGTATAAATGATATCAAAGTTTTATGTTTATCAAAGGCAAACTGGAACGACATAAGTGACTTGTTTTTATTAGGAAGAAAACTTGGAAAAACTTCTTTTTAGGTCTTTTACGGGGTTCCAACAATCGTAAGCTTGTAATAATTGAACATCGTGTTGGCTAGCGGGATGGAAGTTGTTACCGGGTCGGGCCCGGGCGGTGATAAATAGGGCACGGAAGGCTAAAAAACCAAGGGTCGGCTCCACCTTACAAATTAGAATTATATTTACAATCTTACAAACTTAACCTACCTTACGCTAGCTTAACCTACTTAGCTAATGTACGCAATGAAATTGGCAGCAAGCTGGCGCAGCAAAACCGGGCCGCGAGCTAGGTGCATCAGCGCAAGCAGCGGGGCCGGACAGCGAGCAGCAGAGGCGGCAGCAGGTCCGGGCAGCGAGGCCGGAAAGCGAGCAGCCGGTCCGGAAGCGAGCAGCAGGTCCGAGCAGCGAGCAGCAGATCCGGGCAGCGAGCAGCAAAAGAAGCCAAAAGGGACTCACCTGATGACACTTGATGGTTTCTTCTTAAGGGGCTGACGACTGAGCGAATGCCTTGGTGGCTCAGGTTTTAAGGGCTCAGCTCGTGCCCCACTCTGCTGGTGGGGTGCAGAGTTCAGGGTGGAAGCACGCCGAGCCCGCTGGGGAATGCAGGGCTTGTCCATGATTGGTGGACGCCTGAGGCGCCTTTGCGCTGATTGGAAAATGCGCCGGCGCTCTTGCCCTGGTTTGTAAATGCCGTGGCGGTTATGGTCGGTGGCGTTCGAGTCGACTCGGGATCGCTTGGCACGACGCGGCGCAGTGGGTCAACTCTCCCGGTGTTGCACACGGAGCCACAAAGTCGGCCTCAGGTAACATACCTTTGGGATTACAAATTCCAAAGAAAGGCCTTTGCTCATGGGCCGAAAAATTTCGAGTCAGGTAACATTAGCCCCGGCGAAATCGGGACCAGGTAACAAAGTAAATCAATTTTTTATGGTTATATTTCTACACTTGCCGTGAATAAACTCGGAGTTTTGACATAATAAGTAGCTAATTGATCTTGATCAGAAAGAACTATTTTTACATTGTAAGCAAGTGTACTAACCATGTATAAAAATACGAGAATCACAAATTTTCACAATTTTGATGCCACATTTGTCAGGCTTTCATGCTGTATCCACGCGGATGAGACAATTGCCGCGGTACAATATTCGTGAGAAGTATAGTACGTTGTTGAATGCGAAATAAAAGAAGCCCAAATTTGCCGGATAAGACCAAACTTATCTAGGGAATCTCGCATTCTCCTGTCGTCAAGTAATTAGAAATTTAAAATTATTATACTTTCATATATCTCGATCCATTCATTGACATTTGACGCCCACGTATAAGAAACTAAGCAGTGCATTTAGTTCCAAGTTATTCTTGTACTAACTTCTATATCTAAAAATAACGAATGATTTTAGCATAATGTTATCAAAAGGCAATCTTCAAGCTTCTAATGCAGTTGCAAAATTTTTAATCCCTTTTGTTGACTTCCGTTGACCGCAGGTGTCCGTTTTTATCTCTGAGTACATTATTAGCCGAAAAAGGTATGAAAGTCAGAACTTTCTTCATCCAATATCGATAGGTTGTCATCAGGTTCAGATAGTATGGAAACATTATCCTTGTTGACAGTTTCATTACGATCCGAGTCGTAGTTATCGTCATCTTCGTCAAACCACCCCAGCCCTAATTTTCAAAGTCCAGATCAGTAAGCCTTACCTTGGATAGATTTCTACACTTCTTTAACCTTTGAGCCATTGCAAATGGAGAAAAATATTAATAGCAGAAATATTTCACTAGGTTATAAGACACCCCGAAATCCAAATCACCTAGCAAAAAATTTAACAGATCGTAAAACCACCAGAGGGAGTGGTAAATTATAGACTTTTATGAGAACACGCAGAAGCGCGAGTTTGTCATCTTAGAAATAAAGAAATGGCAGGCACTGTAAATTGCGTTGTGGTTATGCATAACCCCTGTTAAGATTCTAGGTTTCAATTATGAATTACTGAATTAATCTTCCACTTTTAATTAAAAATGTATATTAGGCTTTACATAAATTTAGTTATTTCTTTTATTGTCACATCTACAGCAACTATAGTACTACATTTGAATCGCGCATAAATCTTCTTTAACAGGTGGCGATAATGGCAAAAATTGGTTACATTTTATGCATTTGCCTCGTTTTATTGCCGAGCACAGGCTCGTAAAGCGCGATCTAACGATTCCATACTTTTCCACGGCTGAGTGGGTGTGGTGGCTAAAAAGGGCAGGATTCAAGTTCGCCGCGCACAGAGCACCTTGCGACATTAGCCGACGCGCTTGGAACGCGCCTAAAAATCGGCTATCACACGCGACAATGTCAATTAAATATTTCCGCTCTTTGATTACAATGGCCACGTAGAAGGCGCAGAAATTTATTGTTGTTGCGGGAGTGACTTTCTCAATCTTTTATAGAACCGGGATTTGCATAACATGCAACTTGCTCTAATAACATATATGAAACGCTTTATCTGCTATAACCGCGTGATTTACGGCGGCCGGGCGATCATTGAGTTTATCATTATATCAGCAGCTGCTAATTAAATTAATGCGATTGCGGGAGAGCCGAATCCTTCGGCGACTTAATGGGGTTACTTAATTAAGTCTAATGTTGAGCGCAACTTGGTCAAATTTTAGGCGCGGTGCGGTAACTCCCCTTGGCAGGTTTGTTAGTTAAAATGCAGCCACTTTATTTCCATTCGAATTGCTTAACTCCAGATACGCTGTGGACTCTTAAGGATTTTTACTTGACCCTATTACTTTAACAAATCAGAACCACTTATACGATAATTTTTACATGTTTTGGATTATTCTTTGGAGTTACTTTGATTTCAGTTTGTTCGTTAACATTATTATTTAACATTTATTATTTTGATAGTGAAAAGCCTTAGTTTTTTGTAACTTTTTAGTAGAACAACGATGTATTTCCAGATATTATTTGCTTGGAATATTTATAATATGTTAATTATTAAAATTTAATAAATTATTTAAATTACTGTTTGAAATGAGGAAGTAATATCTCCTATCATTATTTCTTTGTACTACAATAATAAATTGTAATTATACAAGATGTCCCAAAAAAGTTTTTTAAAGGCAACTATAAACAAAAAAAGACATCTATAAAAACTTTATTTGTTATTAAAGACAGAAAATTCTTTTTTGAAAATAATCTCATCTAAATGTGATCCTGCATGCTAGTGACACTTTTTTAAACAAGAAGCAAAATTTTTGAGCTCCGTAATGGTTAGCATTTTTTAACGGACATTTCTTTCAATTGAATGAAAAAGCCCGGATTGCTACTGTATACTCTTGATTTAAGATATTCCAACAAAAAAAAATTATAAGAGTCAAATCAGGGTTAAGTGGAGGCCAGCTTATATCACCTCTTCTGGAAATCAATTTTGGTGAAAATTTATGAACCGTGGGAGTTAAAAGTATGCGATGTTCCATTCTACCGAAACCATACTCTTTGATTATAACTAGCAAACTTTTGCAGTGCAGGTAAAAGAAATTGTTGAGCATCTCTACAAACGCTCTAAACCCACTATTAACACGCGGCCTCTTTCATCTTTAAAGAAAGACGGGTCAAATATTTATTAAGCTGACATTGCAGACCATACAATCACATTTAATGAATGAAGAGGTTTTCTTGCTTACATTGTGGGTTTGTAGCGCTTCGGTAACGATAGTTCTGTTAGATGTCGTGGCCAAAATGTGCCTCATCATCAATCAAATTGAAACTTTCTTTTGAGACACCCAGTATTGGCTCGATAAATTAATCTAAACCTAGAAAATACATTAAAAGCTGCTAATCTTAGTTAAATTTGTTAATTAAATCTAACAGATTGAAACTTTTAAGTCTTTTATCATATTGTCTTTCTAGAAGGCACCGAGTTTTACTTAGCAATTAGTGATAGTTCGTTAAAGTTCTTTGTTGATAGTAGAGACGGGTGAGTCATGTTGGAGTAACCAATGATAAACGTACTAAGAACATTTTGTAATCTTAATATTTCCAGATTAGTATTGTCAGCAGATACCCAAATCTCTATTTCGCAGGTTCATATTGGTTTTATAATTGTTTTATATAAAAATTTTTTGTATAGTAACTGAAATTATATCATCCTGTACATTTTACAAAGATTTAAGTTAAGTTGAAATTCTTTTACTATGTGACTTTTCTAGTTGTCATCTATCTAAGTTCTTTACACATTCTTGTTGAGGTACCGAAGTGATACTTAATTTAACTGGTGCAGAAGTTTCTTTTGAAAAGTAAAAATTTTTTGAATCGATTACGTTTCGTTTACATGTACTGTCATTCTTCGATTTTTTGAGTATCACTGATGCTGTTTGTGGATTGCTGTGTGATGTCAAAACTACAATGTTAGCTGCATACTTAGCTACCAACGTTTGTAGTGTTATTGCCAAGTCGGCTATATGCAGAATATATTGAACAGGGCCTATAATGTTGATCTGGGGTACGCTTGCTTAGATTATTTAACATAAAAGCTTTTTTCGTAGAGTTCTATTGATAGAGCTTTCTTAATTATCGAAGGCCCGGCTAACGTCTAAAAATACTCACTAGTAATACTGTTTTGAATGTAGGTCATGGTTAATTTTTGTGGCTACTCTATGCACTTGTTCTATTATTTTTTAATCATTTATTTGCCAGCTCAACAATCAGTTACATGTTATACATGGCAATGATAATAATAGTAAAGTAAGCAATAACAGTACGTTCTTTTATAGTTTATGAGGTAGGTTGTACCCTTACAAGTATGTTAACTAATTGTTATATTAACTAATCAATGTCGAGTTCGGTTAGATATAAATCTTGCGGTAATTTTCATTTGAGTCTTTGGTGTATGTTTGGTCTGCCTAAGTTGTATAGAACTGCACCTTCACATTTATGTAAGTTTTCAAAGAATTTTTTGGCACTCGCGGCGATGTAGCTTTGGATTGTTGGTATGTCTAGTTCGTAATGTAGTTGTTCGTTCCGAATGAACCAAGGAGCATTCACTGCTATGCGGAGAATTTTGTTCTGTAGTCTTTGGACTTTTCTATGTTTGACTTTGCAGTGTTGCTCCAGATTGTTGATGCGTATAGCATCAACGGTCGTATTAGAGATTTGTACATCATAATGGTGCATTTGGGCTTAAGAGATGACTTTCTATTAATGAGAGGGTAAAGTTGTGCCAATCGCGCGTATCCTTGGTTTAACTTGTAGTTAATATGAAGTTTCCAGGTAAGTCGAGTGTCAAGGAGCACTCCCAGATACTTGATGGCGGCATCGGCGGGATTCCAGGCAATAGTGTTGTTGTTATTGTTAAGCTGGGAGGGTTTCTAATTCTTCTGAGGAAAATATTTTTGCCTGACATTTGGTGTGGTTGATGTGCATATTCCATTGGTTGAACCACGAGCATATTTGGTTCAGTGCAGTCTGCTGCTTTTCAATAGCTAAGGTAAGGTCAGTGTGTTGGGTCAAGATTGCGGTGTCGTCCGCGAAGGTCGCTAGGGTTGCCTCTATGTTAGGGATATCTGAAGTAAAATATTGAATAATAAGGGTCCCAGTACGCTTCCTTGAGGTACGCCTGCATGGATGGACTTTGTTTCAGAAGATGCGGAGTTTATGCGCACTGCAAAAGTGCGGTTTTCTAGGAAGGAGAAGACTATGGCTTTAAGGTAGCTGGGAATTTTTATCTTGATGATCTTGCTTTTTAGGCCTTTGATCCAGACTTTGTCGAAGGCCTGGGCTATATCGAGGAGAACTACAACTGTATAAGCTTTGTTTTCGTAGCCCTCTTCTATTTTTTCAGTTATGCGTTGGAGTTGGTGCTGCATAGAGTGTGATTTCCTAAAGCCGAATTGGAATGCTGGTAGGATGTTGAGTAATGTTAATTCATTCATTAGCCGGGAGTGAATGATCTTCTCGAAAACTTTGGAAAGTGATGTCAGTAAGCTTATTGGCCTGTAGCTACTAATCAACTTTTTGTCTTTACCTGGTTTAGGAATCATTAGTATGTGTGCATGCTTCCATGTTTGTGGGAAATAACCTTGCTGAAGACATGCATTAAAAGTTGTTGCTAGATAGGCTAAGGTTTTGGTGGTGAGCTGATATAATATTAGGTTGGTAATGAGATCGTGCCCAGGAGCTTTTCTTTTAGGGAGACTGTCGATTATTGTTTTAATTTCAAGGGGAGAATAGGGAGTTATCGGTTCTGTAACTACTGGGAGATGAGTTTCAACGTGATTAATTATATATGTTGCGTGGTTTGGAGCGCAAGTGACTGTTGGAGTGAATACACTTTCGTAGTGGGTAGCAAAGGCTGTTGATTTTTCTTCGTCAGTAGCAAGTAGTGTATTATTCACGCTTAATGTTGGGATGTCCTCTCTTTGCTTTAATATGCGCTTTGTAGCTCTCCACATTCCGATGTCACCTGGTTGGAGATCTTCTATGTATTTTTGATATGAGTTGATTCTCAGCTCATCCAAGCATCTTTTTAAGGTGTGTGTTAACCTGTTCAGTAATCGTTTTGTTTCCGGTATCCTGGTTCTCTGCCATTCGCGTCTGACTTGACTTTTCTTTTGATTAGTGCTGTGATTTCTCGAGGCAAGCTATGGTGATTAGGTTTTTGTTAGTTTTGGGCGCTAGTGTTGATCTTTGCACGCTGTCAGTTATTGATGTTGTTAGTTTGGATATGGTTAGATCAATGTCCTCGTGGTTGATAAGACCGGTTGGGCATATCAGCTGATCATCTAGGATGGCTTGGAATTGTTCCCAGTTAATTATCCCGTTTATTAGTTTTGGTACTGGCTGTACCAGCTGAGGTGAGCTAATAAATGTTATTATAACTGGTAGGTGGTCAGAATCTAGTTCTTCTACTACAGTTTGAAAAGTTGGTTTATCGAAGTTTTTTTGGAGTACTATGTCTAGTATGTCCGGCTGGTGATCACTGCGATACGGGTAGTAGGTATAATTCTCGGGGGCTGTTATTTGGAAGGAGTATTTAGTCGCGTAGCCTTCCATCTTGATTCCCTCAGGATTGTTAGCTCTGTATCCCCATAATTGGTTTTTGGTGTTCAGGTCTCCAATCATCAGGAGTGGCTCATTTGTGTTGAAGATGGTTTTTATGTCGTCCTCCATTAATTTCTTGTTCGGCTGTCTGTATGTGCTGATTAGTGTGAGGTTTTGATCGTTTATTTTATTTTAACTCCTATTGTTTCAAGGCTTAGGTTTTTTGTTTCGGGGGCAGGATTGTGGCAAATTTTCTTTCTAATGAGGATAGCTACTCCACCAGCAGCTATTTGGGCGTTTCTATCTGCTCTGTGAATTTGGTATCCTGGAATTTTAAACGTGTCTACTTCAGATAGGTGGGTTTCTGTGATGCACGCGATGTCTATGTTATGTCTGGCAAGGAAGGTTATAAGGATTGATCTTTGAGTTTTGACGCCATTAGCATTCCAGTTTAGGATTGATAGTTTTTCGATGATTTTCTGCGATTTAGGATCCATTGAGGAGTAGAGGAAGGAGTGTACTAGTGATAAAATTTTTAATTATGGGGAGGTAAGGGGTAAGGAGATCAACAAGGATTTTGGCTATATTATTTATGTTAGGTGAGGTCATTGGATCGGTTGTCTGGTTAGAGTTAATAAGGGTGGAGTTGATCTGTATATGAGCGGTTCGGATTGACAGAATAGTTCCTATTGTGTCTTGTGCTGGATTGGTTGAAGTTGCTGATGTTATTTTGTCGTTTTTGTACTATCTCTAGGTGGTGGCTACAGCCGCGATAGCTTGCGGGGTGTGGTCCTCCACAGTTGGCACATTTGGGTGTTTCTTCAGGTTTTTTCTTGCATTGTTGATGCTGGTGGCTATCGCCACATTTAACGCAGCGCGGATCTAATGTACAGTAGTTTTTGGTATGCCCATAGCCTTGACAGCGGTGGCATTGTGGAATGTTTGATGGCTTTCTTCTCGGTTCTACTGTGACTATTGAGTAGTTATCCTTCAGGTCGACTGCGCAAATTGGAAGCGGCTGTTTATTTTTTGTAAGCAGGCGTGTGACTTTGATAACTGACAGGGTTTTGCTAAGTTCGGTGAATATTTCTTGTTCTGTTATGGATGGTGGTACGTTTTTGATCACGACATTGAGGGGTTTGCCGACAGGGTTTTGGAAGGTATGAAATTTGATGTTGTTATCTTTAAGATGTTTTGTTAAAATTCTGTAGTCGTTCTCTTCAGTTAAGTTGATTCTTAAGGTGTTTGTGTTACAAAAGGTCGTGAACTCGTTTGATGTTAGTTGTTTAATATCTGCAGTCAGGGCTGCGTGATTTATGGCGTTGTGTAGATAGATAGGCGGTATTTTGGGTTTAGTTGCCGAAGTTTCAGTTTTTCCGTTTGTGTTTTGCTGATTATGGTTATCGTAAGGGTTATCAACTGGGTCAACTTCTTGACTGGCAAGTAGATCATATTTGTTATGCGTTGGAATGTTTGGAGTCCATGCGTAGCGTTTTTGCACTTCATTAAGTGGCGGTGTTAATGAATCAGATTTACGCTTGTTTAGCGTTTGAATTTCCATTGGGTTATCATTATTAATGTTTTCGGTTATTTTAATAAATTGAAATTAACTTACAATTTATGTTGCTTTGAAAGTAAAATGACGAATGCACTTATTCTATGTACCATGACCTTTCCGAAAACTAAATTGTTGTTTTTGTATGGTACTTCATTTGCTAAAATTGGTTTCAACTTTTGCAGTAATATCTTTTCTAAGACTTTAAATCAAATGGGTAGCAAGCTGATAGCCACTTTTCTTCTCAGGCTTTGGTTTATTATATATCATCGCAATTTGTGCAGCTTTTATAGATATGGGAATGTTTCGTAATTAAAATATTACATTCACTATGTAGATAATAAGTTTTATTGCCTTTACTAGCAGCTCTTTTAAGATTTTGGCTGTTAGGATGTGACCTAGAGCTTTCTTTAAATTCAGATTTTTATAACAACACTGACGACTAACTTTTACATAAGTAATTCTTCGTCTAATTTACAGGAGTTGTGATGGGGTTGAAATAGTGTGATCAAATAATTTGCTTTTTTAGTTTGTTCTTCCTTAAGTTCCGTCATGTTTTTACTAGGCGGCTTTTTATAAAGAATGATCAGTATACCTGAAGGGTGTTAGGTTTGCTAAGAATTATTACACTATTTAGTTTTTAAGAGTGGTTATAAGATTTTTAATTTACAAGTAGCTTGGTTAAGCTTAGTTTTACTTCAGATATTTCTAGTAACTTACCAGATTCTTCTTAATCTTGTTTTTTTTTTAAATTTATTTGCTTAATGGTGGTAAGTCAGCATTCTATAACGTGTTAGCTTTTGTAGTGTAGCCTAGCTTCCAAGCTGATTTATGTATGGTCTGATTGAGATGCTTAATAGCACTAAATAGTTATTTTTTGTTTTAAATGAGACACTTACTTACGTTCTGTTTGTAACTAGTTCCTAAAATAGCCCTCTGAGTGCTTCTTGAGGATAGCATTACTGGTTTTTGAATTTGTAATACTTCTGTACTGTATCCAATTAGTACTGGTAGATAGGTAGAGAAGATACCAGCATTTTTAGCCCTTTTAAATAGTTAGATAAAACACAAACGTGTAAGAGGTATAGAATCTTATTAAGATCCGATAACCAATAGGTAAGTTCAAATGCGCTTAAGCAGTGTAATTTGTACTGTTTTATTGCATTGTAATTCTCTTTCTTTAAAAATGTAACTCTTGATCCCCATATTTGATTTTTGAAGTTACAATCTCCACCAGCTGTAAAACAGGGTCCAAGAGTATTAAATAATGATGTAAATTAGCGCTTTAATATATAAGTATATAGATAAGAATAGAAAGTTTCTGTTTTTTTTTGCTACTACAAAGATGGTAGCTTAAAGATAATCTTTATTTTATGTGTTTGATTGAGTATTTTATTATGGCCGTTGAGGTGTAGTATGTATAGTATACTTTGACATAAGAGTTGGTAGTAGATGTAATCAGACAATTTTGTTTGTTTATGATTAAGTTTTGATTTTCTTGTGTTTAATGTTAACCATTGATCGTTGGGATTTGAAATATTTGTCTTTGTTGATTAATTGTATAATTTGATTATTATTTAAACGTAAGTTAATTTTATCGAGATATTCTGTTCTCAGCAGATATTTAGAAACAGAAAATGTATCTCATTCAAATAAAAATTAGATTTTAGTTAAATAAAATATATTTTACTTTGGAAATTTAAAAATGGTAAGTGCATATAAAAGAAAAAAAAGTTCTATTATTTTGCATAAAAACATATTAGGTAAGACGACCGTATATTATAAAGAAATAAATGTAGATAGGAAGACAAGTTAAACAAATTCGAAAGATCATTAGAAGAATAAATAAATAATTGAAAATCTGGTCATGCCGGTGGTGTTTTAAAAATTCTTGTCTCTTAGTTAATAGGTCTGGTAATGTTTCTTAATTTATTGACTACCAAGACAATCGGTAACGTTTCTTTACAACGTTAAGTGGCCCTAGTGTAATAACATGGATATTGGGAATGAATTTATAACGACTGACGATTGTATGCCATTGAAATTCATCGACGAATGATGGTGCCTCTGTAAATCTGCATGTAGAGGTGGGCAAGGAAAAATCCAGCTACAAAAAATTTGTATAATAAGCCTGGTTGCAGTTGGATTTTGATACGGATGAACAGCTTCAGATGCGCGCAGATGCTAAAATTGTTATAGTCTTTTAAATTAAGTAGACGTTTGATTTCGGGATAAATAATCTTGTTCAGCGTTGGTATGCGTATCCTATGCTTATAAATAATATATGGCTTATATGAGCTAATTATAGTTATGTAAAGAACTACCACGTACAAAAAGTGAGATAGATAAAATTATCATAAAGTTCTAAGTCCAAGTGTTTACTCCTTATAAAATGTTTATTAAAATACTGATACCAATAAGAAATAAAATGGTATTGTTCCAAACTACAAGTTTGGTTTTAGTGTTGTAAAAGCTATTTATCGATTTCATAAAAAAAAATACTCTACAATCGTTCTTGTCTATAATACTGAGGCATTCGATCAAGGTCGATAGACCTTTGTATTTGTAATTATAATCATACATCTCAGAAATATGTCAAAATTTGGTTATTATTTAATTATACCATGGGGTAACACACTAAGGTCCTCTTTATATCGGATCAATATATCTGAATTACCCCAAAACAGGAACACATTTGTAATAAATGCTTAAAAATTTAAAAATAAGATTTTTGGCTACTTTGGAAAATATCAAAATTCTTCTTCATTAAGGTTTGTTCTATATATTGGCTTATAACATTCATTTGTAAAGTATATTAACAACTCCCAACATCCAAATTATGGAAAGGTTTTAATACAAAATTTTACGGCAATATTTTATGAGAAATATAGACATACCAAGCAAGGTAAAAATGTATTTGATCAAAAATTTAACCGCACTCTATTTTATTTGTCCATTTATTGTAGAATAATACAAATGTACAAAAATTAAAAAAATATAAAGATGCAGACTAACCATATAGAATTTAATATTAAGCATATTGATGTTAAAAAGGGCATATATTGTGTATGAGTTACATATTGTTTATTGTTGTTGATTTTCAAATTTTTCACGTTGCCTGCAAAAGATGCAACGTTAGTTTTATTTTTTTACAATAAAGTATTCTTAATGTTGCTTCGTAATAAATAACCTCGGGTTTGATGTTCGGCTATTTTAGATACTTTTAAGACAAAGCATGCAAACATTATAAAAAAACAAATAATTGACCTTAGTAACTAAAAACTCATACGTATAGTTGCCATTATTTTTTATTGAGTTAATTTATAGTACTGATTTTATTTCTCTCCACTAATACATTAAAATTATGCTAAAATAAGTTTAGTTTTAGGAATAGTTTGTATTCACATTGTCTAGAAAGTTGGTTATGAAGTAAGCGGCTCTTTCAAGATTTTTTTAAGAAACATACTCTCACAATCTTTCAGGCGAATCTTATACTATTACCTAAGCAGATTATTTTTCGAGAGCACATTTATAGATTTCGTTTGTTTTGCTTTAGACAACGTGAAAGAATATTCAAAAAATTTGGTGGAATATTTCAAATTCATAAGATTGAGGAGAACATTGAAAGGTAGAATGCACTTTCACAGTTGTAGGAAAAAGTTAAAAGTAAAAAAGGTAAAGGAAAACGCAAAAAATCTAGAGGCCCAAGAAAAAAATTAAAAGAATGTACAAAAGTATATTTTGAAGGCTTTAAAAAAGAGTTAAATGATAACATATAAGGTAGCTTTAAAAGTGCTAAAAAAGAATTAGAAGCATTATAAATAAATGCAATGTTTATTGATAAAATAATATTCAAAGCCCCACAGCACATATATGCAATTAGAGGAAAAATGGAAGTGTGCGTACAGCTGCCATGTTTGATAATCGGTGGTGGCTACGCAAGAACTTTCGTCATCACGGAATCTTCTGATAAAAACTTTAAAGAATATCGATGGCATTGAATTGGGGTAGTATTTGTTGGTGACCGAAATTCTATGCTGCCTGTGTGTTGGATATTTGGGAAACAATTTGGAATTGAGAAGAAATTGCAAAATGTTAAGAAAGTGGTTTTGCTAAATAAAGAAAACCGTTCTTTGGAATAAAAAATACTTATAATGGTAGTGCAATAGCTAAAAAAAATGGTGATGGTGATCCTTTAGTAACGGATTTCGACAACAAAGATACTTTCGTTACTATTGACTATTTTACTAACTTGACTAAAATGCAAATGATAGAGTCATCCACAATCATCAAAATTTTAAATATTTGCATTGAAATATCGTTGAAGATCCCTTTTGCCAATAATTTTAATAAGCACTATTATTAACAATAATAGTAGAAACACCCTTTTGTATCTTCAATATTAAGAAATGGTAGAATGAAATGAATGCATTAAACGATAGACAAAGATTAACGCAATTGATACTAATCCATCCACTTTATTATTTTTAATATCTTACCAATCTGCCGTTTATAAAATCGTTAAGTACACCTTAGTCCACTATATTCGAAACAGAGGTCTGTTTATCGCGTAAACTTGAGTTCAGAAGAGAATGCTTTCGGAGTTCAGCACCGTATAAAATTTCTTCGTATAAACATCCAGAATACAAAGGATCGAGCGGAAAACCTACATTACATTAAAGCCATAAAGAAAGGTTTTAAGTCTAGTGGCTTGGTGTGTAAGAACGTCGTGTGTTTTCAACAAAACTCCAGAAAGTTGTCAAAAATATTACTCAATTGTAAGTCTGCGATAACACACATTAATTGTCTTACGCCTTCTGTAAAGACAAGCATCAAACCTCTAAATAAACTAATAATAAGATTTGTAGTTGAATACTCTAAAGTTGTTGGAAGCCAGTCAAATTTTAAGAAAATAGTGATGCTAAAATTATTATGGCCAGTTGAATCGGAAGGAGTCCAAGAAATGGAAACGTAGACTACCCTATACAGCTTTTAATATAGCAACCTAGCCGTGGCAAAAACCCTTTACCATCAGAACATATTGAAGTTTAGGGTAGTATAGTAAATTTTCCACAGCCTATTTTATAAGTATCAAAGCTACCATAGTTTTGTGGCAGAAGTAGGATAGGGATGTTTGATAAACCAATTCCCCTGCTCCTTTATGATCAAAATAGCGGCTGAAGTGTGAAAAACTTTTTCCAGATTTCTGAAACTGCAAAAGATAGTAAAATGTGGTTTTTGTTGCTTGATAGCTTCAAGTATTCCTAGCGAAAGGATATTACTATCTCTATATGGCTGAAAAAAGTTTAAACGGTCTCTTTAGTGAGCCTCATTGATTATATGAATAGTACGTTTACTATTCTCGGAAAAAATAAAACCCAATAACGATTCTTACGGCACATCAGATAGTTGCTTAAACTAAATGCAGTGATCTCTAATAAACTGACATTACCCAAAATCTGCACTTTTATTTGTTAACCAATTAAAAACGGATTTTGAAGTTCATTATTTAGTTAAAAAAGTTTTCCTTAATTTTGGGAGTAATCAAGAAAGACAAAAAATGTTGTAAACTTAATTTCTTGTCTCGGGGATTAGGAGCTTAAATTGATTTAATTTTATGGAACAAAGGTTGCAAAGTTCTGCTCAAATGTTTGTTGCAGTCTCCGATTAGAAGTCTCCAGTTGTGGTGGGAGACATTTGAATCTGCTGTGAGCTTTTTCAATACGCCTCCTGTAAGTGCATCTTTTAACTTTTAAATTAATCTGTTAGATGCATTTTCAGATGAGGTTTTGAGAACATTATAAAATAATATATACCCTTTTTTTGTTAAGACTACCAGAGAGAATTGTATAGCTCTTGATAATTAAATTTCTTCAATTGTACTGCAAAGTTTTAGTCTTATAAAGATAGAATTTTAAAAATGTTGACTCATTTTGCCACACTTTGCATAATGTAATAAAAATTAAATTACCCTTTTTTTACAGCTTCCTTATTTACTACCAAATTATTTTTAATTGCTTGCGTTATTATAATTAATTGAAGGGGATAGTGTTGACAGAAAATATGCATGTGAAAAATAAACATAATAAAAACGAAATACTGAAATAGCGATATATGATAAGGATATATTGAATTGAAATCAGAAAATGATCAAGAAGAGCACAATAGGAAGAGAAAAACAGTGTAGAAGCAAAAAAGAAACCTGAAAAAGAGAAAACGGAACTACATAGAATAGATAAAAGAAGGTTTTGGATGGTAGTAAAAAGACTAAAAGAGAAAAATAAGAACAACTACAGACAAATACAAAATGGTACAAAAGAAATATTAGAAACCTAGAAGATATATTATACAAACATATACCAAATGTTAATCTCAAAAGAAGACACAAGCAGAGAAGAACAAATAGAATATCAACAAGAATTTAAGAAAAAAGAAGTAAAGAATGTAGTACAGAAAGTTAAAACTGGAGAAGACAAAATAGTTCTAACTAATAGAATGAATATGGACTATATGCAAAGAAGCATGTGAAAAACAAAGAATATCTAAGTAGTGAAAAACAATTTATTAATACCAATATATAAGAAAGGAAATTCAACCTAACGTAAAACCTACATAGCAATTTTTTAGCCCTAATATGTAAAAAAAAACTTAGGAAAAAACAAGGTATCTCTTAGTATCTCTTAGACACTGTTAACATATATATTATAACATAATGGAAAGGAAAGAGAAGCAGAAAAATTGTACTTAATATTTATAGACTTAAAAGCATCCTTCGATACGGTGGATAGAAGAAAAATACGGAAAACAATGAGAGAGATAAGAGTATATAGATGCGATTAAAAACACATACAGCAAAGTTAGAAAGAAAGTACAAATTACAGGATAAAGAATAGGAAGAAAAAGTCTAAAATATAAATAAATTAAAGATGCATCATGATATCAAAATATGTGTGTTACTTTAGCTAAAAATAATATGTTAGTTTTTAAGAAAGTCAAATTATTAAAAAAATAACATACACAAAATTAATTTAGTATCAAGCTGCAAATGAATATTAATGTCTTGCCACGTCGTTCTAACGCAAAAATGGGCGCCGCACTGCACTGCTCCCGCGTAATTTACTGCCGCATTACTTAATTTATTCAGAAATGCTCCTTCGACTCCTTATTTACATCCGCGTGCAAGGGCAGTGCACCTGGAATTCCCGGAGACAAGTGAAGTGAAGGCGGGCGTCGGTCACGACCGCGATGTTGTTCCGCGGCGTTTCGTCACCGATATTTCGCCGCTGAAATCTATAACGCGCGATTATCATTGCGCCAGCGTCTCGCGCGCTGCTATTATCTCGTCGCTTAGGCGTTATTTATAGGCTTATTTATTGGCCGAGCCGATCTCCAAGTGCGGACATAAAATGTCATATCCTCAATAACGGTGCAGGGGGAGTAGGCGGCGGCCTCGGCGACTTTTGCCCGAGCGCGAAGACGGGCTCGGAAAACTGCAGCAGAGCCGGAAATTTGAGGGAATCGCGCTGGCCGACCGTGCGCGTAATCCGACACCGGGGACATGAGCTTTAAAAGCTCCGATCGAGGATGTGCGCTTGTGGCGAAGAGCTTGGGGATTGCACCCTTGGGCGAGCCGCTTCCGCACTCACTGCTACTTCAGAGCCGCACTGCACGTGCCTGTAGTTTCCTGATAAACAAAGGCGCATGTTTCTGTGCATTGTCATTTAAGTGCCCATTCCGGTATTGATTGAACAAATAGTTGTTCTACTGAATAAGTTATACGCGGAGCTATAGTAGGGCTCATTAATTTTTTGTGTCCACGGACACAATTAATAACAAAACACTTTGTGAGAAACGAACGTAATGCGCTGTTGACTCAATAACAGTGATTAATGGCTAAATTATACCAGAATTAAACGGAAATTGAAAGCATTTCTATATGTCCAATTAACTTGTTTTAGGTAGGAGTAGTAAGCCCACTTTTGAGCAAAACCATATACAGGGTGAACTATAACAAGAAAGACACATTTAAAGAGGCGATTCGATAAAAAAAGCAACAAAAAAGTTTATATAAACATATGATCGGAAAAACATTCGTTGCATGACATATGGCAGTAGTGTTCTTCGCATCCTCTTGATAAGAGAGTCATAGTAAGCTTGTGCTACTTTTCTTTCCATTAATCTCCATTTTTCTGTATTTCCCAAGATACGTGTCGCCTGATGTGTTAAGTTTTTTCTTTATATGGTCAATCCATTGCTTAGGCAACCTTTCTTTTGCTCTGATATTTTCCATTTTACTTGGGCCTATTAGTTTTTCTAGATTGTTTCCGCCCCTTCTTGATATCCGACCAAAATATTTGAGTATGAGGACAATATATTATATGGGATAGTCATTGCGACTTTTCTTAAAACTGATTTATTGGTTCTTTTGGCGGTTTAGATTTGTAATGTTCGCCTCCGACACCACATCTCTAGTGCGTCGATTTTTTCTACCTTGGTTTTTCAGTGTACTTTGCACCATATGACTGGGAACACCAGCGTTTTTATGACTTTTATTTGTATTTGTAATCATGTCACTGCCAGTCCATGTTTTGTTTAGGTTCTTGGCTACCTTCCTCGCTATTTTACGCCTTCACTTAATTTCAGGTGTACTGCTGCCATTATTAATAATAAGAGCTTTTAGATCACACGTACTGGTTTACTACTTGGCACTTTTTCACTTGCTCTGTTACTTTGTAACCTATCGACGAATATAATTTTTGTCTTTTGATAATTGATATTGCTTTCTTCGCCTAACAGTGTTAATAGTTAACTTTATTTCTGCTGATTCTGCAAGTAGCATAGTGTCGCCAGCATAACGTAGGTTGGTAATTGCTCTTTAGCTATGACGATTGTCCATTCCAGATTTGTGGGGCCATTCTCTTAATATGTTCTCTCTTTATATTAAATAGTATAGGCGATAGTATAAATCTTGCCTAGTGCCTTTATTAATCTTACATAAGTTGTATGGCTGTTTCAATAGGCAAACTGCTGCACTATTTGCGTATAGTCTTTGAATAGTGTAAATAAAATGGTGAGGTACCTGTAGTTTCAACATAATCGTTTGCAATTTCCTCCATTGTAGGTTATAGAAGACTTTGTTGTAGTCTACAAAGCAAATAAAACCGTTGTTTAATTTCACAGAACTTTTCTATAATTTGTCCAAGTTCACAATATCTTAACGAGTCCCTCTGCCTTAAACAAAGCCTGCTTGTCCCGAAGATATTTGCTAGGGTATATATGTTTTTAGTCTTTCGTTAAGAATATTTACTAAAATTTTACTCGAATGAAGCAGCGATAGGACGGTAGTTCTCACACTGTTCCGAGAACCCTCCTTTGTGTATTAGAATGAACATTAACTTCGCCCATTCACTCGGCCAACATCCAGTCGTTCATATTTCTTGAATAATTTATGGAAGAAGTCTACTCCGCTTTCTTCTGTATTTTTAATTACTTCTGAGGGTACGTTGTCTATAACAGGTGATTTATCAGGCTTGAGCTTTGTTGTTAAAAATATGACTTCTTTTTTAAGAGAGGCAGTTTCTCTATTCCCATTTTTACATTCTCCGCCTGTGTCGTCATTAAAAATTCTTGGCTGGAGCCTTTCTAGACGTCTAGAATTTCCTGGATATCTGTCATTTTTTCAGCTAATTTATTTCGGTCAATCCATACACTAGGTCCAATTTTAATAATTTGTTTGCTTACATGTCTTTGGTAGTATTGTATTTGGCATAAATCGTCTTCTTATAATAATAATTCCCACATTGTTGTTGTATGTGTTTATTTGGATTGGCTATTTGCCATTTTTTCTGGTGTATACAGGCATATATTTCTTAAGCATCGCAGTTCTTTTATCATCTGTAAAATTGGATCTGACATCCAATGTTGATAATTTTCTAGTTTTGGGCTTTTCTTTAATTCATTTGTAGTTTCATTATAATAGTAACTTCGCAGTTTTTAATTTAGATGGAATAGAGCCATAGGTAGTCTGTGAGGACTTTCACATTCATCTCCAAGAGAGGTTTTGAGTTGTTTATGGATGTTCTCCAGTGTGCTCGAATTAATGTGAAATCTGTCTGATTGCGACATTTACGATTAGAAGATATCCATGTCTATAGGCTGCGAATTTATTGTTTATATACAGTATTTGCTATTATTAAAGCATTGTGCAGTCTTCCGCCCCTATGGTTTCGTTTTCTAATTTCATATTTTCCATTTACACTCTTTATATGATTGTTTGTTGTTTCCCATATTTCTGCATTAAAGTTACCTATTATAGCGATTATTTCTCTATTTTGAATACTTTGTAATGTAGTTTCTAAATTAACGTAAAACTCTTTTATTAGTTCTTCACTTGATTCGCTTGTGGATGCGTGCAGTTGTATGATGTGAAGGGCATTGGTCTAAAAAGCAGTTTTATCGATATTATCTTATCACTGAAACTATTGTATGCCATTATATTAAGAATTTACTTATTTTATCAAATAGCATTAAAGCTATATCATTTATGTTCTCTTTTTCGTTGCTGCAGAAGATAATTGTATTGCTACTAGAAGTAGTAAAGTGTCCTTTTTCCTACAATGTGTTTTTGATGTACCTGTTATGTTCATATTATATCTCTCCAATTCTTGTTCTACAATATAGGTTTATCCGATCTATAATAGTCCGCGAACATTTCAAGGTTGCTTCTTAGAGTATTAATATCTAGTTTTGAAGTCGCGAGTTAACTGTGATCGGAACCGGACCTGTTATCGGTGCGGCCAGTGAACCCCGAGCGATAAATTAACATAATATTGTCCAGCGAATTATTCTCACAATACCAGTTGTTCTAATTAAAATTAATAACTAAGTTCCTTAAGCTATATTGGGCCCGTCGGAATGGTTCCAGGATTAATTAAAAATATGTCTAACACTAATAAACGCTATAGCAGCGACCTATCACCACCTGCAGATAACAGTAAAGGATATATGTTTGAACACAGCACATTAATCGAAGCCAACAAATATTATATCCCGCCAAAAACAAACAGCCCGAAATTATTTTACAAAGGGTGTACTGCAACACTACCAACAAACACAGAAACTGAAACTAACGATGCAGCAAATAAGAAGAAAATCCCCCCAATCTACTGACACGAAGGTGCCAACTTTTAAAAAGTAAAAAGATTTTAAAAAACTAGCAACAACAGATTTTACCACCGCATACAAGGGAAAATTCCTGAGAATAAACCTAACTAGCACATATGATTACCGAAAACTTACAAGCTTCTATGATAAAAATAACTTAAAATACCACACATTCCGTGATCCCGAAGCCCAAGCTAAACAATTATCAGCGAGGAGGAAATAAAAAAGGATTTACAAACACTTAAATACCCAATCACAAAAGTCACTAGGCTGTGCAATAAAGAATAAATACCGATCCCAATTTGTGCGCTCGAATTCGAGAAAACAGATAACGTCAACGAAATATTTATTCTCACCAGATTTATGAACAATATAGTATCAGTTGAGCCCAGAAAAAGATCTCAGGACATACCACAGATACGGGCACACACGCAACTATTGCAAATTAGAACCACGATGCGTTAAATCTTTAGGATCACAGCTATATACAGACTGTCCCAAAAGACCAAATGAAAAACCCAAATGCGTAAATTGCGGAGGAGATTACCCCGCAAATTACAGAGGCTGTGATCATTTTAAGCAAACACAAAGCAGACAAATGACACATAACGCACCAACACGACAACCAAGAACCAACACGAAATCAACTTGTGTAGATGGAAGAACGAGTTACTCGGAAGTAACTCAGCAACAAAACACTAATTTCCCTAAAAACCCAGAAAATTCAACAGACCTCATAACAACGATTATTAACGCGATTTTAGATATACTCAAACCCCATTTACATAAACTTTTACCACTTATCGTACCACTACTCACAGGCGCTACAAATGGCGACTAATAAACAAAACAATTCTATATCAACACAAATTAAGTTTAATAATTTTACGTTAATGAACTGGAATGCTGATGGCATCAAAAGACAGCGCAGTATACTTATTGATTTTTAGACGACAACATAGATATAGCGTATCAGAAACACACCCAATTAACACAGAAAACTTTAAAATCCCAGGTTATAACATTTTCAGGAATGATCGAACAGGTATGATAGCTTCGGGAGGGATAGCAATTATAGCAAAACGTAAACTGGAAATCTGAGAAATATATCTAGATGACCTCAATAGTCTAGAAGCAGTTACTGTGATAGCTAAAACTGGGAATAACTCCAAGATAAAAATAGCATGCACATACAAACAACCAAACCGGAGACTGGATAAAAATGATCTTCAATCTATTTTTAATGACAATCAACCAACAATGGCTATTGGAGACTTTAACTGCAAGAACACCTTTTGGGGCTGCAGAACTACCAACCCGAATGGAACAAGTTGAAACAACTACAGCACAACACATACAATTCAAATAGCAGCCCCGGGTCCAGTACACGTACTACCCATACAGGACAGATCGACTACCAGATATACTAGATATTGTGCTACTTAGACCAATATATCAAAATGTAATGACAGAGTTAGATTCCGATCACCTGCCAGTCGTAATGTCCTTCAATACTACCATACTACGAAGTCCCATTACCGAAACTCATCAATGGTAAAGTGGATTGGCAAATCTTCCAAAACCTATTGAGCGACCACATCAAATGTCCTAGCCAAATCCACACAACACAACAAATTGATGAAGTAATAAGCAACCTCCTACAAGCAACAAAAGAATCGATTAAGGCAGCGACAATCAGCACTAACACAAGAAGGCCAAATAACTACCAGCACCCACCGCTGGAAATTCTACAATTAATAAAAGAAACGCATAGAATTCGAAGACTTTGGCAAAATACTCGACAGCAGCAATATAAAATGCAATTAAATAGACTAACACGCAAAGTAAAAACAGAACTGGATGAATCCAGATTTAACTCATATCAATGCTATATCCATATATATATATATATATATATATATATATATATACAAAGAAAATTCTTCGACAGCCCCAGATAATTGGACTACTAAAAGATGGAAACACTACCTTTACAACAGATGAAGAAATCTGCAATATATTTGGGGACCATTTTGAAGCTGTGTTTGCTCCAGCACCAAATAATGATAATGCTTTTGATGAGAAAGTAAGACAATATCTCCAACAATACAAATCAAATACAAGTGGTGAATTCAAACCAACATCGCCCAGAGATGTTAAAATATTAGCTAAAAAAGCCCCAGGAAGCGACCTCATACCAAACATAATAATTAAAAACTTCACAACTAAAGTACATGCCTAATTAGCCACAGTTTTCAATGCCTGCATGCGACTTGGTTACTTCCCTGCTGTCTGAGACATACAACCATACTTGTATTTCACAAACCTGGAAAAAATCGGCACTCCCCAACGAGCTATCGACCAATTAGCCTGCTCTCAACTTTATCCAAATTGTTAGAAAAAATAATGAACAGGCGCCTACTTCAAAACCTACACTTGCTTAACATACTCCCTCCATTCCAATTTGGATTTAGATCCAAACACTCAAAGACCCATCAGCTACAACGAATTGTGGAATACATAGAAAAGGCTACGAAAATAAAGCTTATACTACGGCAGCATTCCTGGATATAGCTAAGGCTTTCGACAGGGTCTGGCTAAAAGGTCTACTTTATAAACTACAGCGCCTCCACATACCAGATTATTTGATACAAATTATTCGATCATTTTTCAAGCACCGCACCTTCTCCGTTAGAATCAATTCCACATACTCAACAGTTAGACCTATCAATGTAGGCGTCCCACAAGGATCCACATTGGGCCCAACAATATTTAATATCTACGTCCATGATATACCTCAAATAGACAATGCAGCCATTGCTATGTACGCAAATGATACTGCGCTACTTACACAGAGCAACGAACTATTGGAAGCATCAAATGAACTTCAATCCAGCCTAAATACAATATCAACCTGCATGGGAAAATGGCACATAAACCTTAACTCAACCAAATGTCAAGCCCAAGTGTTTACCTTACGACGCCTCAGAGATATACCCAACATTCAAATAAACAATGAAGAAATTCCATGGAACACGCAAAATAGCCCAGTTAAGTATCTAGGGGTATACTTAGACCAACGACTAATCTGGAGTTTCCATATTAACCACAAATTGAATGAAAGCTATGCTAGATTAGCCCTGCTATACCCACTGATAAACAGAAAAAGTTCTCTACACATAGACTGTACAATGCTAATCTATAAATCAATAATAAGACCAGTGGTAATGTATGCATGCTGTGTATGGGGATCTGCTTCACCGGCTCACATCCGCGAAATACAAACACTACAAAATAAGATTCTTCGAATAGCCACAAATTCTCCTTGGTATATAAGGAACCACCAACTACCCGCTGAACTAAATATCCCAACCATAGAAAAGCACATTAAAAAATTAGCGGCAACCTTCTTTAAAAATTTAAACAACTGTGCAGGAGCAGCCCATTACGCACTAGGAATGAAACACATACATCAATGTTTGAAACGTAAACTGACGCAAGATCTCCTTTCAACCGATGATAGTAGAGATAATGAAGTGTAGTGTAGTGACAAAACCAAAATAATACAACAATAAAACTAAACAGTGAATGGGTAAGCCAATAGGCAATCCCTAAGCGATAATAGTGTCACATGTAATCAATAGTTAACAGAACCATGTATAACACGACGTTGCTGATCTGGCTAAATAAATTTAAAAAAATATATATCTAGTTTTTGTCAAGGCTATCTCCCTTGGAGATTCGATCAGGAGATGATGTTTTACTTCTGGAATAATTATCACTGCGTAAAACTGTTGATTATTTTTTTAGGATCGATTGAATGAGAATTGGAATTGAATTAGAGTTTAGGACATGACTATTTCCCTAGAATAGTAGGTAAAAGAGAACCAAGACTCTCGTGGGCAGGGTTACTTTCTTAAAGTAGACTTACCCTGTACCGTATTTATAGAGGTGCCATTACTCACGTTAGGAAAAAATAAAGATGATGCATAGAAAAAGAATAAAAACAGTAGGAAAGCCGCACAGATTTACGAAAAACCTATTCTAACAGTCAGCAACTAAATATAACTTCTTCGGACGTATTTTATTATTTGTGTGATACGGGGTTGTTTGAAGGTAAAAGTAAAGGTGTGTTGCTGGTTTTTGTAATACTTAATTACTATTATGGAATTTTTGTTACTAGAAAAAACAAGAAACCTTGTCAGAGATAGCATTGTCAATCTGCAAAACAGTCTTCTATGAATAATTGTGGGCAAAGGTTTAACATCAATGTTTAGGCTGGGATTATTAATGACCACTTAGTTTAATTAGTTATTTTTTCATAATGCCTTAATTATTGCTTGAAGATGTGTCATTAGCAGTATAACATGTCATTGTGTTGATGCTTAATAAAGCTCCAAGTCATTTCAGTGTTATGTTCTAATAACTTTTCTGACAAATAAATCGGACTTTACAACTGTCGCGTTAAGTTAGTGCAAACTCTTAAATAACATGTTATTGTAGCCTCCGGCTCTATTCGGATCCATTTCGAAAAATGGGTGCAGTGCCCAATTATGTTACGAGTTTGGGCTTGCAACAAGGTTTATGGAGAGGGGGGTCCTTTAAACACCATTTCTGAAGTTATAACAAGTGAGCAATAATTATAGGGACAAATTTGTCACTACAATTATCATTCACTCATGCATTCGCTACTTGGCACTTGGTACCCCATTACCGGCTTCAAATTTTCCAAACTAATTGGTTTCCTACTATGGCAAGTTTTACTCCTGGTCACTGTAATTATTCACTCCTTTATTTTCCGCCAATGTCCCCGAATTTTGAGATCAGTCGTTTTTTTTCAAAAATAATTTTACTACTACTTGAGCTTATCTTATTCAGACGCCCCAGCCATCTCATTCTATTATTTTTTATTATATTCCTTACATTAGTCTGATTGTACGTATCCTTTATTTCAAAATTAAACCTTGTGTTCCACTCTCCATTTTTAGTAGGTGCTCTCAGAGATTTTGTAGATTTTTTCTTCCCCAGACATTTACTGGGTGGTCGCCTTTTTTGTTACGATATGTTTTATTGGATATGTTACAATATGTCTTACAACAGTTTTGAGTCCTCCAATTTTAGAAGTGATTGATATACTTTTTTATGTAAATAGTTGTAGTAACATTTATTCTCTTCTGTTATTTTCATTTTTATATCATTGAATTTTTTTTTGTTACAATTTCTCTTAACTGCAATTATCATGAATTTTGACTTTTTTGATTTATTATTACTGTTGTTTTTTTGGCCTCTTTCAGTTATGTGTTTATTTTTTGTAAGTTTACCGTATTTAGATATTTTGACGAAGACATGACAACCACGAGATAAGTGTCTCGGCCTGTTACATTCCCTAATTAAAAATGACGCCAAATGCTTTCTAGTCGTCATACAAACATCTTTGGAGATTGCCACCTTTTCCTAAAATTACCGGGTTAGATTAACCACCTGCCCCCTGGGCCCAACATAGCTCTTAGTACCGTATAATTGTGTAATTATAAATAGGCTCATAAAAAAAGTAGAAGAAGATAGTAGGACGAGATTATCCAGATATGCTAGGGTTTGCGTTGTTCTATTTAATACAAAACCCTTTTTTGTTAATTGATAATTGTTTTATTATCGACTCTAAAAGCATATTGAATAAAAAGTTTAGTAATGGATCTCTTGTCGTAATTCTTATTTAAAACGGCATTATCTTAAACTTTTTGATACACTACCTTAAAGCCTTACTTTTGCTTGTGTATCTCTAACGTCTACAATAGAAAACTGTCACATTCCAGGCTAAAATCTATAAATAGTAAAAATAGACTTAATTTTTTGACAACTTTTGTCCAATATTTGTCTTAATGTAAAAATGTGATCAAAGATATATCAGGATCTAAAACCTTCTTTTCCATTAATGGTGTTAATTTGTTGATTGTAGTTGTATTTAAGATTTTATAGCCAAAGCTGTGTATAGATATTCTTCTGTATTTATTGAATATGGTTTTATCTCCTGAATTATGTAATTTATTGGAGGTTTTAGGTAATTTTTCTTTTCTCGTCTATTTTCAATTAATTGACACACCTTCTGTCACTATATCTTTACCTCTGTATTCAAGCACTTCTGTGACAATTTAATTCTCTCCTGGGATTTTTATTATTTAGGTTATAATTTATACAGCTCTTTTTGTAAAAATTTCAGCATTTTCTTCTTCTTAATGTGTTCTTCTTTGTTCTCTAACATTTATTTCATTTTTGCTTCTTCATTTAATAGTTATTTAAAGTAATCTTTCTATCTCCTCTGTAGTTGTCTTCTGCACCTTTTCAATAAGTTATCCGTGGTTAAAAATCCTCTCCTTCCTACTCTCACCTGCTTATAGATCTTTCTAGTTTGTTTAGTTGTAACTCTTCTGTTTCTATTACTTTTTTGTTTGTCCTCACGTTTCTTTTTTGTAGGGGTTTTAACTGTTTTTTTCCGCATATAATTTTTTATTTTTATTCACATTATTACTACATGGCTTTATTTTTGTTTTCTTATTTCTTCATTCCCAGTATTTTTGCTATGATTGTCATTAATATCTTTCTTATTTAATTCCACTTTTCTTTATGTACATTTGTATTTTATTTATGTCTCCTAACTTGTTACCATGTATTTTGCCGCAATTTGTTTATGTTGTTTTTATGGTTTTAGTTTTATCAGTTTCACTGTTCCATCACTTTCTTTTCATGCTTCAATTTTTTGATAAAATTTAAATTTACTAAAAATGACTATTTCTCTTCTGCAACTATGCGCAGTGGTATATCGGAGATATGATCTGTTTGATTATTTGTTACACTGTCCGGAGCTACCCACGTCTGTTTATGTATTTGTCGAAATTTTGTACTGATTAACCGATAAATCAATAATCTTTTTCCCATTTCTATTGTTTATTTGCTACATTTAAGGCATAACACTTTTTTATTCTTACTTTTGTATTAAAATTTATCATTATTATTTTTACATTATGGAATAAGATTTCATTGATTACTGTTTACAGCTGGTCCAAAATATATCATTATCTTCTTTCTCTTGCTTTTTTGTAGGTGTGTGCCTATTACATATGTTTATATTTCCAAATTTTCTCTTAATCTTATCACCGATAGTTCCTCATTTACTGACTTAAATTGTATAATGGCTTGTTTTAAATTTTTTATTTGAAAAATTATGTAGCCATTTCTTTGTGCACTGTATATTATAGTATAATTTACTATATAAGTAATTACATACGCTTTCTATCTCATATCTTGTTGCAGTCACTACATCCAGTTTATATCTCTTAATTTCTTCCTTAAGGTTTTGTAATGCCACAGTTTTGGCTAAACTTTTTATATTCCACATTGTTAACCATATGATATCCTTATTTCGTTGCTTTTACTTTTATTTTGCTTTTTATATTTTTTATTGCAATAATTTGTTACTGATGTTGCCTTTGTTATTTGTTATTTGTTATTCTGTTATTTGTTATTTGTTATTTGTAATTCTCCTTTTTTACTTTTTTAATTTCATATTTTTTGCTTATAGACTTTGTAATTGATAATCTTTGTTAGTGCATAAAGCTCCCCATTTACTATAAACTTATTGTAACTATGTTCTATTTCCCGGTCTCTTGAGTTTCTCATGTACTGCACCATAATTCTTTTTTGCGTTTTTTTTTTTTTGTATAATTTTTCTTAAGATTGGCTGGTTTAATAATTTGAAATTAATTTCTCAGTGTTCATAGTTCTTAATATTTCCTAGTATTTTAACTCTTATTTAGTAGATTATAATGTTTAACTCTAGATTAAGAAATAATATATCAGGTTATTTACATGTTTTTGCAAGATACGTACAAGAATCTTAAATTGGAATACTTAGAAAGTCTAATATTTAAGTTTAGTTTTGTAGTGGTTAAAAATGGCCTAATGCAACAGTAGTTGCCGTCTTTATCTAAAAAGAAATTTTTATTTAAGTTAATATAAAAGAAGTGCTTTGTCTTTTATTTATAATGCAATATAAATATATGCTTAAAAAAATAAATCCTGCAAACTTTATTACCAAAATATCTGAGTATATTTAAAGTTGTACATTTTTCATGCTATATCTAACTAATTAAATAAATAATTATTACACAAATTTTAAATTAACGATATACATTACAGTTTAATTCGGAAAATAAAATTTATTATCATTTTTAAAATGTAAAAAAATTAAATTTAAGAATTAATTGTTTAATAACAGATGAAAAGATCATTCTGTCGTAAATTAAAATCGAAATTTTTTATAGGCAGGTTATCTAGTAGTTATAAAATAGAAGGTAAATTTTTTATCTCTAACGTATGTACGTTAATTTTTAATATAATTTATTAACTATATTTATTATTTTGTTAATTATGGTTTGGAATTAATCATATTCAGGAGATGAGTTTAGAAAAAATGTAAGGTTATATACAGCTTTTTCTTTATCTTTTATTTAGGTTTATACTATAGCGTTTCAGTTTCTGTAGATGTAGAAGTCTAACTTCCTAGTCATCTTTTCTGTGGTCGGCCGGGTTCTATTTTTCTTTTCGGTGTAGATTTCTTGCTATTGTGATTAATACATCGTCAATAAAAAAATCATCACAATAAATACACACTTTTCGTCTTCTTCGGCGATGTCCGTTCCGCCGTACGCATTTCTTAAGGTTTCATTTCTTATCCTATCTCTTCTTGATTTTCCTAAAATAATTCTTAATGCATTCGCCACTTTGGTACGAAGTAGTGTCTGTACCGTTTCCGCAGCATCATAACTGATCTTATCATAGTTTTGCATATTTTTGGCCTTGATTTTGGTTCTCAGGTATCTATTTTGCCAGATAACGTATCCTAGTTATCCCGATACTCGTACCACAAGTTAATAAGACTTGTTTAACTTTATGGAATTTTGATATTTTTAATCGTAGATAGGTAATGGCACAACTCAATATAACGCCTTCTTAAGCTCACAAACACATTACGCTGGTAGGTTGAATTCGACTGTTTTCTGTATTAGACGTAGAACCACAAATATAGCGACAATTGTTGATTTTTTTTCATCAAAATTTCGTTGTTCTTTGTTTATACTTAAGTATTGCCGAAGTTCATCTAAAATCACCTTTCTAAACAGCTTTTGTATTGAATTTAATAATATTATCTTTCTGTAACTTTCGGGGTTAGTTTCATCTCCAAACACTTTGTTAATATTATTATTTACTAATATTTTTTGTACTGGGGCGTATTTGTTTTCTTTATATAATTTTTCAAAGTAGTTTTGCTATTATTTGTATGAATTTACATTCGACTTTTGTTTCTCACCATTCTTTATATTTTCTTTTGTGATTCATATATATTTTGTTCTGTATCTTTCGTATATAGTTCCCAATAGATGTCTTTCAATTGTCTTATCTTTTACGTAGCTATGTTACGTTCCCTACATATTCTTCTTTGTTTTTTAGAGTTTTAATTGTATTGTAACATATAAATGCTTTCTTCTTACTATTTGTAGTTATCTTTAAGACATTTGTGAACCAAGGGTTGTATGAGGATTATAATTTGACCCTTTCTTTGTCGATAATTTGCTGTTAGGTCCGTACATGCTTTTTCTGGGTCGTCATTGTTGTTTATTAATCTTAAGTTAATTTAATTTTTTAATCTTTTTGTTTACACGTTTTCTATACTGTTGTGTTGTAAGAATTACACAATAAATTTATCCAAATATTTCTGGTTTGGATTCTGTTTTAATTGGTGTATATTTCTGATCTTAGCGTGGTCACTGTTGATTATGATATAATTAATAATATATTGTTGACCTAATACGTTGCTAAAAGTGTATTTATGTTTCAAATAATGTCTATAGAACGTAATGTTAATTATCAAGTTGTTATGAACACAAACGTCAGTCAACAAGTGTCCGTTGTCATTATTATAGGCTTTATAGATGCGTTATTCGACACATCTAAATAAATCATTTTTTATGCAAGCGTTGAAGTTGATTTTTGAAATAATTTTTATCAATCCTTTATTGACATAGTTAATTTCGTCAGTATGTGATATAACATTTTATTTAACAGTGCCTGTTTTAATTTTTTTACTGCATTTGAGGATGTAATTTTTGATTTTTACCAAACTTTTACCTTTCATTTTTGTCTCCAAGACACATACCTAACTTTTTTTCTGCAATTTTCTTACTTAACACGTCAACCTTCCTCTTTAATCCAGGTTTGAAATATTGGAGGAGCTCCAGGCGGAGTTAGATCATATACTAGAAACTTAGTAATCTTAACAAAATTTTGTTTTCAGATAAACCTTTACAATCCCCATTTTAATTCTCTGAATTTTAGTTGTTTTTCTATTTACTCTTTATTTTTCATTTTATTTTCTCTATTTAATATAGTTTTCATTTAAACAATAAAATAGTCTTGATATTAAAGAAAAAATAATTTTTCCACGATGAATTAAAATAACTAAAAACAAAATTTTTATTTTATACAAATTTAAGTTTTACTTGTCTGTAAACGTTTTTTGTAATAGGACAGCTATAATGCAGTACTGGATCCATTATTATCTAAAAAGTTATTGTGTTTACTCTAATATATAATTATATATTGTGTCAATTACAAAATGTCAGTGTAAAATCCTTTTTAAAGTATATAAAATTAGTCACAGGTAATCTCATATTCTGCGTTTAAGTAGTTTTTGTAAATATTTATGATACGGTAATGCTTGTATCGGTTTTCTAAAGCCCTGTACTCGTGTAAAAGATTAATTTAACCGATTTGGTTTGGTTTTTGGATTTTTGTCGATGAATGGCGATGTTGTTCCGAGTTTGCAATAGTTGTTTAATCAATGACATTGGAGTGTTAAGGTAAATTCTTATATCTAAAGGGTGGGTAATGGGAGTTGTGCTATTTCATATCATAAATAAAGAATTTTACACATACGAACGCCACTGCTTTTACCAGAGGTATATTTGTTAGTGTAAGTGTTAGACTGAAATATAAAATTTTGTTTGCTGATTTATTAACCATTTTGTACTAAAAATAATTGTAACAGTAGAATATTGTTGTAATCATTCAGATGTATGCAGAAGAAAAAACATAGCTCCCTTTCTTTTATAGCTTCATCTTGAAATCTAATCAGGCCTATAAGTTGCAAAAATGTTACTATAACTCTGTTTACATTTAAATTTTATAAAAGAATTAAGTCAATTAAAGTAATTTAAACTTGTTTGATAACAATTGTTTAATTTTGATTTTTAATTGGCTTTTAAGTTAAAAATCTGTGTGGTAAAAGCTCGAAACAAGTAGTAATATAATAAATACTTATATTATTTTAAAGTTATTAGAATACAGAAAAAGTATCCCCAGAAAAGTAAAACAAAAAAATTAAAAGTCTTCTTTGTTAGCATTAGAAATTTATTGTTTAAAATTTACTAACAAGCTTTTATGTCAATATTAAAAGTTGTTCAGTTTAAATACATACAAGATGTTGAAAGCAATTGCCTGGTTAAAGCATATGTGGTTAGCCAGTCAGTCAGCATAGCAAATAACTATATCTATTTTTGTTCCGCTAAATACAAAGCAATTACGTAGTCTGATTGATTGACTAGGTAATTACTAAGCTGTTAGAAATTTAATAATAAAATAAGTTATAGTACCGTAGTTGCCTTCATCGTTTAAATAATTTGCATTATATTTTATTGACATGTTATATTTAATAAAAACAAATTGCATTAAAGTAGTTTTTTATTTACTACATTAAAACAGCTGTTGTTGCTATTATCACCAAAGCAAAAGTTTTAAATGACTAGGGGCCAGAACAACTTAATTCTGTTCATCTGTGGCTGTCAAAGACCTGATCATGCAGATCTGTTTGGGGCTAAGTTTTTCTTTACAATTCTTGGCTACCATCTAACATTCCTCTTCGTTTTTGTCAATGAATGCACAATGTTTAGCCGTTGGAAACTCAATCGAATCTTTATGTTACGTATATTTTATTAGATCTAAAATTTAAATAAAAAATCTACTAAATAAGATAAATTATAAAAATATTGCCATTTAATTGAGTATCTTGTACTATGTATTTAGTTATTATGTAAAGTAAATTAAACAATCTTAAAAATATTTTAAAACCATAGTACGAATAAAACATTACGTAGCCTCTTAAAATTTTCTTTAAGCTGTAAACTTATAAATTATATAATTTACTACTTTAGCAAATATTAAAGTAGAACAACATATCAAAGTAAATTTTTCGCATAAACTTCAAAATCCATTATGAAAATTTATAAATAGCGGAGGCAACCATATACAGTAGCTCTCAAATTTTTCGGTTATAGCTGTTTTAAAGAGAAACCTGTTCTTTCTGCAATTTTAACTCAAATTTACATTCTTATTTGTTATTGCAGATACATAACTATTTTTTAAACTCGTATTAAATACCTATCTGTGGAACATTCGTAATGACTTTTTGAGATATTTATATTTAGAAACACTAAAATAGAAAAACAAAATAATCAATTCATTTTTGGCTTTCCTGGTATATCTCAAAGTAGAGATAACAAAAAAAGTTGGTGAAATGTCTAGAAAACATAATTTCTGAAATAGTTAATATCAATACAGTAACAATTGGAGTTGTACTTAAATAAATTAGGTAAAAAAATGTGACCGTTTGTAATAAAACTTCATTTTTAGTATGATTCAAAAAGTAAACGCAAACCTAAGAACGAAAAAATGCTATTTTGCCATAAAACACGCCCGAACAAGTCAACAATTAAAACTACTAGTATTGTAGTGTATTTCAGACTCTTTAGTTTTCAGATTGTCAGTCGCTGATTCTTTGTATCATTCTGTACTTATTGCGTAGTTTTCCCGATCTTTTAACACATCCGAATATTTTCTGCAGGCAAATGCTTTAGCTTTGCATAAAATGTGATGCAAATTAGCTGCTCTGCTCGCCCAGTCATTGTAAATCGGACAACTACACTCTTTATGTGCTTATACCCAACTAACCAGAAAAGATTCTCGTTCGCACATGCGTATTATAGTCTACTTTTATTGAACGCCACAGTACATTATGGGCGTGCAAGTTGCTTTTATTATAATAAACTTAAGTCAATGTTTTCAAAACAGGTTTCGTACATATAGTCAGTTAAGTAAGAGCGTTTTTGGGCCAATGCAAAAAAAAACAATTTAAAAACATTTTAAAATACATGGGTATGTTGTAATGCATCTTTGAGGCATCTTTAAGGCGTGCTTTCGACCAAATTGATGACATATTCATCCGGCTAGAACCTCCAACAAAGGTTTCTTCACTAACTATGGCATGTGATATTATGCGCACGGAAATGGATTCGGATAGCTACGTACGATATATCTACAACTTTCTGTTTCAAGTTTGCTGCTTCTTACGCAATATTAAGTCCGGATTTATCGAAAACAAGTTTACGATTTTTTTTCGAATTTAGGGGCACTTGTATCGAGTATCTGGAAAGTCATTGACTGTTATTGTTTCCTTATATCGCTGCACCCACTTGCTGACGACGGCATTTTTGTGTTTTTTCGGTGGGTACAGAGAAACACATCCCATAGCGCGACACGTACACGACACTCATATGGTTTTACGCGTTTCTCTAGCAAGAATTCAATTTCAGCTGAATCTTTTGTGCAAAGCATCGGGAACAAAGATTCTCTCTATCAACTCACGAAAAAATTAGGGCGATACTACTGATACGTCGAATACGCTCTTACATAGCTGACTGTATAAACATTCTTTGTTTGTATATTGATTACTTTTATGAAATCTAAACCTTTAATTTGCGAATATCAAATTTTTATTAAAAAAGTTGTTTTAAATCCAGAAATACCGTAAAATAAATACGATAAATAAAAGGAAATGTAGGCAATCGAGAAAGAAAACATCAAAAGCAATGCTATTTTTGCCGTACAGTACGTTTTGCTTCATTAATTTAGTTATTTTATAGCTAAACTTACTTACGTACTTGCGATTGGTAAGCAACATAAAAAAACAGAAAATAACCCTTCACTGTAGAGTAATTGAAAAGTCATTCTCTACTAACAACTGCTACAATTTTTGTCAGTATTATATTTAGCCTTCTATTTACACAAACCAGAATATATTACGATCTTCACAATGACTGAATTTAATTGCTAATATTTGGTTTTAACTCACGGTGACTAGGTTCTGTAACAGCTGATTTCTGAACTCTGCGTGAGCGAATTTAATCGTCCTTTTACTAATACAGCAGTGTAGGATGGGAGTGTTGTTAAGCGTGACGAGCGGACATAATATATTCTTAGTTTCTTAGTTGTCAATGTTGTCTAAAGATTATCTCAGTTGACCTTTATTCGCCACCGCAGTAGCCACTGTTTTTATTTAGTTTAGGTAGACTTGTAACATCACCATCACTGTGTTTGGATAGATGTTAGAAGTAAAAATATGTGTATCATCGAGGAAAGTGCTTATTATTATATCATTAAAGATTAGCCGATCAGATGTAAAGAATAGGTGTAACATATGACCCAAGACACTAACTTGAGGCCCATTAGCAGCGTATAAAATAAGAGGTAACATTTCTAGGAAAAAGTTCTTTATTTTGTATAGCAGCTCTTTATGTCATAATTCAAAGAAAACTTATCGAACATTTATCGATACAGCATAACAATGCAGTGGCAATGCTAAATCATCGAATGATTTTATGGAAAATCGAACTGATGATTGGTTAACCATTTGCCTTGAAACGAGTCGTCGGTTGTTCTTCTCAGAAGTAGCTTTTTCAACTGCTTCGACAAAAGGCTCATAGATCGGTACGATTGCATATAATTAGGGTTTTCTTCTGATTTGGGTATAAACTGGTCAAATTTAAGCGGGAAGTGCCAGTATGTTAATTTCAAAAGTCCATTAAATATGATCATATAGATTATTGTTTTAATATAGTTGATTTTATCAAATCGTGTCTTGCGCCTTTGTTGTTACTTAGCAGCTTCTGTAACAGTAAAATTTTGAATGGGTAATGATATCTGTAGTATGAGTGTTTAAAGTTCCTCTTGTATCATTTGTTTTGTTGCATTACAATTTGCTTTGAAAACTTCAGCTGGATGATATAAAAATGCGTCAGCTTTGTCCTTATTTGTTCTTAAGCAATTACCTTCTTGGTCGCATAATGATGATATATAAGAGTTAGTCGTTTAAAAAATTTAATGGCTTTTCAAAATTATTGTCCAAAGGGATATGTTTTGTGGAATGTTTCGTTCTGAAATTATATTATATATATAATATATATATATATATATATATATATATATATATATATATATATATATATATATATATAGTATATATATATATAAGTGTAAAAGTAGTTATGAATTTATGTTTGTTTTCTATTATTACTGTGAAGTGAATTTTCTAAGAACAAATATTTTTCTTTTACTATTTTCATTATCTCGAAGGACTGTCTATTTTGGTTTCGTTAGATTATGGGGTGGTATACCAGGTTACTACTGCTTGTATTGTAGTTTTAGGATGGGTTGTAGCTTATTTAATTTTATTTGAAATTGTTATATTTGTACTTCAATATTAAAAGAAGTCCCAGTTGGTTCTTTATTTCTAAAGGGAAGAGTAGACTTTCTGTAGATTGTTGTTGAGTTGATATTCCCTATTATTGTACAATAATCAAAAATATTATAGGTTGGTAAAAAATGTCCCTGACTAGCTTAGGTCTTTTAAGAATAGTTTCATTATTAAGTCAGTGTCAGATTTTCGTTAGCATTCGAGACCATTTATTGAGCACTATTATTTACTTGGTATAGAACAATTATCATTATAGTGATTATCTGATATCTGTTTGTATATGTTTGTACATTTTGTTGTAGTTAATTCCTGATATCCCCATAACGTAGTCGTTTCTTGTATTTAAACCTGGATATTCTGATGCCCTTATCCAATAATCTATTTGCTTAAATATTAAGAACATGTGCTTTTTTTGCAGTTGGAACCTTTCAAAAATTATTAATTACTGTAGTCTTAGAATTTAGTCCCAGTTTGATTATGGTCAGTTTATCTTCCTGTTCTCTTTTTTTCGTCTACTTATATGACCTCTATCGGGTCTTCCGGCGCCCAGTATCTCCTTCCACTGTTGTCTATTTTTTAGAGACATTATGTTGTATATTTATTTCAGTAGTAAGTGGTGCATATTTTCCTCTCAGCCTTTTTGTGATCTACAGATTTTACATCTTTCCTTCGGTTGCCACCTCATTATTTACTTTGGTATTCGATCATATTTCATCATGTTTACGTGTCTATACCATAATAATTGACGTTTTTATATTTCTTCTTCTATGTCGTTATTAATTCCTATTATTTCTTTTACGTAGTCGTTTCTTTTATTTTATAACCTGGATATTCTTACTGCCCTTCTCCAATAATCTATTTCTAATACTTTTAACTGTGCTTTGTGTATTTCATACAATACTATACTCCAAACAATTGATTTATATATACGGTTGTATTCTTCCGTATATTTTTGTCCCACAGATTTCCATTAAGAGTGCCAGTTGTTCTTCGCCCTTGTTTCATTATTTATTTAAGTTCTATTTAATATAGATCTTGCTTACTTATTGTAGCTCCCAGGTATTTCACTTCCGAGCACGCTTTTATATTCTCGTGTGTTTTCAGGGTTATCATGTCATTTTTTTCCTATACATAAATACTTTGATTTTGTTGTGTTAATTGTCGATCTATTTTGTATATTCTTCTTCGCCTTTCCATATTATAGATCCTTTGTCCTGCGCTACAATAACCTGGTCGCCTGCGAATTGTAACGCGTAAAGTGTGAAGTTTTCTTGTATAGGTACCCCTATTCCTTTAAATTTTATTTCTAGTACTTTATTGATATATATTTTAAATAATTTTGGAGAAATTTAGTAGCCCTGTCTAAGCTCTTTTGTTATTTTAAATGCTGTGGTTAGCTCCACTCTATCTTTACTTTTGCTTTTTGATCTTTATATAGGTTTTGCAAGACTCTAACCAATGTTTCATTGATGCCGCTGTTTTTCAACATTTCCATAGCTTTAATTAGAGTACATTATCGTATGCTTTTGCTACGTCTAGGAATGTTAGGTGTAGTTATTTTCCAACCTCTAGCTTCTTCTGTATTAATAAAGTTAAACTAAAGAAGTTGTCTAACCAAAATCTTCCGGTCCGGAATCTATATTGATTGTTCTTCGACTTGTTCGATGTATTGCTACTTTGTTAAGTTCTTTCACTACTTTTTACTACTCTTTGCTATTGCGTACATGAATATAGACATAATAGCCCTGACAGAGATCAAAAAGGAAGGTACAGGAATAGAGAAAATTGGACAATACATACATATACAGAGTGGAGTCCCTGAAGATCAAAGGAAAGAAGAGATGTTTCCATAGTTATTAAAAATTAAAATTAAAATTAAATTAAAATGTGGAAAACCATAAACGAGAGGATTACAAAAGTAAACCTTGATAGTACAGAATGACGGTCGTAGCCATATAAGCACCAAATGAAGATGGCAACTGCAATAATATCGACGAATTCCACGCTATTTAGGACGAAGTACTTTGCGAAATATGAAATATTAGACATATTATGCTCTTGGAAGATTTCAACACCAGAACTGGCCAAGAAGGTGATAGTGAAATAGTGGGAAGATTCTAAGGAATGGTCAAAAACAACAACGGAAAAGATTACTAAATATATGTCAACAATACCATTTAAAAATCAACAACGGATTCTACAAGCATAAAGATATACACAAGTATACTTGGTATGAAGCAGCTAGAAATAGAAAATCAGTAATAAACTATATAATAAGTCGGCACCACTTTACAAAAAATTTTGGATATTAGAGTTCAAAGAGGGCCTACTAGTGGAACAAATCACTTTTTAGTTAAAGCCAAAATAGTGATTTCGCACAAAGAAAGACATTATGCTGCAAATGACACGCAAAATACTAAAGAATAAGTTGAGGAACTAACAAAACAGATTAAACAATTACCTAAACGAAAACAAATACTGAGATATACAAACATATCAAAAATTTAATCCAAAAAGCTGCGATGGAAGCTCTAGGAGAAGAAATTTAAAAAAAAACTGAACCTAAGAACTAATGGATAAACGACGAAGTTAAAGAAGAAATCAATTACAAAAGAAACCTGTATATAACATGGCTCAATACCAAACTAGATGAAGATCGAGAAAAATATATGCAGCAGCAAAATAGAGTGAGAAACCTAATAAGAAAGGAAAAACAAGAAATCTGGGAGCAGAAATATAAAGAAGTAAAAATGCACATAAGTAGAAGAAGAATATTGGAAGTATGCAGGTTTGTAAAAAAAATGTGAAAATGTGAGAGCAGACTATTTAATGTAGAAATGAAGGAATGGAAGAGATATTTCCAGATGTTGATAGCAGAAGACAGAATTGAATATCGCACAGCCCACGAGCAAAGGAATTATATAAGGACGGACGAAGTTAGATAAATAGAATTTTAAATTCTTCAAAAAACTGTTGAAGACTTACGTCTTATTTTCGGGCGGAATGTTACTCTGAGGAACGTACATAGGATATATTTGAAGAAAAAGATTGGTTGACTACGTTGACTATTGTGTTGAGTTGGCAACAATGGAAAATTTTGTTCTATTAATTCAAGAAGTTTGTAAATTAGTCATTGTTTATCTGAGTTGAAGTTGTTTTCTTGGTAGGTAATCAGCTGGTTGAAAACCCTCGTACAATACACATTTGGTGTAGATTGTTGTATGGCGAAGCCTGCTGAATTTGACACAAATGTATGGTTTGCTGCAGTATGCTCTTTTGTGTTAATAATGCGCACTAATTTAGAATCTTTTTGAAGGTTCAAAGACTACGATTTTATTGATTAAGGATCGGACATTATAAATCTCTTGCTATTTTCAGACTTTCAGGTTTTAAATCAACAAATAATATAGGTAACTGTTTGTTGGTACGTTCATTTTTAGTAATTCTTTTTTTGTGACCTAATTCACTAAGAGAGTTTTTTATTTTTTTATTTGACGAATACGTTTTATTACTACTTTGTAGCAGTGATCTTGTTTTATTTGGTAAGTATTCTTGTATTATTTTATAAATTATCTGTATACGTTGAGGTTTTTTATACATTACCACTCAAGCATTTTGTCGTATCTAATCTAAAATCTATAAAGCGCGATGCGGAGGTCCCCGGTCTCCGGTCCTCCGGCCGTATGAAATTCAATTTTAAAAACTTAAATTAAAATTAAATTATTTATCCTACTGGTTTAATTTTTCTGTTCTTTTTTATAAATAAGCATTCTTTGATATGGAACGGGTAAAAACAGCTGAGCACCACAGAAATTACATGAGAAAACGAAGACGTGAGCAGACTGATGAAAGGGCAGCAATAAATGAAGCGAGATGACGTATATGTGCCGAAAAAACTCCGGAGGAAGTTAAAGTAGAAAACCAAACAAGGAGACAACGACGTTTTTAAAGAACACCAGAAGAAATGGCAGCAAGAAATCAAGCCAAGCGTAGCCGGCTGAATTTTCTAGTATTATTTTATTTCCGTAACATCTAACAAAACTTTTACTAGCATTTTATAGGTTGTGACACAATATACAAAATATAGGGGGTGGTCTAGATAAATTTACTGGTGTAGAAATATTTTTAGTGTTACTATGTACTGCGATTTTAGTAGTTATAAATTATTTTTATTCTTTGCTAGTTAGGTGCTGGTTATTAGATTTATCTATTCATTTCTGGGTAACATTTTTAATTTGCTAGCATATGTAAAAAAATTGCCGTTTTTATTTTTAATTTTTTTCATATTTCCTTTTTTATATTTTTGATGTTTTGAAATAAAGGAAATTAAAATTGAGTGTTGGGTGGGATTTGTGGAATTATAATAGGTTTGAACATATTTTAATTTATAATATGTTAAAAAGTAAGTCGTGGTATGAGTGGAAAGTAATTGGATAAAATTTTGAAAATAAGGTTATTTTCTGATAATCCTAGAAAGAGCCTTAATAGATATATTTAAGGTTGCTGAATTAAAGATGTTTTTGAACTAAGTCTATTAATAAAAATAATAATTTTAAAACATGTAGTTAAAGTTATTTATTTATTCAAACAACAAAATTATAAAAAATAATTGCCCTAAAACTGTTTATACAATAACAAAATGCACAACACACAAGCAACACACATTTAGGTAAATACATTTCCGGAAGGGTGAACGCATTTGTTTATAGTGAAAGTGGTTACAATGCAATCACAGGCCGCCACAACGGCAATAAGTTAAGCAGCGCAAAATGGCTGGGAACAGTCATTAAACGATTACGGCAGATAAAGAAACGCGACCGCACAAATATTGAACTACACAACTCAATACCATTAAGTATGATTTAAAACAAAATAAAAACTTGTTTCGGTTTTGTAAACACCGATTTATATAAATGTCAAAGTGTATGTGTTCTTCTGGCTTTGACTATTACAATGTAGGTTAGCGCTCCCAAGCGATTAGTTTACACGTGGGAGTTTCACAATTACAATAAATTATTTTATCTGCAACCGCGCAAAACATCTATTTGTCCGAGTTAATTTGCAGAAAGAATATATTTCACGAAACGAATCTGTTCGGGGCTAGGTATAATTTAGTGTGGTTCAACAGCGAAAACGAACGGGTCAGTGGCAGTCGTTATTTATTAGTAAATTGTGCATATAATTACAAAATCCAGCGTTTGGCACATTGAGATGATTAATAAATATTATATTTAAATTTTAAAAATTTCTTATTAAAGTACTCAATACTTTGCAATTGTTATTTTTAATTATTTTTGTTGACACTGTCTTATTTATATAACACTTCTTCACTTTCTATATCCAAATTTTATTATTTCTGCGATTTTCAAATTTTTATTTTTTAAAAAGTAGAATATAATTACAAGTTTAAGAGCAATTACAGTCATTTAAGGAAATTTAAGGAAAAAACGGTTGTTACTACCCTAGTTGTCATATTAAATTACCTGTCCCAAAATTATAGCAAGACGGTAATTTTTATTGAAAAAAATATATTTTCATATACAAATTATAATCACAAATTTTTTCCACGGCTATCATTAGAAATACTCATTTTTTGAATTTCATTGTCTACCAGGGTTTTCAGCGTTCACTTCCGGATTTTTTCAAGTCATTTAAAATGGCTTTTTGAATTACGTTAACTCAGAAGCTCTCCATTAAATTAGAATCTAGAGAAAAGCTTGACCAAGGAACGATCTTGATCTTGCCCGCAAACAACCATTGTTGAGTGTTGCGGCTCGTGTGATTGGAGACGTTGTCTTATTGAAACTGGTAGGTCCTTTAGCGGCGTGCATCGAAGAACTTTGTAAAAGATGAACGCTTGTTTTAATGTCTTTCTTTACGGAGGGTTCCCTAAACCATTACCAAATCTCCACCAAAATTGTGACTTTTGAAATCAAAATATTTAGCAACGCAACGTTAATTTACAAATTTCCAATTCTGCCCTTGTTTCCTCGACACTACTCATTTTGCTTGACCTTATAATCAGCAGTGAGTTGTAATATATATTTTTTGGTTTTCAGGGCAAAATCTACTAGAGATTTCACCACTGGGCAGATCTCTGAGTGCGCGAAATCTCACTAGTTAGTATTCATTTGTATAAAATATCGGACCAAAAATTCACATGGCGTACTGTCAATTTCTTTGGGCATTTTGATTGGACTTTGAAGAAACCTTGTAATGATACTTTAGGATCAAATAAGTTTCTATCCAATTTCCGAATTGTCACTCCATTGTTACGTTAAGCAAAAGTTTGACTTTCAAAATCCCAAAGATGAGTTCCGCATGGCATCACCACGAAATATAGAAGAGCAGAAACAACAGCAAAAAAAAACTACCTCCTACATTCACAAAAACATGACCGTACACAATGTAATTGGATGTAGAAAATACGTTAGTAAAAATTGTTTTCCAAATTTTCATTCTAAAGAAAATAATGCTCAAAAAAATATTGCTGCTATTCCTCCTTGACTTATGTCCTCGTGTCCTTTATAGAATAGTATGTGTCCCGATTTAAGTTTCAAACATTGTTCTCCTTTCCTTCTTATTTCACTTATTCCAATTATGTCCCATTTTATTTCTTTTAACTGTTCTTCTAACTCTGTTAGTCTGACTTCTCCTAATAGTGATCTTGTATTATATGTGCATACAAATAAGGCTTTTTTCTTTTTCATCTTGTGGCAGCCTATCCGAACCCAGGGATTCTTAGCACCCTCTATCTCCTTCCTGCTCTGCCCGCTGCCTTGGGCAGGAGTTTGGAGACGGCTGGGGACTGAGGGCCTTCTTCTTCTACGTCTTATTGTCATGATGTTGGAGGAATCTAGCCTAATACACCTTGCTGGCCAGGCATCTTGGTGTATGCATTTTATACCTTCTGCCAGGATTATGTTCAGCCGCTCCTTTGGAGTACAGACGCTGTTTTGTAACCGCCTACTATAGGTCAGACGTTACTCCTCGTTTGGTCCGCGGGTGCATTCTGCACCTACTCTACATATCTGTAGAGCGTTCCCCTATCCGCCACCCGAGGACGCGCCATGTTGGAGTCGAGGTCCTCCATCCGGCTTCACACACACAGTATGTGTCAACCCCTACTTGATTCAGAGACGACCTGTATGTGATTTTGCACGGGACATTAGTCCTCGAATAATATACATAATACTAAAGATATCAGAGAAGTGCAACTTAAAAATAATACAAGTGTACGCACCCACTAGCGGCCATGAGGACGAAGAGGTAGAACAACTTTATGAGGAAATAAATACCTGTATTGCTGAAAACCATACAAAACACTTACTAATAATATGGGATTTCAACGCCAAGTTAGGACCAAAACAAGAAGAAGGAGAAGAATATATAGGAGACTACGGGGTAGGAGTACGAAATGAAAGGGGGGATATGTTAATAAACTATATGGGACAACAGCAAATTTATGCAATGAATACCTTCTTTAAGAAGAAACTGCAAAATAAATGGACGTGGATTAGTCCGGATGGACAAACCAAGAACGAAAGAGATTTCATCTTATCCTCACACAAAACATAGTGCAAGACGTATCGGTAGTGAAAAAATAAATACCGGAAGTGATCATAGGTTAATAAGAAGTAAGATTGTTATCAATAACAAAACGATAGATATAAAGCTATACAGAAATCTAAAAACTGGACAGAGGGAAAACATATAGTAGCAAACAAGGAAATATACGAAAACGAATTAAACAAAAAATTAAAAGAAGTAAATATAGTAGCGGAAGACAACTTAGAAGAAAGAAATAAGAAAATAATAACGGCACTTAAAGAAGCCTCGTCTAGAATAAAAACATCAAAACCAAGAGACAGCAAAATAAGCGATAATACAAAGAAGCTAATGGAAGAAAGAAGGAAATTGGCAATCAACCGGGAAGAAAATATAGAGCCTCTAAAAGAAATAAGAAGAGAGATGAAAAAAGATTTAAAAGCATGGCATGAACTAAAAATTGAAGAAGCACTGATTAATGGAGGAAAAACAAAACAATGGGAGAAAGAAAGAAGACTGGGGGATACAATCATGACATCGCTAAGAGACGCAAATGGAGCCTTAATTATAGACCAAAATAAAATAACGCAAAAAACGGAACAGTTCTACAAATGTCTATATAGCACAAAAACTGATACAAATATAAAAGATATAGAAAGGAAAATACTAGATGTAAATTCAGAAGACATTCCTGATATTGAAATATACGAAATAGAAAAGCTTTAAGACAGACAAAAGAAATAAGGCACCAGGCGAAGATGAGATACTCCCAGAAATGCTAAAAGAAGGGGACAGCCAGATACTTACAAGAACTGAAAATGTACTATTAAACCAATGCCTGCAAAGAAGGGAAAATACCTAATGAGAATTGATAACGCAGTTGTAATATTACTATTCAAAAAAAGGCGACAAAACATTAGAATTGGTAAAATTATAGACCAATCAGTCTATTACCACCAAATGTATAAGATTTGGCTGACCAAAGATCAATTACGAAATTAGACTGGTTAACAAATTAGAACAACTTACCATACTCACTCAGATTTACAAGGCATGGATTTCGTTAGCGGCTATAGTACACCAAGAACGCATCTACAAGTTATGCGAAATTTAATAGAAAATCAAAAGAATATAACTTACACAATTAATGTCTTGCCATTCATAGATTTTGAAAAGGCATTCGATATCAGTTGAACACTGGGCCAAATTAATACCAATCTCTACAGAACAGCCGCGTAGATTAACAGATACACTGGGAATTAATAAATATATATATACAAACGCTACCTGTACAATCAAATTGCAAAGTACTACCAATCCGATAAATGTAGAACGAGGAGTAAGACAGGGAGACACTATCTCCAAAATTATTTACCCTATTTTAGAAGATGTGTTTAAAATGCGCTTGGGAAAATAAAGGAATAAGAGTAGATGAAAAGATTGAACCATCTACGATTTGCTGACGTCGTGCTCATATCGGACAATGTAGAAGAATTAGAAGAAATGATAACAGATCTAAACGAAAAGGCCAAAGACATAGGATTAAAAATGAACAGAGGGAAAACTAAACTAACGGGGAAACTTTAGAACAAGTAGGAAGTTATATATACCTTGGACAATACATCTCACTACAATCGGATAATCAAACAAAAGAAATAGAAAGGCGAATAAAACTTGGTTGGGCCGCATTCGGTAGATGGAAAGAAATATTTAAAAGTAACATAGACCAAACACTAAAGACTAAGTTATACAACCAGAATATACTCCCTGTTTTAACCTACGCAGCAGAGACATGGACGTTAAAGTTAAAAAATATGCAAAAACTGAGGGTAGCGCAGAGAGGAATGGAGCGGGCAATGCTGGGAATCAGTCTAAGAGATAGGATGACAAATATATGGATTCGAAATAAAACAAAAGTAAAAGATGTAATAGAACATATATTTAAAGGGAAATGGCAGTGGGCCGGACATATTGCCAGACTAGAAGATGAAAGATGGACGAAGAGCATGCTGCAATGGAGACCAAGAATAGGCAAAAGGCATAGAGGCAGGCCCCCCTCAGGTGGACTGACGACATCAAAAGAGTAGCAGATTACAATTGGATGCAGAAGGCGAAAAACAGGGACCAATGGAAGATGCTTGGAGAGGCCTACGTTCAACAAAGGACTGAATTGGGCAGATGATGATGATGAGCATTTAGTATTAATGCGATGACTTATTTTTTTATCATGCCGTTATTGGCATAACTTTAGAATTCTAAAGCTTTTTGGAAATAGCATTTTATGAACTCACGGCGTACAAAAGAACTGTCGTCAATAACGGCCCTAATTTTTTTTGCTTTTTTACATTCTATCTTTGTTGTGAAATACTTTATAAGATTCCAGTTCCAGAGAAATCTTTATATACGGGACATAAAAAATTTTTAAAATATTAAATTTATAAGCGATCGGCCATGATTATTACAAATGAAATGACTACTTAGTGTCAAACTACCATTTAGCATGGTAAAGATATATAAGTTTTTTAAGGCGTTAAAGCGTTTAAAAAATCTTGCACGTTAAGCTTATAGCACAATTGTTTTGTTTTCTTTTAGAAGTTAATCCCTTCTCGTTTTTACAACTCCATTATTAATTTTGCCAGAGAAAAAATTATTAATCTCAGTGACGAGATGTATGGGTATAAAATAATTGTGTACTATTTACAATCATAATCACGATTACGATGAGCTTTTTTCCAACTATTTTTGGGTGTAGGCCTTTCCCAAAATATTATATTTTTCTCTGTCTATAGTTAACGTCATTCATTGTATTTCTGCAACGTCTTGTATGTCGTCTTTCCATTTTCTACTTGGTCTTCATTTTCTCTTATGTAACTTCGCGGTCTCTACTGTAATATAGTTTTAACTCGTCTACTACCACGTCTACGTGCCAAATGGCCAGCCCATTGGCATTTTAGCTGTGCAATTCTTTCCATAATTTCAATAACTTTTGTTTGTTGACGTATACAAGCGTTTAGTTTCTTATTTATTTATATATGTAATTCCAAAAATTTGCCTTTTCGCCAACCACGGAGAGTTCTTTTTTGTGAGTCGCCAGGTTTCACAATATATACGTGATTGCCAAGATGACCATTGGTTGCAAACATTTGCCCTAAAGTTATTTGAAATTTCTTTGTCTTTTAGAATGTAACTGAGCATTCTAAATGTAGACCAGCCTATTCGTATTTTTATTCGACCAATCCATTTTACGAAAGACATCTTCTAGCACGCTGGTAAATAGCATTGGGGAAATCACATCCCTTTGTCTTCCTCCTCTCTGTATGTATAAGTATGTTAACATATCTGTAGTTGGGTCTATTTTTATATACATACTCGCATTATTGTAGATGTTCTTTATTAATTGGTTGTATCTACTGTCTATTTGGAAGTTAACAAATGAGTTAAGTATTGTTCAGATTTCTACGGAAGCAAATGCCTTTTCGTAGTCTATAGAGGCTATGTATAAATAAATATTATATTCTTTGCCCTTTTCTAACAAGTTTTGCATTTTGAATCTTGATATAAATTCCACCTGATTTATTGACTCATCAGTCGGTTGGTAATTATTCTTATAACTAGCTTATAAAGTTTTGACAAAAGGCTTATTGGGTTGTAGATATTTAATCCTGCAATAACTCTTTTCTTATGTACGATTATGACTTTTGCTGTTTGCTATGATTTAAGGATTTTTAAGTTTCCAGGCATTTATTATATATTTTTACAAGTGATTGGTATAGCTTCTCTCCGGCCTCTTTCAGCATTTTAACAATAATACTGGAAATCTATCATTTTTAAGACGTTTTTTAAATTTCGTTTGCTATTTGTTCGTCTAGGTTTGATTCGTAGAGTTTAGTGTAATACTTTTCAATTTTGTCTTTTATGGTACATCTCTTTGTTGATGTTGTATTTTCTTTTGTTTTTGATCTTTACAATTTCTGTTTATCCTATTCTAAGACGCTTTTTTAAATTTTTGGGTTTTTTTTCTTATTTATTTTTTAATCAATTTGTTCAATTCTGCTACTATTAACTTGTTCGTCATTTTCTATTTTGAAGCTCCGTCTCTTTATCAGGTTTTCTGTTTCTTGGCTAATTTTTGTGTTTTTGTTTTGTGCTCTGGGAGCTGCTTTTTGTGTTGCTTCTATTATTGCCGACGAAATATACTCTTTAAGTTTATTTATATGTTGTACATCATTTATTTTATCTTGTCAGCCTCTTTGTTAGTTCTTCCTAAAAGAGTGACTTATTCTCCATCAGTTTGTTAAAGTCAATTGGTTTTTACTTTTGAATTTCTTAGCTCTACTCGGACTTTACTCCGACCATTTTGTAGTCACTCCCAAGTGTGCATTTGCTTAGGACTAATACGTCTTGTATTATATTTATCTGGGAAAAAATTAATCTCATTTTTACCGTATGATTAGGGCTTCGCTATGTCCATTTGCGTTCTTTTCTTTTTTTTGAAAAACCTATCCATTATGTAAAGTTTGCTTCACTCTGAAAAATTTACTCTTCTATGGTTTCTGGGGTCTATTCCATATTCCAATTATTAACAAATAAGTGGTTTGGTTCTGTTGAAGACATTCTATTAGTTTTTCGTAAAAACTTTTCTTTCTCCAATCTGCTGGTAGATATGTATACCTGTATAACTTTGAGTTTTTCTCTTTTATTTAAATTAATTGTTATATTCGCAATTTTTCTGCCTATACCTTTGTAGGCTACAACATTCTATGCCAAGTCCTTATGTACTAAAAATCCAACCCCGTTAGTTTTTATTTCAGCTTGCCTCTTACTGTATAGAATGTGTTTTCAATTTAAATTTGTAAGAATTTTTCAGTACGTCTGACTTTGCCCAGACCTATTATGTCTTATTTTTTATTCTGTATTTCGTTTTGTAAATTTCCTAGTTTCTCTTGGTGCATAGGTTTAGGGAACTTAAAGGATGGGGTAGGACCATTTGGGTTATAATACGGCTCTTCCTCAGCGTGGGCGAGAAAGTCATAGCTCGCGCAAGCAGGGTCGTTTCCTTGAAGTAGACCTATCTCTGCCAGAATCACAAGAAAGTGTCTACCTGCTACCATATATTTACAATAAAAGTTCTAAAATGTAAAAAAAAACTTAATTTTCTTGGGTACCATTTTTTATGTGTGGGCAAATGAAGTATACATTTTAATATCTTTTTATACACTGTGATGTGAACAGAGTGAGGCGCGACTACTGAGCTTTTGAGTTAGAGGTACATGAAGAAAACTTGTTCCTTGATTTAATGCTTTTTTAATCAGGATCACATTATCATAACAAGAGATGCCGTCATCCGTTGTGCAATAAATTATTATAAACTTTCTCACGAAACAGGATATAGAACGGTACTAAATTTAAAGAAAACTTAAAGCACAATTTGGGATAACATTTTCAAGAAGACTTGAGTGTATGCATGTCAACAACAATTTTTAGGGGGATGAGAAGTATTTGACAGTAAAGATTACGAGGTCGCCCAAGGATTAGTGTGACCAAAAAGATTAATGGTTGCTGAAAATACTTCTCATAGCCCAAATTTCTTTTAGCGATTATCATTTATTTGGGTCACTAAAAGAAGCCCTAAAAGGTTTTGAAGACATTGTCATTGTCAAAATGTTTGTGTACGATTGGTTTGTGTCATAACCACCTTAATTTTACGATAATGGGATCATAAATCTTCCGTGGAACATGTGTTTCTAAATCAGGAGATTATGTAGAATAATATTTTTGTATGTTCGTATTTTTATAACGCTGCAATAAATTTAAAAAAAATCCGGTTTATATTTAGTTCGAAAATACTTGAAATAACTCTTTAGCAAAAAACTGGTATTAACTAATTTTGATAAAATGATTGCTAATTCTCCTTAAAACATTCGTTGCCTCAGATTAAAATATGGAAATAAACTATAGTGCCATGTGATGTCACCAGAATATGTTGTTCGCAATTCACAAAAGAAAAGGTAGTTAGTTATTTGTGCGGTGCTATGAGTGCATTTGTGGACCCAACAGAAAAATACGTAAGTAGATAATCTATGAAAGGAAGGAAATGATCATTTTTAATATCTATAAGAGGTTAGTAACAATTTGTAGGAACGCAGTATCACTTGGTAGAACTGAATTTTGTTGAATATCGCCATATAAAGACTACATGGACTGAGCTGATAAATACAAAAAGCAGCGGGCACATATTATCTAGCATGAGTTTGACTTGATAACAGTAAACAGGTAAGTCTACCTGTCAAAATTTTACAGACCATAAACCATGAGAACTTGAAGGTGAGAAGGGTCTACGCACAATGGGTTTCTCATATTTATATCAATCAACAGAATCAGAAATACACAATAGTTTACAAAATCGCAGAGCATTAGAAGATCGTTTTCGCCCCAAGAAGTCACGCTCAGAAAGGTTTATTTTGAAATATATGATGATTATGTTTTGAGATTAAGAAGGATTCTACTGATAGATTGTTTGTTTCTTAGTAAAAGCATTATCTCATTAACGGCACTATGATTTACTGAAGTGACTCGTATTTACGTATTTATGAATGCCACTGCGGAGTCCTGCAGGGCGTTGGGTACACCACACTGCCTCATATTCACATATTTGTGCCAAATTACTACGCTCTATTTGATGGAATGAAAGAGGCAGTAAGCGGTAAGCAGTTCTCTTCCAATAACGAGCTTTGATTAGGTATTGACAAGTGCATTACTGAAAGGATTGTTTGCAATAGCAAAACGCCGAGGTAATGTAATAAGTGCAGGAACAATAAAATGTGCACTCACAATAAGTGTAATTATTTACTTACTTTTTGTTTTGTTTACTATTTCGGAGAGTATAGTTATAAGTATATCTATTGATTTATGTTAATAATAAAAAAGTAATTTTAACACACTATAGTTGTTTAGCGAGTAGCAGGTAGATGCCCCTCCATGATTCCAATAGGGGATAGATCTACTTCAGGAAAGCGACCCACGCAAGCCTCAATTCTTCCCCATCTCCTAACATTGGAGAAAAGTCGTGTCTCAACCTTAATCCTACCTATAATCTACATACTCTTATCTTGCATACACCCTATCCACTCATCAACCCGCCCGGCAAGCGTAATGTTTAATTGCCAAGGGCGGTTAACGTTCTGAAGTGGTCAACGGCTGTGTGATGATGATCATTAGATCATTTTTATAAATTCATTAGCTATCTCCTCAGAGTGCAAATAGTAAGCGACAACTGTAATGCGGATGATGCTGTTCTAATGGTAGATTTAAGTTTCCGGTTGTTTTTTTTTAGTTTTGTGGAGTCAAGTAATTGTACCTTTGATCTTCTGTGAGAAGCTTGGGAACAAAATTTGTCGACACACGCCTCACCTTGAGGTCTTTTTGTAAAATCTGTTGGCATAAGCCAAGTGACACGCCTTTCTTTTCAGTAACGAATAGTCTATCCGCCAGTTTACTCTTTCGTAAGTGATTTTATACTCCCTCACATTATCTTGCCTCATATAACATTGACAAGCCACTAGCAGTATGACATAAATAATTTACGGGAATAATCTCTCTAATATTTACATGGACAGCCTTAAACGTCTCGTCAAAATTTGTATAAAACTAAACTACATTACTTAAGTTCTCTATGGCCAGTTTAAAATATATAGATTTATGTTTTTGTTTACATCAAGCAACAAAATGGCTACAGCACGTAGTCGAAACTAGAGAACCGTGGGTGATCGATTAACGAACATAATACGTTTAAAGGCAATGTTTGCTACAGGAATTTTGTGTTAGCATACATACACTGTTTTGTACTTTTCATCGGTCTTGTTTTTCCGTTTATGAGGCGTTAAAAAATCTGTCCAATGTCGATTGCTTTTTTTTCTTTTTTGGAATTATTCGGAAGTGATTAATAGAATAGTTGTTGTAGAGAACCAGAAACCTATTGACCTCAACCAAGTTTGAGTGCTATTTAGGCCATTGTTTTGTCATTCTCGCACTTTTTCAAAAGAGCTTTAATAGCAGATATCAACATTGGTCTTCTTTGCCTTCTTCTTTTTTAGAAAACACATCTGGTTGAGTTTCATAGTGTTTTTCATTCCAGGGTTTTTGGAGTTTTTTTGTCGTCAACTCTTTTTTATGTGCTGTTAAGAGCTCTTCAATATCATCTTTATTCACTCCCAATTTCAGATCTTTAGCAATTGTCACAATTTTCTCAATAACTTCAGGAATATCATTTTATTTCCCTAGATGCAGGGTGGACACAGATTTTGGCAAACAAAATTTCTGATCAGTCTGCTAGCTAATTATCTTCAAGATCTTTTAAATGTACTGATATATTGTCCAATAGCAACAGTGATTTCATTAGTAATTTATTGGTATGATGCTCTTGATGCTTGAGGAAAAAAGATTAAACAGCTTTTCTTTGAAAAGAACCTGCGACGCATGCTCTTTTACTAGATCTTCACATCGCCGACAGTCTTTCTTTAATTAGGAAATTTTTTAAATGCTCTAAGGTTTTCAGGGTGTTAGACGAGAAGCGGTTTAAGCATATCGCCACTAAATTTAATTCCCAAAAGTAACGTTAATCGGTATTTTATTTTCCTCATCTTTCGTGATTTATTGTAGTACGGTCCGGCATGCACTTCCAAAATAAATTAGTTTTACTGCAATTAAAAATTGGTTGTAAACGGCATCTTCGTATTTTAATAAATTTTTGAAATTTCAGACAGTACAACTTCACTCTGCATTACCACATGTTTAATGCCAGATCTCCTTTTAAATTTTGCAAACCATCCGATGGTGGTCTTGAATTCTACCTCCTCATGTGACAAATGTGGAGTTTGTTTCTTTAGCTCTTCAAGAATTTTATTAGTTTTCCCTCGAATGATCATGATACTAGTTACACCTCTTTTCGTTTTCCTTTCTTTCATGCAAACTAAAAGCAACCTTTTCATTTTTTTAATATCTTTGTTTCCCAAATATTCATTACTGCTTTAGCTGCTGGTGTCGTTTTTATTACAACTTCCTTAGCTAAGATTTTACCTACCATAGATTTGTTTGGGCCATATTGCCTAGCAACTACCCTGGATATTATTTCTTGCTTTGTTTTGATGGTGAGCACAGTCCTTGATACTCTTTAGAATTTATAGTATTATCGTTTCTTTTATATGAGAAGTTTAGAAAAGCACTTACAAAAATGTTAAGATCAAAAATCAACTAGTAAACAACAAGGTTATGTATACAACTATAATGTCTCATTCCAGAAATCGTTTATAGCAGTAAAATTTAATTCCACAAATGTACAGCAAGATGTTTGTCGTCTGAACATAAAAATCTTTCGTGAAAGTGTAAGTATGCACTACATTGTTTACAAAATTTGGCAAAAATACTGAAGAGTATGTTTTGTTGCACATATTCTCTTAATTACATGTTATTTTGATTTAGATCTACATTTAAGTAATTTCCAAGAATCCAAAAATTTATTCGGCGATAAAGAGATATAAAACATGCTATATACCACTATAATTATAAAAATAATAAATATAATTAGTACAACGACTACTGCTCTTAAGATTCGACTTGATTATATTACAAAAACTTTCAAATAAATAAAATTAGCCTTTCACTTGGTCCATATCAATATCGAAGGCTTTTGTAATTGATCGAATAATTTAATATGCAAATATATCATTTTAAAGTTTCTACAACTTGCAAGTCAATGGTCAAGACATCAGAGTTATGAGTAAACTCAGCATGAAGCGCTCTGTTTAATTCGCATCACGAAAGTGATTCCTTCATATTTCACAGAAGAAATGCTTGACAAACTCAAGCAAAATTATCCAAAACCTTTGTTACAGTTTAGAAATAGAAATCTCACATTTATAAACGATATTTGATAAAAAATAAAAAAGCAATATATCTTTTAAAAACAAGATTATATTAAAAGTAATTAACATGAAATGCAAATTTTCATTTATTTTGCCGATAAAAATTTTAAAGTACACCTCTGTTTATTAGTTAAAACTTACTTTCACGCAACAACATCTAAAACTGCACAATACAACTGACTTTTCAATAAGCGCTTTTATTATCTACCTGCTCTTTGCCAACAAAGCTATTTTGACGCTGGGGACAATCTTAAAACATCTATCGGTGATCATTAATCACACATTAATGGCAACAATCGGAGCAAGCACAGCGGGATGGGCGGAATTGGTTCGCAGCTGATTTGGGTTGCGTTTCATAACTGCGTAACCTTTAAAGAGCCGTTACGCTTACCTAGCACTGATAAAACTGCCTGCAAATGGCATAAAAGTGCGATTCGCGTTATTACCCGAGAAATCTTCCCGAAGGCCGGGTTTGTTTTCTTCACCGGCGTAGGAGTCTACGGCCTCATCTACAACGCCATAATATAGTTATAGTCTCGTAGTAGTACAGAAAACGCCTGAGTAATTATATTGCTTTCGGAATTTATGAATCGCGCGGCGCTGCCGGCGAAAGTTAGCCATTGCGCTTATAATATTGTCCGTCTATCCCTCACCTTTACGATTATCGTTTCTGCGAATACTACGAATGCGTCGCGTTTTTCAGCGCGCTCGCGTTCAAGGATTACGGGATTGCGCCGATTACCATACACGGATTTCATAGCTCATTTTTGCGTGCATATTAATCGCGGGAAGACAATTTGCATTGATTATTTATTCGCCGGTGCGTTATGTAGGCAGGGTGGCACTGATAACTTGCTGGGTGATCTATGAATCGGATTTCCTTGCAGCGCTAGCCTTGTGCCGTCTCCTTGAGTGCACTAAAAATAGTTTAGCACATGCTATTTATAATGAAGTTACATTACTGGCGATTACTTTTTTAATTATTGGCACGAATTTTAGCATACCAGAACTGCTGTTGTCCTTCCGGGTACTTTTACCAATGCCACCATTTCTTGTACTTTTATTTTTTTATATTGGATCCGTGTTTATTTAATTTTATGCCTTATTCATGATATATGTTGCCGTTGATGAGGTTAAAGAGACTGATTGTTCTGATATTGCAGTTGAAATAAATAAACAATATTAATTTAAAATTTACTTATAAGCTAGTGTGGAAACGAAATTTTTTTTTAAATAATAGTTGAATGTTTACGTATTTCTTAAAACATGATCTAACTTCTAATTAATTTTGTAATAAATTTGGTTTAGAAAGTCTACGTTGTCTGATGAATATTTTCCATTATTCTACTGTTCCTCTGTTAGATCTCTTAACACGCATGGATTTTTGTATTCCTTCTATGTTTTCTTTGTTTCTCTTTTCCGCCTACATTGAGGTGTTTGCTCTAGTATTTGTTTGGGTATCCTGTAATTCTCCCTTTTTCGTAAGTGGCTATATCACATTAATTGTTTAGGCTGAATATCATCTGTGACTGTCTCTTCTATATCCATGCGTTGTCTAACTTCTTTATTCATTATTCTTTTTCTACGTAAAATTCCCATTGTTTGCCTTATCGCATTCATTTCATTTTTTTCCACAAGTCTCCGTGTTTGATCATTGTTTCATATATGTTGTATTTTTTTTTAATTATATCCTTACTCCATATATAATAACACTCCTTACTTGTATCATTCTGTTGTTAATTTCTTTTTCATCTGTTCCTTCCAAACGTAGTAATTTAGCTAGGTATATTTCAAATAGTGTTGGAGACAGCATCCTTGACGTAATCTCTTGGCTATCGGGCATTCTGATAATAAGCCGCTATTAATTTTTACTCTTGATCTTGGTCCCTTGTACAAATTTTGTAAGGCTTTTATAAGCGTGTAATTTATGTTGGACTTTTCACAGTTTATTTATTGGTACGGTATCGTAATATTTTTGAAGATCAATAAATGTTATGTGCACTTTTTGATTTATTATTCTTTTCAATTATTTGTTTTAAACAAAATAAATTATCCGTATTCATCTAGTTCTAAATATTCTTTGTTTTTCTTCTTTGTAGCTGCTGTATTCAATTTATATTAGATCTCTTAGGATTCTTCCATATAGTCGGCTCATTATGGTCGCGACGAAGATACCACGATAGTTGTTGGGCCTTTTTTTAATCCTTTCTTGTATTATTTGTATTAATACATTTTCCTGTTTATTTATCGTGTTAATTTTAATAAATAAACTTTTATATCTCTGTATTTCTGTATATGGGTTTATTTCGTTACAGTTTTATCTCACATATTATTTTTTTATTCTTTATCGTTCGTTTAAGTGATATACCTTAATCCGTCTTCTTCCGTTTCCCAGCTTCACCTTTTTAAATATAATGTATTTTTTTCTCGAACTAATATGTCGATTTTATATGTCTACCACAAATTGTTATTTTTTTTTTTCCATTGTTCCTAGTGCTCCTTTAGCTACTGTGTAGATACTATCGATTATGTTGTATATTTCCTAGAATGATTGTTCTGTAATATCTACCAATTTTTTGTCTAACCTCTTCTGATATAAATATCTCACGCTCTCGTGCATTAAATTGTTTAGTTTATATTTTATATTTTAAATTTTCTCTATATTTTCTTTTTCTGTTTATTTATTTTTGTTAAACGCATGGAACAAATAATCCAATGCCTACTAAACGGGGGTCTGAATGACTTGTTGTTTCTCTGAGCAGCCTTACATCATTTATCTTAATTTTTGTTTGTTATTTGATAATTGCATAATCAATTATAAATTTTAGGTTTCGGGTTTGTGGTATCAAAGTATACTTATAGATTTCGTTATGTTTAAAATGCTCATTTGCTATCTTAACTTGTTATATTAGCATATGTCTATAAGTCTCTTGCCGTTATCATTGATTTGATCTTCTTTATATTAAACTTATAATTTTGTTGTTTGCTTCTTTCCGGTTCTGCTTTTATCAATAGAATTTCTCGTAACTTTTCTATTTCCCCAATAATATTGAGCTTTGTGAAAAATTGATGCTTTTAGTTAACAAATTTATTATCAGCTAAAGCATAAACCCTTATAATTGTTATTTTCTTTTGCATTCAATTAAGGTTTTCGCGGATTAGATTATCATCAATGCGTTTTCAATATGTTATGTGTTTCTTCATTTTTCTCTTAATGAGGATGGAAACTCCTCTACTATAAAAGTGGATAAAGTCCTGTATTATTTCTGACCGGTATCCCTTCTTTTTTGTTTCTATAAGTGCTATTATTTCTATTTTTAAATTTTCTATGTTTTTTATGAGTTTTCGTTTACCGTTAATCCGAGGCTTAGTATAGGCTTTTTAGCGGTTCTTCATTGAAAAGAAGTTTTTCAAAAAATACGTTGCTAACTCATTACCCCAACTCCCAGTGTGAAGGACCAGGAACTGGGATTTCCCCTAGATAGATTGTTTTTTAAAAGTGTCGAAATCTATATTTCCGTTATAGGGTAGTTCATCCGCCTCCATTGTCTTTGAAGATTTTTATTTACCTTCCCCCCTTCTCCTGAAATCGTTGTATAGTTTTCATCTGTAATCCTCGAATGAGGCTCTAGGCCATAGTTTGAGTATTACGTTTCTTTAATACTCGGCGGAACGGTTATACCTCCGTGACTTGGTCGTTAAAGCCTCGTTTGTTATCTGGCAGGATGCATCAGATGACCTAGCCTATCGTTCAAGGTGAGGTTGACATTTGAACAAATATTTTGCCTTGTTTATCTTTGTTCTTTACACCCCATATTAAAAAAAAAAAAGAAAAACTCAAAAATATTGTACATTTAATTTATTTGAAGAAAGTTTTATTTTTATTTTTATTTAATTTATATGTTAAATTTTGAAGAAACCTGTAGGGCGTACTCCTAAAATACTGTAATCTACTTAGTTAATTTTGAAGTTGTATTAAATGCGAGCGTGATTGTTGAAAAGATTTTAGCATTCGCTCTCACAGTGCCTGACAGTGCAGGCAAGGTGGTATTGACAATCTATAACCTTTATATTTATTTTTTGTATCAGCATGTCTGTAGAATTCTATGCATTAATTAAATATTTATTTTATTTTATTTTATTAGTCATACTTTGTGTTATATTGGTGATAGTTCTCAATGAAGTTTTAATTGTTAGTTTTCAACCATTCTTTCACTCTCACTATTACCTGAAAACAAAAACAAAAATAAAAATAAAATGACAAACAGCAACTTAATGGAATTAACTTTGAAAACCTGAAAAGCTCAATATGACAGCAATCTCCAAATTGCCCTGATAAAGCCATATAAACCAAAAGCAAAATTTTCAAATGGGAACTTTAAGACTTTATGTCTGAAGTGTTAGTGGCGAAGCTGTAAATGCAAACGTTTATACTGAGAAATGTCTTCCAAAATTTTATGATTTTGTTAATATTCATTATTTACTCCATTTACAACACAAATTACCCATATGATACTGCACATGCAAAAGCTGCAGTAATAATCATAAACTCTACATCAACCACATCAACTCAATCCATTCCAAACTGAAAAACTACAAGCTGATATTGTTGAAATTAGCTCAAACCAATGGTCACCTACACTATCTGCAATTTACTTCCCTCCCAGACATACGCTCTCTACAGAGCATACTTAATTCTTTTATACTCTAGGATGCAGATTTATTGCTGGAGAAAACTGAAACTTTAAACATATCCACTGGGGTTAAAGACTTATAACAATAAAAGGTCAAAATCTTTTCAGGCCAATCATGACAGATAACTATAACTGCCGTAGCAATGGGGAACCGATATATTAGCCCAAAGATCTAAATCAACTCCCTGATCTGTTAGATTTTTACATTTCGCATAGTTTAGCCACAAATTTAATGCTGATTGAACCAAATAATGATCTTTCTACAGATCATGTGGTAGTAATTTTAAACTTAATCACTAAGTCTATTAATATAAAACTTAATCTCAGACTGGTATCAAAACACACTTATCCATAACAGAATTGATCTTAAACTGCGCTTAAAACAACCTGAAGACATAGATCAAGCAGTACAGTAACTTATTACTCTAATCCAAGAAACTACCTGGAAAGCTACGTCTACTGAAAACAAATACGGACATCACACAAACAATATACCGCTTACATAAAAAAATGTATCGCCAAAAAAAGATGAGCTCGGACTAAATGGCAAGGAACTTGTAATGCTGCTGACAAGCTGAATTACAACAGATCTCAACGACTACAGGCGGTCCTATTGGATTTCCAAAATAACTTCTTTACTCACTATCACGTATCTTGACTCCAAAAATCTGGAGAGCAACTAAAAAATTTAAAAGGCCTCATGTCAATATACAACCTATAAAAAAATCTGATAGAAGCTGGGCTAGATTCCCCAAGAAAAATCCAATACTTATCCACTGTATTTGAACCCCATCACTCAAGCGCCGAAGATGAAGCCATCAAAGGATATTTGAACGTTCCATGTCAGACCATTTTTGCTTATGGAGGTTCAGTTTGAGATAAATAAAGTAAACAACCGTAAATTTCATTACAAATCAGTACAAGATGTTTTCAAAAAAAGCACTTAAAGCAGTAACTTTATATAGACCAATTAGATTTTTGCCTATCTTAGACAAAATCTTCGAGAATATATATTTTAAACACCTTTTGAATGACACATATCGCGTCAGATTTACCTCAGCATCAGTTCGGATTTTGTGAAAAACACTTCCCAATTCAGCAAGTGCGTAGGATAATTAATTAAAACTTAAGGAGTCTTGAAGAAAAGAAATACTGTGGCTCTATTCTTAGACATTAAACAGGTATTTGATAAAGTTTGACACATCGGATTATATTAAAAATTAAAACGGCATTTCTCTAGTTACTACTGATTTCTCCTCAAGTCTATCTTTTTGACAGATACTTTACAGTTAAATACAACAATGAACTCTCTCCAACTATTATCCTGTTAAATCTGGGATTTCGCAAGAAAGCATCCTCGAACCCCTCCTTTACCTCCTTTACATCTGACTTACCAGAAGATGCAAGCACAGTTATCGCTACTTTTGCTGATGGTACTGCTATCCTATCGACACATGAAAATCCTCAGTGAATAACTAAAACGAATAGCTTACTAAATGGCGCATTAAAGTCAATCCGACTAAATCAGTGTAAATTAGTATCCGTCAGTCACCTTGAAGAATGCCCCAATCTCTGTTAAAACAGAAACCAAATACTTGGTTTACATCTGGATTAATGTCTCACGTGGAGAAAACATCTTTAAACTAAACGTCAGCTACTAAATCCTAAGTTGCTCCAAATGTACTGATTGTTGAGGAGAAAATCCAAATTATCAATATCAAACAAACTGCTGCTTTACAAAACTGTGCTAAATCTACTCGAATAAAAACGATCCAACAGTTTCAATCTAAAACCCTTCGTGTTCCAGTGGAGGCACCATGGTATGTAACTAACCAGACATTACACGAAGAACTCGGCATTCACTTCGTTACTGAAGAAATTTACCGATTTACTCAGATTTATTAAGATAGACTTTGTGCTTACCTTAACGTGAGAAGATTAAATAGAACCTGATTCTGTAACCTAAGAGCTCCTAAAATGAAAGGAATGCTGCAAGAGTGCCACTGCTGAGTGGTTTCTCTTAACACTGCTTATTGCTTGCCATCATATTTACTCCATGTAGAGTAGATTGTAAATTTACAATTACAAAAAAATTGCATTATTATATTTATTCACAAGAAAAAGTAATTTTTAAATTTATTGGTGTATTGTTATGTATTTTAATTTTTTTAATTTATAATAGCAACATAAAAAGCATTTCTAGTGCTGCTCCTATTCAACTTGCTTATAGATCATTGGTGATTATCTAATATAAATTCGACGTGTATAATTTTAACTTGCGATTTGAGAGGTGCATCGTTTTTTAATGGCATCTGGTACCTGAAAGGTCTGTGCTCCTTTTGTAAGTATTAATTTAGATAAACACCTTAAAAATATCAGATTAAAATAATAAATAACTAAAAGTATGTTTAAAATGCTAACATTATTTTGAACAATAATCCAATATTTGCTATTATAACAATTTTAATAACGTCATATGATTAACTAGCATAAATTACTTTTTGATATTTTTGTTGCAATTTCTTTCATATTACCAGAAGTTTTCTTAAAACATCTACATGTATTTATTATTTTTGTCAATACTTTGATCAGCTGTTGAAGATATTGAGGTTTTTGTAGACATTTCGATACATATCTAGAATACTTCAAATATATATGTCTGTTCAATAAGAATGAAATTAAACTTTAAGGCAAGCAAACTTTTTGTTTTTAGGGAAAGTTAAAATAACAATTATCGCAATGTATTATTTTAATGAAAATGAAATAAAAACTTTCCATAATGACAGCCACAATAACCTTTCTATAAGTTAGAAGTACTTTCTCTTTCTATTCGATGTTTGAAAAGCATACATTTTACATTATGCTTTGACATTGTACACAAAATAATCGATTAGTTTAAAAGAATAGAGGCAGAAGATAGTTTATGTCAATTTTCTATCTAAAAAACACTTTTGTTTTAGTATTGATAATTTTCTAAGGCATTTGGCTTTCATCTAACATTAAAATTTGTGTATGACATTCTATTGGTCTAGTTCAAAAAATATTTAACATAAGTTAGTGACGTACCCCTACTTACCACTAAGTTACAGAAAAATCAGAACGCATATTTTTAATTACTACAATTATTAAGGATTAGATAGGTTAATTGTAAACTAACTATTAGGAAGAAGAGTAATAACTTGGTGTATGGTTTATGCATATGTATCCCAAAAGCGCGGAGTAAAGTTTAAATGGAGCTATTCACTTAATGTATATTAATGCAATATACAGTACATTTTATATTTCACTAAATGAAATACATGCAATTTGACATATCTTGTTTTTTGGTTAATCTGTGCACTGTTTCTTTATGTTCTTTTTATTGAACTTTCAAGAAATGTCAAGTGAAGTTTTGTAATATTTATTCAAAATGGCTTTAAAAATAAAAGAGGTTTTAAAATAATTTTTTAACTAATGGTTAAATACAGGGCCCGGCAAAATGATTTCCCCTTTTGGAATTGATCGTCACGTAATGTATTGAGAGACGGCGCGAAAGTCGTACATTTTTGAGCAGCACAAGGCATGCCGTTTTTGGTGCTTTTCATGTCGCGGAGTCATACAAATCGTGCGTTTGTATTGTTATCTTTTTAATTTCCATTCTGTGACTGCGGCATAAGAGCGATTTCGTAAGCATTTCAGAGCTTCGAGCGAGAAAACCATAACGTTGTGGTTTACAATTTTCGATAGATTGGTTTAAAATTAAAATCTGTTGTAACATCGTCACAACGTTTTGCCGCTAAACATGCTCTCGCTGTGAATATATTTAATCGTAGAGTGTGGAAAATTCTATGCTGCAATTTCATATTTTATCCATACACACTGATGGTGTCCAGATACTTTTAAAAAGCATTATAAATGAGAAAGCAATTAAATCAAATATAAATCAAATTTGTTTTTACGCCCTCTTAGGGTATCTCTCATTAAGTTAGCAAGTTTCTCATGACAAGCTCACTAAATCGTCTGAGACACTACATTAAAAAAGTCAAGTGTACGCGTGACAAACAATTTTAGCGAGAAAGATTAGCAAATGAAAATGGTTCATCATCCAAGGACTGAGAGAATATTGTACGTTAGTTAACGATTGCTGAAATTGATTCTTAGAAAAGAATAAACTATGGCGGTACTCGGGAAATCCTAAGAAATTATTCTGCTTTACTGTCACATACAGTCTCATACAGTCCAAACAGAACAGAAAATTGAAGATTCTTTGTGACATACACTTGAGCAATCTATGAGTTATGAGCTCATCTTTCTGCGATTATTGTCTGTCTGGACCACTAAAAGAAGCACTGGTGGGACAAAAATTTGACAATGATATTGCTGTTTAAGTGTTCGTCCGTAATTGGCTGTTATCACAACCACCTTCATTTCGCAATAGCGAAATCAAAAAACTATCTAATTTTTGAAGAAAATGTGTAGGTTAGTATATTATATACAAAAATAACTATTTATTTTTAGGATGCTTTATTAAATTAATAAAAAAAGTTTATATTTGATGCATTCTTGTGAATAAATGATCATCTTGAACTACATTTTGCACTAACAAGCTTTCGACGTCCGCATGTACTGTACATTGCACAGTTTGAAACTAGCGGTAGTTTAATTGGAAATTCAATCCAGCACGATTAATTTTGCTTGTTGTAGGTATGTATGCTTGAAAAAAAATAACATAACCGTTTAGAATACCAATATCAGATCGTTTAAACGCTTATGAATAATGCAAACACTAGATTCTTTAAAACCATATGTCAATGTGCTTTTTTTGTAAAACATATAAAATATAATAAATCTAACAAGAGGTTTCAAATAATTTGTTTTGTGATTAAACAATTACATATGGTTTACTTTTACTTTTTTTCTTTTTTTAGACGAATTATTACTTTATTTTATCTATTAAATGTAAATAACATTTCTATGTACAAGGTGTCCCAAATTCGATGGGATTCGGGGGTTACACTTATTTCCGAAGGAATTAGAACAAAACTAGTTACATACTTATAATCCGGTTTTAAAAAGAAATCGATTGGTGTAAATCCCGATATCTCTAACCGTTTCGGAGATGGAAGCCAAAAGTCATTTTTGATCAATTTCTATAAAGTGCTATAACTTCGTTGTTTATGAATATTTTTTAAAACTGTACGAATATTTTTGACAAAGATTCTTACGCAGATTTCGATACTGTTAATATTATTTTTTACCTCTTAAGAGTTTTAGATATAAGACAAACTTTTACATTTTTAAATAGGAACCATAGTTGGCTACGACTCCGAAAATTTTCTTATTTTTTTAGCTTTCTAAAAATATATGGTTTATTATATATTTTGAATATTGAGGCATTTATAGCCATTTTATTAATGTTTTTAAATATTTTATAAAGCCCCCCCCCCCGTAATATAACGGGTCAAACCTAACAAAACACTCATTCCAACGCACCAACGTAGCCACCAAAAAACACTAATAACTGGACCACAGTTTCCTCTAAAAGAAATAGAAATCTAGATGAAGTGGAAATCAAAAATAAGCACCCTAAAGAGAGCGAATATTGGCTTGGCCCACCCTCAACATCAAATCGCTACTCCAATCTAGGAAGGTGGCGATGCACAACATGAATCAAATGCTGATAACACTAACGAGTAAATCTCAAAACCTCCCTCCATTTTTGTAAATCGTGTACTAACTATTGCACCGCTAATACAACTGCTAGAAGAAAAAGCCAAACAACAATATGATGTTAAAGCTCTAGCCAATAATCAAGTAAAAATTCAGGTCAAAGTACCTGAATATTACAGAATAATAACAAAAGCTCTGACTGAAAAGGGAACGGAATTTCACACTTATAAACTAAAAGAAGAGAGAAATTATAAAGTGGTGCTAAAATATCTACACTACTCCGTCGACTATAAAGATATCAAAGGTGAAATTGAAAAATTAGGGCACGAGATCACAAACATTTGTAATATAAAGCAATTTAAAACTAAATTGCCTCTCCCAATGTTTTATGTCGAGCTTAAACCAGCCCCTAACAATCGAAGCATTTTTTGAAGTAGAATACTTACAACAATGCAAAATCAAGTTTGAACCCCCAAGAGCATAAAGAATTAATCCACAGTGTGTACGCTGTCAGCGTTACGGAAACCCAAGGAACTTCTACCAGCTACCCGCCAGATGTGTAAAATGTGCAGGCGATCACCTCACGGAACAATGTCAAAGAAAAGAAAAATTCCGCAATGTCCGCTGCGTCCTGTGTAAAGGAAACCATCCTGCGAATTACAAAGGATGTACTATATATAAACAGTTACAAAGTAAACATTTTCCAACCCTTCGACAAAAACAGTACATACCACCCCCACAAATTAGACAATACCAACAAATACAACCGGGACTATCGTATTCACAAATAGCTTCAGTACAACAACAAAACTCTAAACCTGCTGTAAATCTCCCACAAACCACAAATACTAGCCATCCAAACCAACAAGAAAACCACATACAAGAATTAAAAAACATAATGTTAAAGCTATCAGAACAAATAGGAACAGTATTAAACCTATTAACAGCAGTCATTGCAAAAATTAAATAATGGACAGACACATACAGCTTGCCCAATGGAACGCCAACGGCACAGCGCCTTGAAGAACTAAAACTATTTATTACTAGTCACAACATTGATGTGTTACTTATTTCGGAAACACATCTTACTGATCGGAGCTTTATCAAAATCCCAAATTATGCGGTTTATACCACGAACCATCCGGCGGGAACAGCTCGTGGCGGATCTGCCATAATAATCAGAAACACAATCAAGCACCATCAAGCACCATCAACTAGAAAGCCACAGTAGCGATTTTCTCCAAGCAAAAAGTGTGTCAATTGAGGATGTAATAGGACCCCTCAACCTCTCGGCGCCGTATTTCGCGCCTAAACATGCTGTTAAAGAAGAACAATTGACAAACTATTTCAAAACCCTTGGACAACGGTTCATTGCGGGCGCCGATTAAAATGCCAAGCACACTGACTAGGGTTCCAGAATCACAACGACAAGGGGAAGCGAACTAAACAAAACTCTTGAACACAATAACTTGCGGCACTTATCCATGGGAGAACCCATATATTGGCTCACGGACCCAAACAAATTTCCTGATTTGGTGGACTTCTGCATAACAAAAGGAAGTCATCCAAGTCATGCCAATATAAAATCCTGCTTCGAATTTCCTCTGACTATTCCCCAATCCTAATCACTCTTACCACTAAACCCCTCAAAAAAGAAGCAACCCCTAAATTAAGCAATAACCGTACAAATTGGAACCCCTTTCGGTACGTCGTAAATGTTGAACTAACCTTAAATATTCCACTGATATCTCCCGAAAACATAGAGACTGCAGTCAAATTATTCAATGATGTCATTCAGCGGGCATGTTGGAAGGCCACGCCAATTATACCCGATACAGTCACAATTCCTGATTGTCCCTCAATTATTAAACAAAAAATTCTAGACAAAAGAAGACTTCGAAGAAACTGGCAAAGGCTGCGTACACCTGAAAGCAAACTACTACTCAACAGAGCAATTCGAGAGGTACAAGATCTCCTTAATAAAAACAAAAGCGATTGCATCGAAATATTCCTTAAAGACTTATCGCCCAGGGAAGCGACGGATTATTCCCTGTGGAAGACAACAAAAAAACTGAAACAACTAAAAAGATTCTCTCCGCCCATCCGTAACCTCCAGGGCAGCTGGGCAAGAAGCGATAAGGAGAAGCCAAACGTATTTGCTATACACTTAACATCTGTGTTCCAGCCACATCCTTCAGAAAATTTCCCCAAAGAAGAAGGCAACCTCACTCAAACACTGTTTCAACCGTACCAACTTGAACCGCATATTAAAAAATTCAAAGCTGCTGAAGTTCATGAAGTCATTAACACACTTAACCCTAAAAAGGCTCCGGGGTATGATTTAATAAATGGTAAAATACTCAAAGAGCTACACAGTACTTAACTTAGTTATATAATGCAGTCCTTCAGAATGGTTATTTTCCATCCCAATGGAAAGTGGCACAGATTATACTCATCGCCCAACGACCCCCCAACGTCCCAAAGTCCTATCGACAGATAAGCATTCTGTCCATAGTAGCTAAAGTTTTCGAAAAGTTCTTAGTACAAAGACTAATCCCAATTATTGATGACAAAGAGCTACTACCATCCCACCAGTTTGGTTTCCGAAAGTTGCACTCAACAACTGAACAAATCCATCGGGTAGTTCAAACAATCAATCAAGCCTTTGAAGACAAGCACTACTGCTCTGCTGCGTTCCTAGATATATCACAGGCATTTGATAAAGTGTGGCATACGGGACTCCTATGCAAACTAAGAACACTCCTCCTCCTAAACTACTTCCTAATCCTGCAATATTATCTCCTTAATCGGTACTTTCTGGTTAAATATGAAACTGCAACCACAAATCTTCTTCCGATCAACGATGGTGTACCCCAAGGCAGTGTTCTCAGACCACTACTCTATCTCTTATACACAGCAGACCTCCCGACAACACTAGAAACCACAACAGCTACATTTGCGGATGACACCGGGGTTCTGGCTACTGACAGAGACCCAGTCGCAGCCTCACAAAAACTTCAAGCCAATTTAATTACAATTGACAAATGGTTAACAAGCTGGAGAATCAAAATAAACGAGTCTAAGTCAACTCAAGTAACCTTTACCCTGCGCAGAGATACGTGTCCCCCGGTTCAGATAAAGACAATCCTTTACCGCAAAAAGAAGAAGTAAAGTACCTTGGGTTACATCTTGACATAAGGCTATCATGGCGCAAGCATATCTTCAGTAAGCGCAAGCAGCTCGAATTAATTTTAACCAAGATGTACTAGCTACTGCTACTGGGACGTAAGTCGAAGTTATCATTAAGCAATAAACTCCTTTTATACAAGGTAATTCTCAAACCCGTATGGACTACGGGATTCAACTTTGGGGAACATCTGCCAACTCTAACTTAGAAATCCTAGAACGCTTCCAATCTAATGTGCTGCGCATGATTGTGAACGCGCCCTGGTTCGTGTCAAACGCGGCTATCCGTAACGATCTTCATACGTCTTCAGTGAAAGAAGAAGTCAGCCGTTTCAGTGCTAAATACGGTGACCGTCTTAGTGCACACCCCAACACATTAGTAATGGATCTTATAGTTCCCCAAAATCGCAATCGAAGACTCCAAAAATATATACCAAATGACTTACCTACTAGATTCCCTACTTAATCAATATTAAGTATTGCGTTAGTTTTATTTTAGTTTTAAGATCTAGTTTATAAGTTTACTTTTATACCCAAAAACTCAAAACTCATCTAGATGACAATTGTACAGAAGCATCCTACTGGGGATGCTTCTACATGTCCAAATAATCTATCACAGAATTTACTAAATGCGACTTGTGCAGATTGTAAATAAATTGGGATTTCAATAAAAAAAAATAATATATTTATATATATATATATATATATATATTATTATATTATATATATATTAAAACAAATTAAAAAAAAGCAAAATTTTTCGAACTTCTTGTTTTTGTATTATAAATGTGAAAAACTGGTAACAGTTAAAAAAATGAGTATTTTGAAAAAACAGACATAGTAAATTGCTATCTAGAAGCGGAAAGAACTGAAAGGCTGCAAATTCATATTTAAATTTATATCCTAAAAAGTAAAAGCTAAATATTAAAATATTCGCACGACTTGTAACTCGAAAAATTTTGGCTCACTTCGAAAGGCAAGAACAAAACATTATAATAAAACTGGAAACATGTTCATGCTATAGTAAATCCAGAATATTGGTAAGTGAAATAGAGCAAGAAATGTTTTAGTAAATCAAGTCATAATAAATTATTAAAGAAATATGATCATCTTCCGTACGTGATAAGAATAACTCGAAAACTAATACATAAAAATTCAGAAATACGTCAAAATTTTTTTACGTGAAACATTAAAAAATGCATGGCAGATCCAAACATTTCTAAGTTTGTTGAAATTTTCTGTTCCTCGGTTTTTGAAATGAGTCAAAATTTCAAGTTACATGCAAATTGTGCGAATATTATAATATTTAGGTTCCACTTTTTAGTATAAAAATTTAAACAAAGAAGTTATGGCACTTTATAGAAGTTGACCAAAATTAATTTTTGCTTGTACCTCTAAAATAATTGGAGATATCGGGCTGGGGTTTACGCCAATCGATTTCTTTTTAAAAACGGACCCATGAATGCTTAATCAGTTTTTTTTCTAATCTAAATCCCATCGAATCTGGGACACCCTATAGAGATGTACAATATATAAAATTACTACATTTTACATAAATTTTTCTTTCACGGTTAATAATTACAGAATTTTTACATAATAAATAGGTCCTAATTCTATTTTCCCTATCCTCAATAAATAAAAATACAAAACTCATAATTTTTATTTTCTTTTAATATTGATCTCAAAACTTTCAGACTTTGAAGAGCTAAACAGAATAGTTTTTCATTGTAGTTAGTAACTGTTATACTTAGAAAATTTTTTAGTACAATGGCAGTATTAGGAAAGTAGACTCAACCTCCCACGACTTTAATAATTTTAGAAGTAATTGGATTTTTAATTTGGTATTTTATTATCCCTTCAATATATTTTTTAAATATATAGGAATGCACACATTTTTCTATGTTTTATCTAAATCAAACTTTTTCAATAGTTGATTTTCCCTCTTTCGAATTCTGCCCCTGTCGTATTTCGTATAGAAATCTAAAATCTTTGTGTATTTATACATAAATTGTCCTTTTTTGTTCTAAGTTGAAGTTCAAAGATTCAACTACAGTTTATATGTTTTTATTACAAAAAGCTGTCGTCCAGAAAACTTGTAATTTCCACCTTTGTTTCTATCAAAAGAAACTCTTCTTCACCAGATTCTCACATCAATTTTGCTTTATTTTTTAGCCTTTAAAACTCATATTAGTTTCTTAGTGTGTTTATAAAAGTTTATAAAGTGCTTCTTAGAGTAATGCTTTTGTTGGTGCTGTACTTTCTCCTTAAAGAACATTGTTTCAGAAACATATCATTGATGCCATTTCAAGGCTTCTAAGTTTCCCCCCTTTTTCACATTTGCTTTACACTTAGTCTATCATTATCATGGGTAATGTGTGTCAGAGCATTAAAATCCTTTTGGTACGATGACTGGTATCAGCATAAGCCATCAAGTTGTCAACAAAGATTTTAAAGACAAGTATTTCTTTTTAAGGCTAAATTGCGAAGTATTCTAGATATTGGTTGAACAACTAAAAATCATATTTTTTTTGTTCTAAAGAACTAAAAAAATTAACAAAATAACTGCTACTCTCCTCAGATTTTAAGTCACTTAGTTGTAAATAATAGGTCCGCGCAAGGAATGTATTTGGCCAGAGTATAAACTTTTTTTATTTTAATCTGAAGATTTTTGTAGCACCTATAAATGTTGCAGGCATTGTCGTAGCTCTATCCTTTAGAGTTATTTAGATCAAGATCTACAAAATCTATGGTCAACATTACAGCATTCGCTATCTCTTCAACTGTATGACTACTATAGTCCGGAATAAACGTTAAAAATCGTTCAATAGGTGATGCCGTAGGTAGCACATAATGCATCACAAAAGCTTGTCGGTCGCGCTCTAATTTACAATTCTGAAATAATACTTGTCATTTACAATATCTGAGACAATATTTACATTCACTTGGTCTGCTAACTATATAATAAATTCATTGACAGTTGCACTTGATAAGTATGAAAAACACCTCGTGCTTTATTTCTAAAGTTTGCTACATCATCGACCATAAAATAATCAAATTATGAAATCACTCCTACACAGCCAAAAAATTTCTTATAGAATCCGATATTTTATTATTACCATAAACTGGGAGTCCATCAGAAGCTAACAACAACCTTTAAGAGAACATTTCGCTAATACAGAGATTCCTCTTTTTACTATTTTGTACCGCCACTTTACAAGCTAGTCTTTATGAAAGTTGAGTTTTACTAATAAATTTTAAAATGCACACTCTGCGTTTAAAATCGTTGCCATGTTTATATTTTTCCAATAAACAAACTCTTTTTTTCCTAAGAACGTCGTTTCTCCATTGAATTTGCACGGAGCACAAAATATTCGTCCGTTTGATTCTGAACAAACCAGCTAATTTTGCCTATGCGTTCTCTCATGAACCCTTTGATTACAGCAGGATGCTGTTCAAGCCGCTTTTTTGGGACGTTTTCTAAATTCTGCTTCACTTAGGTTTCTTAACATACCTCGACTATCTTTATCACTCATTGTTTAGCTGTTGTGCTAAATGAAATGTAAATTAAACGCAACTGAATTTAATATCACATATTATTCACAAGGGGGTGCAGTGCTGCACAATAATTATAAATTTTAATACTGTTTATACGACGGCCAACGGTTATTATGACAAAACTGCACTACTATTGTACGCTGTACAAGCTCTCTGACTTTACTGGTGCCAATGCCTATCTGATCCGCTTTATATTCAAATGCGTGGTTCTAAAATAAATCAGAATCTGTAATTTTAACGAACTCAAGGACATCCGTAAAAAGTTATTTTTTAGAAAATTACGAATATACGGAACCATCTAACTCTACACTAATTGAAGTGCAAACAAGCCTTTTCACTACACAACGAATACACAGGATAATAAACTGAATTTTAAAGCGTTCAAAAAAATGCCTACCTGTCGCACAAGTGTTTAATAAAGTCTATGGTAAGGTTCTTATATAAATTAGAAGTATTGCTATCATATGCTGTTTAAAGCGTATTTATCAGATAGATACTTTTCAGTTTCACCAAGCAATAAAATATCAACATATTATTTTATACAATCAGATGCCCATAAGGTAATGTTTGTGGCTTTCTACTTTACTTGATGTATACAGCTGACTTATTAGACAATGAAGGCAACGTAATGGAAAATTATAAGAGTGATGCAGTTGTTATGGCAACATTATAATAGGACCTTAACTTAATAATCTAATATTTCGATAAATGATGCATAAAGATCAACCAGATATAAATAACGTTTTATAAGCTACATGGTGCTTGTCTGTCAGTTATTACAAATAACGTAACTACACATGTTAAAACTGAAATCAGAAATATCTAGATCGACGTCCTACGTGAAATAAGCATATTCAAATTAAACTCCAGCAAATTTTACTTCAAGTTTTATTATATATACTGGCTGTTAGGGAAAAAATTCAAATTATCTTAAAATAACAAACTTTGCTATATAAAACAAAACTTAAACCATTCTAAACCTATGGGTTTAGATTTCTGGGTGGTGTCTAAATATATGAAGTACATTCAGGTTCATAAGGTCTCCACATTTTGTTTTGAAAAATACTTACTCGAGAAAGTTGGAACTTCTGTTACTTCTCAATTTAATCTGCATCTAGACGTACACATTTTTCACAACATCGTCGCCATGATTTCGTGGCTGCTGAAAATACTTATTTAGGGGTGTGTTTTGCCCACTGAAAAATCGCTGATGCAACAGCGGTTCAATTTGAAAATGGCGGCTACGGAAATTCATGGTTGTATTAAGTGTCAACATGTCCCTGAAACATGGCCACCCCGCAGCCTTGTGTTCGTCGGTCCGCATTTATGGGATCCACCTTGAAGAAACGCAAAATAGATTCCACAAATGCTAAGTTTAGAGGGATATCACGCCCACCTAATCGATGATGTTCCATAACAACTTGCTGTACTCGCGCAATCATGGTTTTGGTCCGGCTGGTTTGTGGCCGAGGCCGCTTTGATTCATTGTTACACAGCTCTCTACTTCCTTTAAATTTCGCATCCATCCATAATCTCCTTACTGTTTGTCGTACTTAATTAGTTATGAATTTTGATGGAACACAAGAGGAGAAAATGGATAATTACAGTTGTTCTTGAACACTAAATGCCGCTATTTGAAGTATAGAAATATAGATAATTTGACCTGTGCACATTGTATGATGCTACCATTTGCATTATAAATTCAGAAATATTTTCCGCGTTTTTAAGATTAACCATATTTTTCTACTTACTCACTGCTAAGAAAAAAAACTGGAAACCTTAGAACTTGAACACACCTAGCACTATATACAATCGACACAGCAATTTCAGTTTAAAACCATCCCCGTTCTAGTAGATGCGTCATGGTATGTCACTAATCAACATTTCATAAGAATATGAATATTCCGTTCTAGATAAAATCTATATAATTTTGTAAAAAATATTGTGACAAACATCATGGACAGGATAATGTGCTAGTTCAATAACCATTGAATTCTCACCCGGTTATAAGAAGACGTAACAAAATTTGGCCTTTTAACCTAAAATAAGGACTGGTACAGTAATACAGTCAGTGCATCAATTAACTTTATGACTTTTTGATTTTTATCTCCTAGATCCTTTAAGATATTTTGATAAAATTTAAACTACAACTATGGAATGTTGGTACGCATAAGTTAAAGTCTCCTAATTTTACCTTAGAAAGTATTTCTTGAATAAAACAAAATCCGAATTTTCTTGCTATTAGTGCAAAGTACACACTCATCAGTACGAAATATGTCGATCAAACGCCCTCCACGACTCCCTTGACATACGACAATTCGTTTAACGAAGTTTTTCATAATTTTTTCTCTAAATGCGGTTCTGTCACAACAATTAGACGTTTGATGTTTTCTTTTAAGCATGGAATCGTAACAGCTTTGTTGGCATAAATTCTTTCCTTCAAATGCCCGTAGATGAAAATTCTATTGAGTATAGATCGCAAAACCGTGGTGACTAATAGGAAAATTTGGATTAAAGTAAAGTGAGTGTGTCATGTATTGTATAACTTGTGGTTCCATCTTGCTGAAACCACATGTCATTTAAGTTAAAACCGTTGGTTTTATTTAAAAAAATCGTAAAGTATCTCCCAACAGCGTACACATTTGACAGTAACAGCCTTGACAGTTTCGTTCTCAAAAAGTAATGATACGTCCAGACTATAATGTGCAACAAGTAGGGCATTTTTGTAGAAGCATTGTTTTTCCTTGAATAGCGCTACCCGATATGCGAAAATTATGACATTTTTACAGACCCATTTAAAGAAAATGAGTTTCATCGCTTCTTATGAGGTGCTGCACAGTATACGGAGTTATATGTTTAGATACTGACTATATAAATTGAAAACTTTCAACATTTACGGAACGTAAATGGTGCGCAATTCAAATCCTAAAGTTTAGTTTGGATAATCTTTTATTTTATTTGTTCTTTTTATTTATAATAAAACATGTTTTATTGTAAATATTTTCTGTTCGTGTGATTGACTTGAGCAACTATACCAGATACTCGATGCGAGCCACCAATTCAATTGAAAGCTGCATAACTGTACTATATACGCAAGGACTAATTAAATGCAATTGAAGACTATTATTGCAGTCGCGGTGGGCGTGAGTTCGCATGCTTTCGGCTCAAAATAACCGGCCAAATTGTTACCTACTTAGAAAGATTTGGTTATTTCCACTAATACTGGGACCGTCAGGCCTGTCATTACGGTTATTAAAACAGAAACAAACATTGATTAGGCTTCATTTTCATTAATTGGATCATTGCATCATCAAAATGCTGGATACCGAACGGCTAATAAGTCGCTTCCTGTCTCGCGAAATTGCGTCTTTTTGTAACAACCGCGAGATACAGAGTTGATAATGGTCTTAGGTTAACGTGGCCTGATAAAAGCTATCAGTTTTTTGCCGAGGTATGTGGCTTCTATGGATTTTCGGCGGAATGCGCGGCAAAAAGCTTGGAAGCGCAGGCCAGCGGCGTGTAATCCAGTCGGCGCGAAGCACCGGGATTTCACAAATCTGACGCTAATTCGTGGGTCGGGACAATTTTGAGCAGTGTAGAGTGTCCTCGCCTTAATGCTAATCCCTCACATTGTGCAATGTAGGAGCTGACCAATGGGTGTGCGTTTACTCCATTCGGTGCCTCCGAAATTAATTTGCATTAATTAGTGTTGATTCTCGAGTTAATATGGATTAGGGGTCTATGAAGTGGATATGTAAATACAGCACTTGAGAAGATCAGCTTTAGAACGCTGAGCTTCTCAGGTGCTCCTGGTGGGCCGTAGCTGCTCATCGATTTGTTTCTAAAAGTAGTTATTAATGTAAGTGGGAACAAATTTTAATTTTTAATTTTGTTTATCATTGTAGTATCTCAACTTTTAATTTTTTACTGAGCACACTAAGCAGTATTACACTCATATATCTTGTGGGCACTAGCGAGGCAAGTTATGAAACAATTTCACGCACTACTACACATAAGTCTGAAACACGGTTTAATTAATTTTACATAACTGCTAACAAATCTTTAAAATTCAATTCAACCGCATTGTGTTGGTTTAAGAAATGAGACTCAATAGGATTAAATTAAAGTTCTTGTACACTAGAATGCGACGCTATTAAAATATGAATCTTAGAAGGAATATTTTTTGTATATCTTATTTTAGATGCCAATTCATAAACGTAATGAATATTTTTCCAATTTCCAAATTACGGAATCAATATATTTCGTTTGGACATTTTTTTAAGTTTCCTTGTCTAGCAAGTTATAGGAAGATGTTTTTCTAGATCTGCTCAATTATAACTAAAACAAGCAATTGTTGTAATAATGTACCTAAAGAACTAAATTATTAATGCTTGCTAAACTTATTAAATTGTCAAATTGTATCCTATGTTTACATGTAGCAATTGAGAGTGTCCAAGTTTCATATTCGTTATTAAATACAAAAAAGATGCTCATTCAGGGTTAAATTAAATAAATGCTTTTTGGCGGCTTCACTTTTCATTAAAAAATATTAACTATTGTTACTACAACCTAAATGACTTAATTAAAATATGTCTATTGACTCTATGGTGTGCACTCTTTTATTCTGCGAGTGTTAGCACTATTATTAATAGTGTTTTTATGGGCACATTTGGATGAGGTCGCTGGAATTTTACTCCAGCGCACTTCACTTCCTATATTACGGTTTTCGTTCTGAAATCTAGATCAATCATTTTTTTTAAGATAAACCATGATACGTTAACTATTATTCTTATGGTTTTAGATTGAAATTTTTGAGGATTTCTAAGTTTGAATTTGTTGTTGTCCCTCAAAGTTGCTATCCATACATACATATTGGCTTCAGAATGACTTTATAGATGAGTACTTTACTCTTTAAGGAACGTTAAAACTTTCTCACAATCAACCTCTGTAGTCTCGTAAATTTTAAGTCCATTGGCTTATATTTAGTAAAGGTGCGTAATAACTGCGGTAGTTGGATATCTCTTCGCAATGTGAATGCAACTTATATCGATTTTGTTTTATTGGCTTTAATATGCCACGCCTTTAGCCAATTGATTTAGAAGGTTAAGTTAATACTTTAACACGTAGTTATCGAGTTTTCTCATGAGGCCAAGATGGCTGCATCATCGGATATGTAACTATTAATGTATTTTTTTGCTTGATATGTCTGCTGTGTATAGGACCGATAACAGTTTGTTGAGAGTATATTACAGTAAGATTTAAAATTTCTACTTAGATAACTTCACTAACAAATATCTATCTGTTAAATATAACTCAAAAGTTGGTTAATACATGTACGGAAGCTTTTGCTTAATCTTTAAAAGCAGACCTACTTTCATAGACCTGAAAATATAAAGAAAGAACAGTACTAGTTTATCCCAAATCTGCTACTCTCAAAACAGCATTATTTAGGTATAGCTGTTAGTTTTAGTTTTTTAAACGGAAGTTCTTTCCTGTACCAAAGAAAGTGGCATTAGTTAATATTTTATGAAAAAAGTATCTTTCTACTTTAAAAACTTATAAATAAGGAATACAGATACAAGTAGGTTTAAATCAGGTTTTTGGACATAGTGTTTTAGTTTATTGTGCTTTTTTTATTTACAACTATTTTTGCTGACAGTAACTTTAATAAGTATTGTATAATTTTTGATAAACCGCTTCAAATTAAGGCAAATTCCAGTAAAAAACACAAACTTAAAAATACAGGTTTAATGCAAAAGACGATTGTCCTTTTTTAGCAAATTTTTGGTTGAGTTAGATATACTTACTTTTAGTCTTAACATTAAGAGTAAATAAAATAAGAATATTAAACTTCACTAAGCAGGCCTCGTAGGCGCGGTGCTTGCCACATCGCCTATCATCCGCATCAGAGATGGTGCGCGACGACCGGGCAGAGAGAGCGAACGTATGAGAGCCTTAACCTCTCAGTTCGCAGGCCGTGCTCCCACGCGGGGTGTAGAGCCTTACCATTATTATATATATTATTATTAAGCAGGCCTGGGCTTACTGATTTAATAAATGAATAAAATTTGAAAGGCGATAAATACATTATATTATATTTATTCATTATGTTTGCAATTAATTACTTCTATAGATGAAAAGATTATTTTGTTACGGTAATCATACTTTTGCACTCGTTGAGATCCGGATGATACGTTTTCTGCGTATGTATTTATGTATAAATGTGTATGTGCCGTTCTTCTTCTTTAATGCCTTCTCTAATTAGAGTTGGCGACCACCTGGTGAAATTGTTGACGATCCATGGTAGCTCGGAACAGTTGCTCAACGCTCATGTTAGTCCACGCTCTGATGTTTCTCATCCACGATAATCGTTTTCGGCCGACACCTTTCTTTCCCTCAATTTTTCCTTTGATTATAAGCTGCGGTATATTGTATTTATTATTTCTTAGAATATGCCCAAAATATGACGTTTTTCTCATTTTAATTGTAGTCAGTAATTCTCTTTCTCTACCAATTCTGCGTAATACTTCGATATTGCTTACTCTTTCTATCCACGGTATCTTCAGCATTCTTCTGAATATCCACATCTCAAATGCTTCGATTTTCTTCATTATAGCTTTCTTTGGGGTCCATACTTCAACGCCATACAATAAAATAGACCACACATAACACTTTACAAATTTTATACGGATTGATAGATTTAGGCCTTTATTACACAGCATACTTCTGAATTTTATAAATGCGTTTCTTGCAATTTCGATTCTTACTTTTATTTCATCATCCGGATCTAATTCTGTATTTATCCAACAGCCTAGATATTTGTATTTGAAGACTCTTTCAATTGACCTATTATTTACTGTAAGTCGAACTCGACCAACAGGTTCTTTGCTAATGACCATAAACTTGGTTTTCTTAATATTCATACTCAGTCCTGCTTCCTCACATTCCTCATTTATTCTTGTCAAGAGATTTTGTAGATCTTCCATATTTTCAGCCAACACCGCAGTATCATCAGCGTATCGGATGTTGTTGATGATCTCACCATTTATTTTTATTCCTTCTGTTGCTTCCCAAACTGCATTTTGAAAAATTTGTTCTGAGTATACATTAAACAGGAGTGGCGATAGAACACACCCTTGTCTCACTCCGCGTTTAATTTTAATCTCATTCGTTTCGCCATCTTCTGTTCGTACTACCGCGGTCTGATTCCAGTATAAGTTTTAATTAATCTTACGTCTTTGTCGTCAAGTCCTATTTTAGCCAACGATTGTATAAGTTTATTGTGCTGAACTCGGTCAAAGGCCTTCTCAAAATCTATAAAGCAGACGAAGGTCGTTTTTTGGTATTCTCTGCACTTCTGCAGTAAGGTGTTCATACTGAATAGTGCTTCTCGACTCCCTAGACCGCTTCTAAATCCAAACTGAGAATTGGCCACCATCATGTCACATTTTCTGTATATTCTATTTTGTATGATTCTTAGTAATAGCTTTAGTGTGTGACTCATTAGGCTAATTAGTCTAAAATTGTTACATGATGTTGGGTTATTTTTCTTCGGGATCGGAATAAATGTAGATTTGAGCCAATCTGCGGGTGTATTTCCAGTGTTATATATTTGATTAAACATCTTCGTTAGCATACGTGAATTTTCTTCATCAAATAACTTGAGGATTTCTGACGGGATTTCATCTGGATCAGCAGCTTTATTAGTTTTAGCCATTCGCAAAACATAGTCGACCTCTGACTGTAATATTTCTGGGCCTTCCATATTTGCTTCTGTATCGTTTCCTATATTTATATCGGCCCTATGCGCCGTATACGCATTTATTTGAAGAATATCAGGATATTTATCTTTAATTACTGTTTACTAACAATTCTGAACTATTGCATGTTAATAAAATTAGTTTATAATTAGTTGATTCCAAATAACATAGATGTAAAGCATCAATTCCATTACAGAGATTTTGTGGAAAAATGTATTTACTAGGACATTGAACAAAAAAACCATTAGCATTTTATTTAATTTCTGCTCAATATTAATGTTTGGTAAGGAAAATGTTAAATTATTAATTTACTTAGAACATTAAGAATATTTGGTCTAACTTTGCTCAAAAAAGTATCCAATCTTAGTTACATCACTTTCTTATAAAACTGTAGCAGTGTATGGTACAGGAACTGGTTCTAGATTATTTTTCTTTAACTTGTAATTAATTAAAAATACAGACAATGCAATTGAAATTATCAAAGACCAAAAAACACCAATTAAATAAAAAACAAAAATTACTTTTTAATAGATAAATTTATGGGATTTTAAACTAAGGTGTCGTTTGAAAAATTACAAGTTCAAGTACTTTACAATAAACTCTCCGCTTAACATCCCTACGTAGTAAGTGGTATACCCATTGTCTTTATAATACTTAATGTGGATTACAAATAAATGACTGAGTGTATGCTCAGGCAATGTGCTTTGGAGTGAGGTGTGGTCTATAAGTTTGGCCCTTATATGATATTGTTGTAAATTTCTTATGCAATGTAACTATTTTTGAATGAATTCAATAAAGATATAACTTTTCAAAATTAAATAAGAAGCATTCGAGGGCCTACAAATCCTTTTGTATAGCAAAACCGCTGCAGGTGCAATTTTTAAAATTACGATTTATTAGCACTAAAAATAGTCGAACTTGTCTGACTTGAACTTGTGAACTATAGCGTTTGGTAAATTTTGGAAACCGGGTATATGCCCCATGAAAGTTTGGATCACTAAAATTGTATTTTCTAACAAAGTAAAATAATTTGATAGTGACTGAGATGCGGCACATGATTGGTTTTTTCCACATCACTTATTTTGCATTAAGGTCAGGCATTTTAAAATTTAGTAGTTTAATTATATTTCTTGGTCAAACTGTAAGGATCATTTAATTACGCTAAATTGCAATTAAAAATTGCCTACTCCGTAATTTATTGTCACCTCATAATAATGATAAGCCTCTAACGTCCGCGTGTAGTGTTTGCCACTGTGCCCGGTCGTCGCGCACCATCTCTGATGCAGGGCGATGTGGCAGGCACCGCTTCTTAGGCGACCGCCATTATTACCCCTTGTTCGAGTGAACGCACGTACTCAATTATTTTTAATGATTGAGTACGCCATCCTGTTAGGCATCAGAGAGTTCCAGGAATGGAACCTGGGTCCGTGAGCACCTCAACCGCGGACCAAGCTGGCAATTATTGTCGCTTTATGCAATACAATATTAGTTTTTCTTTAGTGTTTACGGTTTAATAAACACAATCGAGCCACAATGTACAGTGGCGGCCAAAAATCTATGATACTGATGTTTTTTGAGCGCCGTTTTTAAATGGATCATTGGATTAATTGAAATTTTTTTGGTAGGTATTAGAGTTTGGATGATACGCCATATTGGGCATTTAACAAAATTTTGACAAAAAGCCAACATTCAGTTTTTGGAATATTTGAACACTGTCATTTTTATCGTAAAAGTCAGCCAGAAATAGCGATTCGTCTGGTGCAAATTTAATGCATTCACAGTTTGGCACTTTTTTTTGGTCAAGTACGACACAAAACCGTCAATTTAACTAATCAAGCTGACTCAGTTGCATCAATATGTTTTTTGGCAAGATAATGCACATTTGTGGACTTCTGCCCTACTTTCCAATTTTTGATTTTGGAAATATTGGCAAATGTCCAGAACTGGGCAAAAATTATGCCAAGATCATAATTTTAGCAAAGACATAATCTGTCGTGTTGCTAATTTAAAAAATTAGTGACTAACTTTGTAAAAGTTTCAAATGAGAGTGTGAACTCTTTCATACTTATCTTGTACTGTTGAACGATTTGATTTGCTTTGAGGCTCTCACTTTAAAAGTTCGAACTCGCCCAAAAATTTACTTGTGTTTCCCCAGTTATCTTAAATCATATTAACGTAGGTATGGTTTAAACTATATTTTCCACGCTTTCGGTGAATTCAACTAAATATAAAAGAATGCGTACGCAATATCTAATATTTTACTAATATACTCTCAAAATCATTTTCTACATTTTATGTAAAATAAATATAAAATAAGCACATGATAACCTAAAATAAGGGCTTGCTACCAGTTGAATCTAATAATAAATAAACACCGTAACCTCCTCGTATGGAAAGGTAAAAGATAACAAATGTCCAAGATTTAGGTTATAATAATGCTAAATATTTTTAGGAAATTTCTCTAAAAATTGTTATAAATCAATCTGATGCTGCAATAGTCTTTGTTAATAAGTTTCTCTTCTTAAAATCTCTTAAATGTTTGCACGTGCTCAATGCTTGAAATCTCCTGCAATCTTTACGTTCTCCGGCAGCAAGTTTAAGATTAGTGTAATACTATTAATTTGCTCTAATACAATAATAATAATCGACATAAGAAACAAATATTATATTATATTTCGATTAGATCTCTATTCACTAAATAATTTTAAATTATCAGATGATGAATGTTAAATTACTGATTTCTGTATTTTAAATTATCGCGTCACTATTAGTTTATTGCATACTAACCTCTGCTAAAGTTTCTTTAAAGACAAAATAACGTTTCAGTAATATCGACTCACTTTTTGCTTTCGTATATTTTGTAATAAAATGGAATTTCATAATGTCTTGATAATTACTCGTTTTTGCTCACTTTATATGGTTGATCTTAAGCCTAGATATTAAAGCCAGGTGTTAAAGCACGCTGTACTGAGATAATTCTTTTTTATTTTCTATTTTGGAACTTTTCTTGGTAATCATTTGAGAGTTTTCCGTGTCTAGTTTAGTTCTATGTACAAGTTTTTCGAGATCCTAATGTATTTTGCGATTTTTTACGTTTTATTTTAGAAGAAACCTCACCAAACTTTACAAAACCTGGTAAAAGAATGGTACAAAAGCGGTGAGATTTTTTATTGAACTATTGCACTAAATGAATCAATTATCGGAAGATTGATTACAAAATTTAATAATGGCGGGATTATAAGTGTTGGGTAGGTTTCGAGAGAATATTGCCGTAGTTAGTCAAAGTGTCGCTGCAAATCTAAAAACGCTGACTCGACAGTATACACAACAACTGAACATTTGGAGAAGCTTTCGCAAGAGTACAAAATTTAGTAACACAAGAGCATAAGCTATTTTTCCTGAAATTAAAAGTTCAGTTTTAAACAGATAGCAGCTACCAATAATTACATTGCGTAGCGGAGCAATACTTGATAAATGACTCATAAATGATTCTATTTGGAGCACATTTGCCTCTACAGGAATATATGGATTTTCATATACACGCTAAAATGGAAATTATGAAAGATAGATCGTAAATTAGTTGAATTTATACAGTAAATATATACAATTTGGCAGTAATAGGAGTAAGTAAATTATTTTTTATTAATATGTTTACTTATTTAAATATACTTTTATGTTAATGTACTCCTAAGTAGAACTGGAAATATTTCACAGTTGGATACTAAGACAACATCTTGTAGCCAATGACGCATCGGTTTTCTTGGAGTTGCTGAACTAGTTGACCTACTAGATTGCTGTTGTAGCTCATTTGCCATTCTACTAAAGAATTTTGGTATTAGACTTTATACGGTGACATTGCTTTGTAAGGAGAGCTGAAATCGTCGACTAATCAACAAACGTACTTATTTAGCTTTGAGATCTAGATGTTTTCTCTTGATTCTAACGTGTGATATCCAGATGAGTTTCTCGTGCAGATGCAATCCTAAATGCTTGACTTCTGTTATAACAAGTACATCAGCATTACTGATTGTTATTTGAAGACTTACTATGTTTATTCGTAAATGTAACTTGGTTGCTCTTCATTTCTCAAAGCACGTTCGAAGAAGACCAAGGTAGTTTTGCAGATTTCGAACTGTTAGTTCGTTAATATTCTACATAGTATTGATGTATTGTCAGCGAAAGTAACGAGTTTAGTTGATTGTGAAATTGGACAATATTAGGAGAGTTTAGTATGCTACCTGGTGATATATCTGAAATGATCTGAGAGTAATTAGATGTAGGGTTATTACGTTTGAACTAAAAACTTCTCTTGTGCAAGTATGATTGAGCAACAAATATATTTGACTTAGAAAATGTAATTTAATTTTATATAATAGCCCCGTAGTCCAGACCTTATCAAATGCCTGCTTAGTGTCAAGAAATGTTCAACTACAAGTTTCTTTTGTTCCTAGTGATTCCATTACTTTTATGATAATTCCATATTTTTGGTGTATTGTTGAATGGTGTTTACCGAAGCCAAACTTGTGTGTTGGAATTATATGTTCGTCAGCAGTGCTTTCACGTGGAGCATTAAAGCCTTAAAGAAATGAAAGATCATAACTGTTTTTTTTTTTTTTGACGTAAAAATTGGTTAACGATAAAATTAAAACCAGTTTTCTGCTTTACTTCAGTAGGCAAAAACGATTAAGAGAAATAATTGACACGATGCATTAATGAAATCTTCTATTTTTTATTATTATAGTTTACACCCGCTTGAGGAGTTCTAAAAATTTATGCAAAACGCTCAGCAAAGATTTTATCGTTATCAAATCTGATCAAATTTTTTTCAATTCTTTAAATTGGTGGAATTGTAACGTTTAGTTTTTTGAACTTTTTAGTGGACTCTCCATATTCATGAATAATTTGGTAACATAATATTTAAAGGTATTATTTTTTTTTCTCATTTAGTACAGCGTGCAGTATACGAATGAGTTTATTTAACATTGTTTTTCTTGTACGTTTCTCATTCTTTATATGACTAGTGTTTTTTGATTGTTAATAATAAGTTCTCTTATACGACAAACTATCTTATCAGTTTTGTGATAATTGGATTCAATGGGTGTAGATTCCGAAGCACGTTCTGTATTAGCACAGTTAAATAATTTGTAGCATTGTCGAAGTCATTCCGCCCTTTTATTTTAATTTTAAAGTAGATGCGTTCCATTTAGTAATTTTTCAAATAGTTCGCAATTGGTGGGCGTAGAACACAGTCTAAGTAGATTTTCTTTTTTGATTACGTTTAAAAATAGCATTATGATGCTGGGTGAGTCAAAGAATAAGCCATAATTTGATTTGATATTTGAATATGTCCTAGCTATCGCTTTTATTACTGTGTAGTCTAATAGATCTGGAATTTTGTTGGGATTAGCAGCGTAGTATGATAATTCAATTTTGATAGATACCTCCCATTTAAATTATAAATAGCAGGTGGCACATAATGTTTTTTCGGGGTAGTTAGTCGCGTTCCACTGTTTTATGGTTACAAATTTACTGCCAAGTTGGAAATATTTTTTGCACTTCTTAATGGAGGGCGATAAATTGCTATTGCAATTAGCGGATGGTTTTTATTTTACTGTGCTTTGAAGTTTGTTTGTTTTGTAGGATTCTAATGCGTAGTGCTGTAGAGCCATTTGGATGGTTAGTAAAATATACTGTAAACTGTGGTATTTTAAAGATGCAAAAGTTTCCGGTTACAACTTTAACTATTACAAAAATTTTATTTTTCTATGGATTTTTGGTACAATTTAAAAGCTCAATTTTTGTGCGCATCTTGATGTAAAAATTGTTTATTTTGCTTTAGAATGGAGCTGACTAGAGACCAAAAACGTCTGTTGTAACATTTTAATGAAAACTGAACAAGAATGCGTCGGAAGTTGCCAGAAACATTTTTGAGGCGTATGGTGAAAAGGCGATTGGAAGATCAACTGCCAAGGCGTGATTTGCAAAGTACAAGGCGACACCGAAGACTTGGAAAATCAACCGCATTCAATCCGTTCAAACAAAGTCGATCGTCAAGCTGTTTTTGAAGCAATTGAAATAATGCCGTTTTTGACCACTTGAATGCTGGCCGATTATTTCGACCGCCATCAATCGACAATTGTCCGGATTCTGCACGAGCTTGGGAAAGTTTGGAAAGAGACACGGTGGGCACCGCACGAATTAACCAAAGTACAGAAAAGAAAGAGAGTGAATGCTGCGCAAACTTTGTTGAATCTTTAAAATAATGATCATAGCCAATCTTTTGATTATGGATAATAAAAAGTGGATACATTTCAAAAACATGAGTGGTGTTAACCGGGTAAAAAATAAGTGCACTTGAAGGATTTGCTTATTCGAAAGACGCCGAATTTTACTGTCGGGGAATTATAAAGTTGCTGGAAAAGTGAGAGGAAGTGATTGAGGTCGATGGGGATTACTTTAATTAAGCTCTCTTGTTGTTATTGATTAGAAAAATGATATAAACTTTTATTAAACATTTTGGTCGGAAACTTTTGCATCAACTGAAAATTTTATTATTAGCGTATTTTCGGAGTTGAACGATAGGTAAATTTCTTGTAGCTGTAAGAATATTGTCATTTCTAGTATATGGCTTGTAATCCCATTTGGATTTTACTCTGCAATATCCATTGAGAAAATCATTTTTAAGTAAATTTATAACTGTAGTTATAATCTTAAAAAGCATGCTATTTTGATAGGTTAATTGCGCAAACACATTTTTAAATTTATTTAAGAAACTTAATATGACTTGTATTTGTTGTTCTGTTATTTCTAGCAAAAGTAACTTGCACACAGTGTACCCCGTCTCTTGGTACTCTTATTGGTGTTTCGTTTTAGTTACTGTTTGATTATGCAAGAGAAGAAAATTTTAGTAAAGCAGGTTGTTGTTCTTTTAGTTTTGGTTTGTTTCTTGTAAGTCTCTTTAGACTGTACAACCTTTGTAATTTGCTGGGTGGCTTTGCTTGCATTAGGCTTATTTAATGCACGTATCTACCAATTTTTAGCAAAACATAGATTGCGTTTTTTACCACATTTATCGCATGCAGAGATCTTTCTGCAGTAGGACTTTCTGTGTCCGCAGTCTTACTATCGAGTAAATTGAGGTATTTTATTTCTTTTTAGGTCGCTTTAATGGTGCTTAAGTATTCACTTTTGCATATTTTTATTGTTTTTCTTTTGTTTAAGGTTTAATAAATTACGCCGTATATTAATAATGTTGAGTACGACATGTCCTAAATTGGCCAGTTCAGTTATAATTTCGTTTGTTGGTATAGACCGGTAAAAATCCCTAGGTGCAATTCTGTATGTTGGATCTTCTTTGAGATGGGTTATCAATTTTCAAAAAGAGTTTGAAGTTTGTTCGTTAATTTTTGTTGTGTTGTTTAATTATTAATTAGCTTGTAGCTAATAACCCCATGTATAAAAATAGGTGGCGATTTGGGTATTTTAAGTTTTTGACAGCTATAGTCTTTTTGTAGATTGTTAAAATGTTCTGTACGAGAAAGGATCTCAAATCTGTTTCGAGTGTTAGTTAACAAAGATATGTTGCATACTGGTGGAGAGCTGTTTCTCATTCATTTTTAGATGTTTTTATTTGTCATATATCATTATTTGTTGTTGATTTATTGTCATTGTCTTCCATCTTTTCTAGGGTATTATTTACTATTATACGTTGGCTGCAGTTAATTTTGAAACTGCTCAAGAGCTAAATTGCTAAAATTATAGGGAAATAATTGTAAGCTAATTTGTTGAATAATTGAAATTGTATACGGGCATTGAGTTTTTGTTTTGACTATATCATTATTAGAAAATAATGTCAACAGAACTGGAATCAGCACTGTGAACGGTAAGCCTAAAAGTCAACCTGACCAAAACAGAGATAATGTTAATAACAATAAGAGGATTTAGTACATAAAATGTTACAAAAATACATATCTAGGACAAATTATATTAACGGGCAAGGAAAACGAACAAACAAACATAGTGAGAAGAAGAAAGTTAGCCTGAGCAGTGTTTACAAAACTAAAGCAAATATTGAAAAGCAAGAAAATCTCCCAATATTTTAGAACAAGAGTATTCAATATGTGTGTCTCCCTTGTCATAACCTATGGCGCGTAAACATGGACAATCACAAAACAAATAATAAGAAGGCTGGAAGTTACACAATGAGCTATGGAACAATCGATATTAGGGATTACAATAAGAGACAAAAAGAGAAACAAACGAATCCACAATAGAACAAGTGACAGATGTGGTAGAAAGACACAGTTGAAATGGAACTTCACCTATTATGTTGTAAGAGTAAAGTACAATAGATAGAATGGTAAGATAATACAATGGAGACCGTAGCTGGGAAAAAGAAAGAAAGAAAGACCAGTAGAAATATAGGTTGATGACATCAAGAGAGCCGCTGGTCTACAGCAATTTAAAGTAGCACGAGATATAGACAGATTGAAGGAAGCCTTTGCTCAAAATTGGGCTAGAAAAGAAGAAGAAGAAGAAATAAGTAAAATATTAGGAACTAATACAAACTAAAAAATCTGTATGATTTTTAATGCTTAAAAATATACAGGGTATCCCAGAACTTCGTGTACAAACTTGGAGAGGAGGTAGAGAACATCGTTGGGAACCAATAATTACACAGGAAAGCATGGGCAGAGATCGATAGGTGAATCTGTAAGTGAGGTTTCAATGTCGGCACGTGTGGCTTCCTCATTGCCTTACATCCCTTTCATCTTCAGACAGTTCAGTTATTGCACCCGGATGATCACCCACGACGTGTCGCTTTTGCGCAGTGGTTTTGACAGTAAAGTGCGTTCGACACGCAATTTTCCAGTTTTGTTATGTTTAGTGATGAAGCAATACGTACAACGCGCACATGTGGGCCTTAAACAACCCACACGGAACCCGATTACGAGTCGCACAAGAACGTTTTGTTGTTAATTTGTGGGCGGGTATCCTGGAGAACAGTCCATACATCTTACCACCTCGACTAAACGGTCGCAAGCATCTTGTATTTCTTTAAGAGGTACTTCCAGAAATGCTTACCGATATCCCCGCACATGTTCGGCGTCGAATGTGGTTTCTACATGATGGGGCGCCATATTATTACGCAACCTGTATACGTGAAGATTTGAACCGAACATTTGGAAACAATTGAATTGGACGTGGCGGTTCCGTCGCTTGGCCTCCCAGATCATCTGATTTATCTCCTCTTGATTATTTTCTCTGGGGTGCCATGAAGAACATTGTGTATGACATGCCCGTAAAATCTAAAATGTTCGCAAATCCATGTCGCGCAAGTGTCATTCGTGTATCAATGCTAATTGGCGCAATTTCGAACACCTCTTGTGATGCTTGTAAGTCATACATTGTACTGTTTTGTTGTGTAATAAAGCGTTTTACACTACATTCTCTGTTGTAGCCTTATTGTGTCTCTTTATCACGTGAGGATGACGTTTCCGCCCAGGGACACTTTGTATAATGGGTTTTTAATAAGAACAATATGATTTTAAAATAAAATAAAATAAAAACTATTTTAGATAAAACCAAACTTTTTTATTATTTTGTAGTATAGTTTATTACATTATATTTTGGATAACACATCATTTAATAGTCCACATGGACTTCGTGTACACAAATAAATTCGATGAACCCAATTTTCGATGACTTTGTACAATAACGGGTCTAATGTCACTAATGCAGCGATCGATGTTCAATCTTAATGCGTCAAGGGTTCGTGGTTCGTTCGCGTAGACTGTAGATTTTAAATAACCCTACAAAAAGTAATCTAAAAGAGTTAAATCACAACTTATTGAAGGCTAACTAACAGTTATATTTCTTAGAATTATCTTTTCACTAAACTTTTCTTGCAATACGTCAATAGTGGAATAATCAATGTGAGATGTAGTACTGTCTTGTTAGAACCACATGTCTTACAAATGAATTTCATCTAAATTTGGCTACAAAAATCTGTTAACATAAATCCTACCGCTCGCCAGTTACTTGCATGTCCTACCTCGTTTTGGAAAAAAATGGTCCAATGATGCCACTATGCCATAAACAACACTATGCAGTGACTTTATGCGGATACAAGGGCTTTCCGTAAAACTATTGTGGACTGTTTTCACCCCAGACACAAGTTTGTTTAACATATTCACTTAACCAGAAATAAGTTTCATTTAAAAAGATAATTTTTTCCCAAAATTATGATTGTTTTAAAGTTGCTCTAAAGCCGAAGAAGTAAAATTACGGCGCTTGCGATGGTCCTGGGTCAACATAATTTTGTAGGGGTATAATCCCAAACCTTTTCGCAAAATATGTCAAGTTGCACAATCTGTTGGTTAAACGAAGAAACGAATATTGAATGCTGTTAGAAAAAACGTTCTTGCTAACCCACTACTAAAACTCGATTGCGAGTAGTCTGGGCTCCAGTTTTAATTTTCACGTTCCAGTTTTTTCGGTTTTAATTTGCGTCGTTCAACATGTGGGTGTTTAATATATGTAGAAGTTGATTATCTTTATCGCCGACGTCTGTACGCGCGTAGATTTATGGCGCAGATAAAATTGAGATCGCATGCGAGCGATAGTAGTAAGGAGGTTGCGTCAGGACGTCTCGCTGTTGCCGGCGTCCCCGGAGCGCGGTCCCGAGGGTAAGGCGCGGTCGCGTTTGAGCAACGCGACAGCCCGCGATACTGCCCGGTGCTACGCCCCCGCCGCAACCTGTCCGCGCGTTCGGCGGCTCACGAGAATAAATAAATGTAGACGGCAGGACAGCGGCAAGGACTCACGCGGCGGCGATGGCGCCTTTCTACCTTTACAAATGCCCGTAGACTCGCGCAGACCCGCCCGGGGGCCCTCCGCGGCACGATTACTCATTAGCGATTAGCTGATTAGAATTTAGTGTGACTGCGGAGCGATACGTTTCGTTAGCCGGCAGCCGACAGCCGACAGGTATTGGTTGCATGTTTATCTGCCATAATAATGGAGCCGAGCCGAATCCGGGTTCGATTCTGGCTGCTTTCTGACTGCTGCCAGCTACCACACCACCTACTACTCCATTCTTCATCGAAGGCAATTTATCTGCACTTGCACGGGCAATTATTGCTGCAACCGTGGCGCCACGGACTGCAGTAAATAAGCACCGGGTGCTAATTAATAGCCGCCGTCAAAAACGCCGGAGCGTAAGTGCGACAAATTCCGACTCAGGAATATTTTATTCTTATGTTATCTGTGTAATACTTAAAAAGATTTTTAAGGGAGTTACTGTAATTCATTAGCACCAGTTTTTTGATAAGCGATTTTACTTCAACAGCCCGAGTAAGATTTAAAGGACCAAACCGTGGTTATTAAATCCGGGTTGAAGCGGATCTTTGCGCACCGAACCGTGCCGAGTGTGCAATGAAATATTTCTTTCTATTTGTTATTCATCTGCATATCGCAAATATGTGAGTAGGTGCTAAATTGTTATAAGTAAAGCTTTCAAGCTAAATATTCGAGAATTAATTGTTTAAAATGTATCCATGAACTAAAATAATTAAAATAAGTTATTGAGTTACATAAATAATTAAACTAATCGTAAAAAAATATTTGAACACTAATATAAAAATACTGAATTATTGAATGAAAGCATAAATATGACACTATAGTATATACATATAAATTATCTGTTTTTGTTATGTTCTAGACAGTTATTACACTAGGAATATGATTGTTTAAAACAATTATCTTCATTATAAGAAATGTTTTATTTAACAGCAAATTAGAGCACATTTAATTGGGTAACTAAGCCGTAACTTTAGAAACTACCAGTTTCGTACGTTGTACAACTCGAAAATATTACAGCAATAGTTTGCTTAAAGGAAAAAAGACATTTTGTTAAGAGCACTTCATTATTACAAGTAAAAGCAAGTCTGAAGCTTTTTGTCAATATTTTATCGTAAGTTTCTTATTGTTTGAAAACTAAGGTGCGTTTAGTACAGTATTTTTTTATTTAAGAGAATTCGTATTTATAATCTACTTAACAAAAAAAGCAATAAGTACGTATTAAGTCATTATATTCTTTTGTCATTGAAATTTATTAGCAACCAGAACATGCATACTAAGTTCTATTAACTAATTTGTTGATTCTAAAAATAACATGTAAAAAGTAATATCCAATGAATGATTTTACTTCGAAGTACTAAATGAGAATATTTAGATGACAATTACAAAATATGAAATATTTATGTTACTGCATTCCTTTTAGCCTTATTTGATAGGTTTAGTTTCGTAGAGGTTGTATTGCCGCATTGGGATGAGCCTCTAGTTCTCACAGATGGCTGGTTGTTGAACGTAAAATTAAATATTTGACATAGCGAGCTCTGAGGTTCGTATGGCGGGTACAATTGATTACCTACCATAGAGCATCAGTTAACATGAGTAGAGTTTTGAATCAATAACGTTGTAATATTTGACGAGCTAAAGCATCCCCATAGATCCATTCCATACTTCCAAATGGTTCTAAGAACAGTTTTATAAAAGAGGAGCTTGTTTTCAAGCGATAAGCGTGAAGATCTGCCGAGTGTTTATTTCTAATTCTTTTCGCTACTTCAATATGTGCAACTTCCAAGTAAGTTTTTTGTCCAGATGCATTCCTAGGTATCGTGCTTTCGTAGATTGTGGTATTACACTGTTATTTACTACCACCGGTGAACAATCTTAACGTCATAGGGTAAATGTTACACGGGCAGATTGGTTTTGTTAATTTTAAATTTGTTTATCTAATTATAATATTTAAATGCTCCTATGGGTGACCGGTTACAGTGGTTGGATTTTCGTCACAAACAAGGATGACACTATCGTCAGCAAAGGTTCTTGTTAATGTTGAAGGTTAGAATGGCAAATTTAGGTTATAAATAAAGTAAAGGAATGGACCAAGTACATTATCTTGTGGAACACCGGACTTAACTTCCAGGTAGGATGAGGTTGCATTGCCTAATTTAACTTGGAAGGTTTGATAAGTCAAATAAGATCTGATTCATAAATAGTACTGGTGTACTTACTTACTTACTTTAACTTCTCACGTATTTTGGGGTGCCTGTGTTTTCCAACCCCCAACGCTTCGGTGACATGTCATAGACTATGATTGTCCTGCTTCACAGGCCGCCCCCGCACCGCTCCGTAAAGCGTGGTAATTAAAATCTTCGGTCGCTTGTAATGGGCGCTTTTGTTAACTTTGTAATTGTAAAGGCCACGGATTGCTGAATATTCGTGACCTTGGACGCTGGCATGAAGTTGCTGAACGCACTGGGAGATATACTACTGGATGGATGGCACGTTGGCGTCGCTATGAAGCGTAGTGTTTCTGGACCACTTGGAGTTTGTTTACGTGGGTCTTGACTGCATAACCCCAAACAGCACAAGCGTATATCATTGTAGGTCGTATGACCGTCTTGTACAAGAGCAGCTTGTTGGTTGGCGACATCCTGCTGTTGAGGTGCAACAAGCTGCCCAAGGCTTGGTAGACTGCTTTGGCTTGCGTAACCATACTTTCCACGTGAACTCTTCAGGTAAGCTTTTTATCAAGAATCGCTCCAAGGTATCGTGCTTCTTCCCTTCAGGGAATATCTTGTCCGAAGATCTTGATATTTCTGATGTCCTTGCGCCATTTCAGTTTTTTTTTTGTGGTTGAGAACAGCACCGCCGCACTCTTATCAGGGTTGATCCTTATCCTCCACTGGTCGCACCATTCTTCTACTTAGTCGAGCTGTTCCTGGACGTGCCGTACTACTAAGGAGAGCCTCAGCGACCTCGATAGAACCGCCGTGTCGTCTGCGAACTAGGCCATTGTCGTGGAGGGCGCCGTTGGGATGTCCTGCACGTACAGGTTGAAAGGTACGGGAGTCAGCATCTAGTCTTGGGGGACGCCGGCTTGGAGACGCTTCTCCAATGACTTTACATCGCCCGACTTAATCCGGAATCTCCGGGAGGACAGGTAGGACCGAACCAACTAAACCATTTTATAGTCGAGGCCGTAATGCCACATCTAGTCGAGCGCGTTTGATACATCAAGGAAGGCCGCAGATGCGTACTGCTGTTTGGTGAAGCCTTCCGTGATTTTCTCTACCTCTGGTGGGTGGTAAAGTAGCCGTGGTAGAACCCGAACTGATTGTCCGAAAAGAGTTCGAGTTTCTCGACCGTTGTCCTCCGGCGATGGTGGAGAACTCGCTCCACCTTTTTCTCCAGGTTCGGCAGAAGGCTGATCGGCCGGTAATACTGGGGAACGTGCATGATTTCCTGGTCTTGGGGATCATTACCACGTCTGCTAGCTTTCACGGGCTCGGGAAGTAACGCAGGCTTAGGGCAGCATTGGTGATGGCAAGAACGTAAACGACTGCTGTCTTTGAAAAAGCCTTCAGCGTGCGGTTGGGGATACCGTCCGGCCCGGGGGCCTTCCGGAGATGCAGCGCGCTGATGAGCTGCTGGAGTTATTTGGGAGATGCAGATTGCAGGTAATCTTCCCAGCGCTGATCTCGAAAACGTACCACTATGCAATTGAGGGTAGCGAAATGGTTAAGATCGGCATCTGCATAATTAATATCGCACTGCCACTCAAGACAGTCCGCAAAAGCCTCTGCCTTGTCTTGAGGGGTGTGCGCCGGTTTCTCCGTGGATGGGCGGTACGCCATCTGTTCTTGAAGATTTTGACCATTCGTTACAAGGAGTAGTCGGTCGCAACCAAGGCTTCTAGCTTGCTTTCAGAAGTGCCGTTGCGGTGTTTCGCAACGGCGGGCTTCACTTGCGTAGCTAGTTGTTTATACTCCCGCTGTTCATCGGGATACAAGAACCGCTACGCGCTCCGTTACACCCAATTCTTCTCTCAAATCCGGTCCTTTAACTCTGGAGTCAAAAAATCTCTTCTGTTTTTGGCGCGGACGGGCCTGGTGGCGAAGCATATGGACTCTTGAATGGAGGCGGTAAGATGGTGCACCTCTTCTTCCAAGGCTTTGCCGGAGCGGATGATAGGGACTTGTCCTACGGTCTCCTTCAAGTGGACTGTAAAGGCAGGCCATAAGACAGGAACGGAGCGAAACGTCATCTGTTCCGTCGGAAATCCCCACGGTGAGGAGAATCGGGTTGTGGTCACTGTCAAGCTCGCTGACTTTCTCGAGGGAATCCTGCAGGCCGACGTCCTTGAAAATGGCGATGTCAAGGACGTATGAACGACCGGTGAGGGCAAAGTGGATGGGCTCCAGCGGTCCCTCTACTACCAGGTCGCGGGACAGTAGTGGTGTAAAAACGAAGCTTTTACTTTATATAATAATCCCGAATGTCACACTTTATCAAAGGCTTGACGAGTGTATCAAAATAAAGCAGAACAGTATTTCTTTTTCTTTCGATGATATCATGGCATTGTTGAATTGTGGAATGGCTTTGCCGAAAACCGAACTGTTGTTATGGAAGCAGTTCATCAAGTATGAAGTTCTGGTGTAGTCCTTTTAGTAGTAATCGTTCAAGAGGTTTAGATAAGACGAGAAGAAAATTAATAGGACTATATGAGCTGGCTCGTTGGGGTCTTTGCTTGGTTTCAATATTATTATGATTTGAGCAAATTTGAATTATACTGGCCAATAACTGAGTCGCATGATAGAATTGAGTGAGATAGTTAATAAGGCAATAGTTTTTTTGTGGTAGTTCTTTTAGTATCGTTGCTGTAATTAAGTAATAGTCAGGAGCTTTGTTGATTTTGAAGACTTTTATTTTATTTTTTACCTCACTAGGGGAGAAAGCTTTTATTGGAAGTGACAGTTGAAACGCCTTCATCTAACTCTTCCGTAAGCGGTTTAAATACTTTAGAAAAGTTCTTCAGCCTTTTCATGATCTGCTCTAGTACGTAAAGGTAGGATGTGAGCTTACGGGTGCTTTTTTGTGGCTGTCCATAGAGAGTTATTATATATAGAAACATTTTCAAGGTACTGTTAGTATAAATGCAACAACCTTCACAACCGTTTTTTAATGCAACGTGGTTAGTTCTCGGGTTGTTAGGCCGTAGTTGGAGTTCGGAATCTTTTGACGTTTTGTCTACAACTGCGGTGGATTTCTTCAGTATCCAGTATACTCCTGGTACACCAGGGGTATATTGCATACATTTATTGCATACAATTAAGCCGAAAAATCAGCGGTTGCTGAACACGCTTTGGAAAATCCTGGCCACGAGATAGAGTTCGGGCAAACACGAATTGTTTCTAATTTATAAATATAAAAATAATATTAATAAAGGCGACTGATTGAATCTTTCTAAATCATGGTTTATCGTTTCCCAAAGGCAAAAAAAACACAATACGGTAAAAGAGGCAGTGACGTCAGCAAATTCCGAGATGTTACTTGCAATGTCAACTAGCCCAATGACGTTAATAATTAAATCGGTGACGTAAGCAACCCCCGACACCATTTCTACCACAGTCGCACAAGTATAAAAGCAGAAACACACGAGACAATAACTTAAATTATATCGTTGTGACGGGCACCTTGCCATTTTGCTGATGCTTTGCGTTTCTCAGCAACTAGCTTTTTTATTATTAGTGGAATGTGGTCTGTCATAGATTTTATCATAGGTGTAGCATACCATCCTGCTTCTTGGATAGTCATTGTGAAATAATTCATGCCATTTTCAGGCATTTCAAATATTTTTAATTTTATTTTTGTTTTCATACTTTGTACTAGAAATAATCCAAATAATTCCTAGTTAGTATTTTTGGCATAAAGTGTTGGCCAGACTTCTTTCATAATGATGGTTGCATTTTTTGTAAAAATGACAGATACGTGGTCGGATGATAGATCCTAGTTTGACTCGATGCTTATATAATTATTAAGTGCCAAAGCGAAGCGGAGTCACTTACTAACTTTATGTTGTCCGTCTGTCTGTCCGTCCGTCAGAGCAAAAACTCGAGAACGGCTGGAAATTTCCAAATTCACCAATCGACAGGTGACCAAAAAGGCTTGTTTGCTAGTGATTTTGAAACTGATTGGTCGCCATTTCGCTAAGCGTTGCAAGCTTTGCAGGTTTGTTCAAAACTTCATTTGAAATAGAAAAGTTCAATAGGTCAGGGATTTTATTTAAATTTTTCGGCCAGTATCTAGGAGATTCTGTGGAATAATACATGAAGAAATGCTATAACTTTATCTTTGTGCCATTGAAAGCCATTAACATTTCATAATGCTATCCTTAGAAAGGCAATGAGGACGTAATTTTGTTGATAACTGTACCAAGAAATTTAGGGAAGGTACTGTTTTGTTGTAATAACTAACGAAAGAGGCTTTTAAATTTATCAAGAAACTGCTATTAGTTAAGAGTGCAGTTTAATTGTTATTTTGTTTTACAGTGGTAGTATAAGTAAGATTTTGGTATGTAGGTATGGCAAGGTTTTGTCTATTAGCTGATCTAGTTTTTTTTCTGTAGGTCTTGACAAACGGCGCAACCTCTGTAGCTTGCTGTGTGGGCACCATGGCATAAAGCACACGTTGCTGAAGTATCCCAACCTTTTGTGCAAATCATGCAAGAAAAAGGGCGAAACAATACGCTTTCCTGTGATTATAGGACATAAATTGTACAAGGTCCTTTTTTGTGGAGTTTCTACTTTAATATTCATATTTAGTAGATATTTTAAATTATATATGTTTTTTTATTATACTCAAATGGTTCTAAATCAATACAAAATAAAGGAACCGCTTGTTTTAATTCTCTACTTCGTAAAATGTCCTAACTGGTTGAGAACATTTTTTATTCCTCCCATAGGAATTGTGGAATAAAGATGTTTTATTACAAACATTTCATTTTAGTTGGTAAGTGCGATGAATTACTTTTTTATTTTAAAAATATTTACAAAGTTTGTGATAAAAAAGTTTCAATAAACATGGGTCGGATTATTAACAGTTTTTGAGATATCGGTAAAGCAAGTGAGGGATATTTAGGGTGGTTAGTCGTTCGAACATTTTATTCTTCCTCCAAGTATTATTATTATAACTTTAGCTGCTAAAGAAATTAGATATAGAATCCATTTTTATGTAGGGCCCTTACAATTAAACTTTTACTTTGGCCTATAACTGCTGAAAGCCCTGGTAAACCAAAGTATCAAGTAAAATGTTGACCAGTTGCGGGGAAGAAAGAAGAGCTAGAACAACCAAACACAATCAAATACCTCTAGGTTAGTTCATGGATATCTCAAAAGCTATTGAGAATTTGACCCATGTTTATTGAAATTAAAATATCTCAAAGAATCCACACACAGTCATGGGACAATCCTGTAGGTTTCATATTGATTTTAACCTTATTATTATTTAACGTCTTTGGGGCGCAATCTTCTTTGTTAAGTATGAAGTTTAAGAATTTTATCATATCCGGTTAGTTTTCTACAACTTGGGTCAAAATAAGAGCGGGGTTTGGTTGTCGGTTGTCGTTTCCGCACCAGACATTAATATATATGATAAAACAAAAAATCGATTTGTTTGATCGACAGGAGATATTGCTCATGCGACTCTTATTTTGTGTTCCGATACTGACGTTTGTGCTGTTGATGTCTGTTTTCTTTTGTACCTATTTACTTTTCGCTAAAGGGTATCTATCGAAGACTCGTCATCTGTGACAGGATGGTCAGATAGTACAGCACTGTTAATTGCATCTGGTACTGCGGGTTGCGGCCAGCAGCATGGCTGATGGAGGTACGAAATTACTGGAGCTCAACATGCATTTACATTTGATATCATTTCTTGTTTTATCTGCCCTACGGGTAGAGTTGATTATAGTTGTGTGTAGTAAGCACTATTAAGGTCATAATTTGACGAAGAGTTATACGTAAGTCCGGCACCATGCCGTCTTGATAACAGAGGCCAAAGTTATTAAGATTTGTAGTATTTATTAATATTGTTAGTAAAATGTATTTTTAAAATTTAGGTTTAGCAGGCTTTAAGTGTTGTTAAGTATAGATTTTTAATTGTACTATTAATAGTACTAGGGACACATACTAGCATAGGTAGTGCATTCGAGTCAGATGCCTACACACTTACTGGATGCAAGATGAGTCCCATTCTGCTTGAATTATTTAGTTTTTTGGCTCTATTCGGTTTAGTCTTTTGGTGGGGCCGCGTATAGGTTGTCTGCCAAGGTGTTGTTACGAGAATGTGGCAGGCGATGTGGGTTATATAAGAAATTCCTATATCTATGTGGGGCGTATAGTTTGATGTATACTATGGCGTACCGACAATTCAACAGAGTGATTTTGACTGAATTAGTTGTAGAATTTTGATATTGGATAGTTTGCTGCAGCCTCATAATTGAACGTAATTAAGATTTGAGTTTGAGGACAGCTTGTAACAAGTTACGTTCTTTTCAATATTGAAAGAATGTTTTAAAAAAGTACATCGCTGCAACAGTTAGAGAATAGAGACTTGTTTTACGTTGTGTTATTGTACTTTAGTTTCAGAAATGGTTCGCATATGTAATGTCGTGTAGCGCTTCTTATAATTATTACCAAATCAATATGGGCTGTGCCGTACAGATGATTTGTTAGATGAACCGGGTAATGTAGAATTTTTATTACGGTTCTGCTGAATGTAAGAGCTTCTAAAATTAGTAGTAGATTTAGTTTGTGTATATGTAGGAAAGCTATTATTTCTGGTATATAGTTAGTTACTGCGTTTTCCTTCTACATACGCAATGATGATGTCATTTTTAATTTGATTTTTTAATTATATAGAAAGAGCATGTTTAGAATTGTGCTGTTTTACTGCATTAGTTCCGCAAACATATTTTTGAATTTATCGAAAAAGTGTGGAAGCTTCTCCGTTACATTTTACAAAGCTACTTGCACATAATTTGGATGGTTAGCAGGTGGCCTGTTTAGATTACGTACTTGATTTGATGTGAAAGTGTTTTGAGGTGCTTAGTTAGCTTACACATTATTTGTAGGTCTTCTAGGTGGACTTCGTCTTGTTTTTTTGCAGATTTGTAAACCGAATAACTTTTATAATTAGACGGATGATTTTGGTCGCATAGAGCACATTTAGCTAGAGTAGAAGGAGGTCTCTTACAACCGATAGTGTTATGTTTGTCGCCACATTTTACACATACAAATGATTTATTGCAATACATTTTAGAATAATCATATTCCAGGCAACGCATATATTGCGGTATAATTTTCCAAGAGCTTCAAATACAATTTTGATGTTGCTTAAGTGTATGATATTAATAATTTTTTTTTGTTTAAGGACCACTACAAATAAAAGGTTTTTTTGTAACACGATGTCGTACATCGACCAAGGGTGACTAGTACACCTTTTATTTTTTGTGCAGATATTGAGGGGTGTACCATAGATATCCTTTTAGTTGGTATATTTGCTAAACAACCTTATTATCTATCTCCCAGGTTTTCGGTAAGCATTGGACTGAATAACATTAGCGCTTTGGTATAAAATTCTTCCTTCTCTAGTATTATTAGTACATATTTTATGATTTCATCGTAGTTGAAAGTATATTATGTTTGAAGGTATGTGGCTGTTTAAATTCTTTAGTTGCATGCTGAGTGCTACTTGTTTGTTATGTGTTAATTTTTGACACTTGAGAAAGTGCTGTAAACCTTTCTTGTACGTTAATTGGTTTCACTATGGTGGTTTGTTATACTGGAAAATGATGTGATGCATCATGGCAACTGTAGGCAGATAGCGTACTTGTAATTAGCTACTCTCACGCTAGCTTTTATGCACTTAGGACAGCGAACAATACGTCTTTACGATACAGAAGTCGAGTAATTAAATACCTTAGAATAACATAGAGAATTTTAGATGGAAGTCGTTATATAATTTTTAAATGTGGTGCAATCCCATAATTGTATTACATACGTTCAGATTTCTACTTCCTGTTTCTGATTTAGAATTGGGACCAAATAACCAATCCATTTGGCAAAGCTTGTTATTAATGTGTCTTTTTGGATATTATATGGGGCTTCTATGTAATCTTAGAATCCAGTATTAGTCCTAGATATTTGACTCCATTTTTGACAGGTAATAGAGAAATTTTGGTAGGCAATTTTTTTACTCATGAAGTTTGCTTGTGTTGATTTTGTACGATAAGAATTAAGCCATGCTTCAAATTAGTCAGATTTTACAGATGAGTAGTAGAGATTGCTGTTAGTATAAATAAGTTCTCGGCTTTTTTCTGCAAAATTAAAGTTTTATTTAAAAACAAACAAAAAAAGCTTAAATATCAAAGTATTCTCCGTTGGCATCGATGACCTTTTGCCATCTTACGGGTAGCTTGCGAATTCCCTGGTCATAGAAGCTCACCGGCTTCGAAACGATAAAGTTATCGATGCATTTTCGGACTTCTTCTTCTGTTTTGAAGTTCGTATCAGCCAAGTGATGCTGTAACGACCGGAATAAATGATAATCGGAAGGGGCCATGTCTGGGCTATACGTCGCATGTGGGAGAAGTTCCCAGCCTAACGCGAAGATGTGTTCTTGCGTCGCCTTCGCATTATGTGGTCGGGCATTATTATGGAGCAGGATGACTTTGCGACTTCCTTGTTCAGTAAATGGCCTCTTTTCTTCGATTGCGTCGCTCAAATTGATGAGTTGCTGTTGGTAGCGATCCCCCGTAACTGTTTCACCTGGTTTCAAGAGTTCATAGTACAGCACACCTTTCCAATCCCGCCAGATGCAGAGCAAATTCTTTTTGGCGTGGATATTGGGCTTTGGAGTCGATGTCGAAGGTTTGCCAGGGTCTACCCATGATTTTTTGCACTTGGGATTGTCGTACAAGATCCATTTTTCATCGGCCGTAATAATTTTATCCAGAAAATCCTTTTTTCGGTTCCTTGAAAGCAAATGGAGTGCGGTGTCACGCCGTCGATTTTTGTTGTCTTCGGACAGTTTATGCGGAACTCATCTGCCTTCCTTTTGTATCTTACCCATTGCATGCAAACGTATGGAAATGGCTGGCTGAGTGACGCCAAGCTGTTCTGCAAGCTCTTTTTCAGTTTGCGCATTGTTTTGTTCCAGCAATGTCTGCAGCTCACTGTGTCAAATGTTTGAGGGCGTCCAGCGCGTGGTTGATCTTCAAGACTAAACTCCCCTCCGCGAAATTTTTGGTACCACTTTTTGCACATTGCATAACTTACAGCATTCTCGCCATATGTAGCTCAAATTATTTCGGTGGCTTCAGCATCGTTTTTCTTAAGATGAAACGCGAAGTGGATTGAAAATCGAATATGCTCTTTTGTGATTGCCATCGTGAACACAGCTGATTATTGAGGTTATGTGCATCAAACGCCAAATCGCATGATGTTTCGAAAGACCAAATGTCAATGCTTTAAAATCGCAAGAGGGCGAACTAATACGTTACATATAAACGGTGATTTGGGTCCTGTGAAATCTAAAGCTGAGAACTTATTTATACACCTCATAGAAGGGATTACAGTGTCTATTAATGTGGCAATTGCTGCGTTACTCGTTGTTGAAACATAAAATCTATTAAATATTTTGGATAACTTATATAGCAAGTTTGTGAGACGTATGAGGAGGGAGAATTTGGTGATTTATCAGGTACAAGGAAGTATGTTAATCTTATTATTATAAATAATGATTAAAAGTGTTATTATCATTTTTTGTAGCTGTTTGAGAATTTGTCTAGTTTGCTTAGTAAATATTACGAGAATTAATTTCTATTTCAACTTTTGATGGAGATATAATTGGAAGTTATCCTAAAATGTGCATTTAAGGAAATCTGGATATTTTCATTATTAATAATAGAGTTGGTTTATGGATAGGTAAAAGTTTGCGCTAAATGTTCTGTAAAAATATTTTTTTTCTGATCTGTTCTTGCTCCGCTTTGTTTCCTGAGTGGCTGCATGTAACTTGTAGGTTTTTAAATTTTTTTGTAGTTTGCCACACGAAATGAACTTTTGTTGATAGGATGGTTATGTATGTTTCAAATTTGATGTATATGATTTGGACAAACCTAAGAAATCTCACATTAACTTTCCACTCTCAATTATAGCGTATTACTTTATTATTTTAAATTGTCGACTGAAATTGAGACATTTCACATTTTTATTCTTTCTTCTAGCAATTTTTTTTTAAAAAAACTTTCTTAGGACATAACTTTCCAGCTTTATATTAATTTTGATAATTGTCATCGTAATGCATTAATTCAAAGTAGCAAATTCTAGCAGTTTGGTCATTATTCTTATTATGATCTACATATTTTATTATACTTATTTTTGAAATATATTCATACCAATAATCACGATAGATTTTGTAATATTTTTTTTCTTCTAAGCGTAATAGACAAACCCACAAATAATATTCTTTAAAGCATACAGATAGGCTCTTAATTCTGTATAATGTCTTTGGTTGTTTTTGGTGGTGTGAGTAATTGTTTTATAACTAAATTTTTCATTAGGTTTTTACTAAAAGTTTTAATTTGGCAACCAATAGTTTATCTTTTGAAGTCGTTTCTGGAGACGATCATGTCTATAAAGTTGTATTTTTGAAAAATTATCATATTAAAACACATTTAAATTTTTGACATTAACTACTATAATGCTCATATCTTTTCAAAAAGAATTTGTCGTTGACGAGCCTTGTTTTTCAGTTAAAAATATAAGACGTATGTATAATGGTAACTTTTGTAAAAATGACTTTAAAATCTTTGAAAGCTATGCCTTAAATGCTTATAATTTATATCTCTTAGAATTGAGGTCAGACTTACCAGGGTTATTAAACAATGTCTTCCGTACTCTCTGGAATATAACCTAGCTAATATTTTTACCTTTTTTGCAAGTAGAACTATAATTGATTCGGTATGATCCTCCGGCTATTTAAAGGTTTTCAGCAGCTTTTTTTGTTATTTTGGGAATGCAACAACTTTCTTATTTTTTATTTTTATTTTTGTTTGTTTATCTTCTAAAATTTGAACTTTTTCTTCTACGATAACTTGGCATAAATGTTGGTCAATTAGTTTAAGTCACTCTGGTATTTCCTTACCAGAAATTAAAAATCTTTGTGCGCTTATAGCAGGTGCTTGTGTCCAGCTCGTAATTATACAAGCTACGGATGGTAGAAATTTCACAAGCTTTGACGCTGGAAAATAGCTGTCTATCGCACTGGGAGATAAACTCCTAGATGGTTAGTACGTTAGTGTCACGGTGGAAGATAGGGTTTCGTACATACGTATATAGAAACAAGTAAAGAAAATACATAAAATACGACTTAACTAAGCTTGTTGTCGCAGATCTGTAACATCTTTGTTAAAATTATATTGAGATTGATTAAACCAGGAATTGAAGCTGCGTGCATCGTCCAACGAATGAAACAGGCATTTAAAGAAATTTTACTATAATTCAACAATTTTGTGTAATAAAAAAACAAAATTTATCTTTTTAAATCGTTGTTGTTGTTTCTCACAAGAAATCCAAAGCCTACAATAAAATTAGGCAACATCTAAAATAAAACTATACCACAATTCTAATAAAATCTCACCACAAATATTTTTATAGGTGATTCCGTTATAAGATATTAAATGCTTCAACTATTAGAAAAGGACTCCAATAATGTAACAATTAAAAAGAATTAACAAAACGAAAAAACTTCAGGGAGAAACAAGAAAAGTAGGCCTAGATACTGCCTATAAGCAAAATTAAAATGCTCAAATCAAAAACATCCTCATCGGCTTTAAATAGAAAAACAAAAATACTATCACTAAAAATAACTGTTATTATAACGTCAATTCTGCTACTGGCGGTCCTATGCCCGAATGCAAAAGGATGAGGGGGAGAAGTAAGAACCTCGCAAAAAACAGGGTTTATCTAGTCCGACTTATAGCACCGTATAAAGGTCTTTGCCTAGAATATAGGGCTCATGAATGTGCTAAACATAGCCTGTCAAAAATTAGCCAAAGGAAAAAAGAAACTAAATTTTCTCCGGAAAGATTGATCTTTTAAATCGCCGAAAACAAGCAGAGTAAAAGAAGAAAATATTGAGCAAAAATTACTTGGCCTTTCAAGCTGGAGGTTTGGAGGATATATTCAAATCAAATAGCCTCAAAACTTGACTAATTTAATCGACAACGAAAATTAGCCAAAAAAGAAATTGAAAAATTCAATGCAGACATTGAGATAATTGAAAAGAAAAGGACACGAAAGAGAAACACCAATATATTCATTCACATTTACAGTGATGAGCAAAAGAGGAACAAGTGTCTATTGGAGTAACTTTGGCAATACACAAAAAATACAAAAGGCTATAAAATCCTGAAAACGAATTATTCTTTAAGCTGAGTTGTAACTCAAAGCTACATTGCTGTTTTCATAGCCGTATTTGTCTCAATTGACGCTTTGTGTGACGAGAAGCAAACTTTTTTTCAATGAATCACCTGACAAATTGCTAAAGAAAGTAAAAAATCGAAAAAAAAATTATTAAGGGAATGTGGAAGAATTAAAAAGCGATAGAATGTTGTAGTAGGACAATATAAAGAAATTACTGTGAATAATAATGGAAAAAAAAATTGTGAAGGCATGTTAGGCAAATTCTTCTAAAATAACTAGCGATTTAAGCAAGAATACAATCCTATATGTAAGTGTTAAATGAGGCCCAGAATGCGGCTCTGTTCATAACACTTGTATTCTCTATAGCACCCAAGTGTAGCTACGCTTGGCTGCTATAGAGAATGCAAGTGTTATGAATTCTCTGTAGCAATCGTTACTATTCTGCAGCTATTTCTTCCGATGTTCTTTGAGAACGTCGCTTGGTTCGTTGATGCTACTTCTTCAGGGGTTCTTCGTAAACTTTACTGTGGCCTTGCTTTGTTCTCTGCAGCTATTTCTTTCGGTGTTTTTTGAGAACGTCGCAGTCGTCTTGCTTGGTTTTCTACTTCAACTTCCTCCAGAGTCGCCTCGCTTCATTTATTACTGCCCTTTCATCCGCAATTTGCTCACTTCTTAGTTTTCTCCTGTAATTTCTGTGGTTCTCAGTTGTTTATACCCGTTCCATAACAATGAATGCTTATTTGCAAAAAAAAAACAGGGAAACGAAAGCAGTAAGATATAAATAATTTAATTTTAATTTAAGTTTTTAAAATTGCAGTGTGCTTTAGAGATACGTTCGTGTATTTCCAACGCGTTACTCTGGCAACCAATGCGTTTCACACGGTCGTACAAGTGTGACGATTCAATATATCGCCTTTTATATATAAGTATGATGATATTGCGTAAAATGAGCAAAGCATGGAAATCGATTAAAATCATGAGAAGTAAAATTAAGGACTCTGTTGAATTGACCTTTATAAGCTTAAAAAAGTAGAAGAACTACCACCAGAAACTTCCACTAGAAGAGAGGCCACAATTTTAACCTGAAATAATATGCACCGATAGACAAAACGACTACCTCAGAAGTGTGGAAATGCGCCTTAAAAATGACAAATAGCAAACCTTTGGGACTAGTGTTGAAATTGTGAAGAATGCTCAAGATACCTACTAACTACAATATTTAATAAATCCTTGGACTCTATAAACTATAACAGCACCAGCACAATATGCATAGTTCCAAGATTATATAGCCAGGTCCTCAAACACAAAATTCAGTAACAAATACGGAAAATAGAGGAACAAAATGACTTCAGAGTTATGTGCTTCTGTTTGTGTGAAATATTCATAATTAAACAATCAGTTAAAAATATGTTAAATGAGTGACAACTATTCATCTTAATGTTATAAATTTAGAAAAAGCTTACACTACAGTACCGTTGAGTAAGCTACGGTATATTATGAACAGTATGGGAATCAGTTTAACTTAAGTCAACGCTATAAAAGTGCTATATTGCAGTTGTACCACCTCAGTTAAACGTGGAAAAAACTTTGTGAGGATTTTAAAGTAGATAAAGGTCTCATCTAAAGATCTTCGCTTGATTCCCTTCTATTAAAAATTTACTTAAAAGTACCACTAAGATTTTGAAAACAAAAATGCAGCCAACCGGGTATAAAAATTGTTAGAGATCAAGTATTGCCTGCTGCTGACACAACGAATGTTCTTAGAAGAATATGACAAGTACGGACTAACAATAAATATAAAAACGACGAAATATATGGTAGCAAAAAGCGACGTCAAGTCTGATCTAGACATACGGAGTTGTGCAATAAAAAATTGTTCAATCTTCTGGTGTTTGTCTTTTGATGAAAGTTAACAGGATATTCTAACTAAAATTCGGAAACTCAGATTACTGTGGAGCAACAAGATCTCAAGGAAAATCAAAACAACCATCTACAATACCATCGGAGAAAGTATCTCTACATTTGATAGTTAGAGAAGGATAGAAATAGACTATCGGAAACAAATCACGCAAATTTCAAGAATAGATCCCATTAGAAATGAAGAAATAATAAGAACAATAAACAATGAACAGGATAGAATTTTAGAGATAAAAAAAAGAAACAAACGTGTCAGCTAAGGAGTGGTCAAACAAATAGAATATTAAACTAGAGCTGGTTTCGTATTTCAGTAAAAGCAATAACAACTAATAAGTAAATTATTAGATAAAGACGCTTGGGTAAGAAAAAAAGTATGTGAATAAAAGGAAAATGGGACGACAACTAATATGGTGTAATAAATATATACGTGCAATAATATAAATATATTGGTGGAGAAATACGAGAGAGGTTTAAATGTAAATAGATAATTATTGAAGCAAAAAATAATAAAGATAAATTTTATGGACATTGTTACCTTTTAGTTTATAATTTTATTTAAATATTTCCAATTATTTTTACACAGTAGTTAATCATCCTAAATATAATTAAAATTACTATGGCGTTTGCCTAGACTACTTAGTTTTATTGAAACATTTTATTGTTGATTCCTGTATACACTTGCTTTTTTCTTGCAAACACGAGAAAATAAAAATTAATAATCAAGAACGCCATAAAAGCATGCACATATTTTCTCGGCAGCACGCAAATTGCATGAATTGCCGTGTAACAGTACTATTAGTAACCTCACACGAACACTGACCTTGGTTTACGCAAGTTTTAATTCATTAAGGTTAAGGTCAGCTCCTTCCACTTTAATTACTTATTTATTGCGGCGTTAATAGCGTTATTACCGTAATCTAAATATTTTATCTTAATTATTAGTAGGTGAGACAGTTAATGCATGCTTAGACTAAGAGCAGTTCTGGAGTAACGGTCAATAAAAATGATCGAGTGCATGCTTGTGTCATTTATATAATTGTCGGCATTTTATAGCAGCATTAATGAAATGAAACTTTACAGCTTTTGCAATGAGTCGATTTTTATCCAGCGAAACGTGGGAAAATGTAAGCGGCGCATTTCTGTGCTTCTGAAGGATTGGACTGTTCTTTGATATGTTTCCGCCGCACTGATTTTTTAATTTTACTCTATATTGCTTATTCTTCTGCTGAATATGATCCGAGATAACTGTACTATAATAATTAATGCACTTATTCACTATGAGTTCTATGTTGTCCTATTCATGCTTGTATTTATTGTTGTGGTACGCTCCAATTTTTCTTATTGTTTTATTCTGAACGTTCAAATTTTAGTTTAGTGTGTTGATAGTATTGGTAAAACAATTTACTATTTTTTAACGCATTTTTTTTTGTTTGCTTCAAATTCATAAATATTTCGGGAAAAAATGACAAAATATAAGTACTACATAGGCATAATTCCTAAGAAAACGTTTTGTAAAGCTGGTTACCCAATTTCTAAATCGATGACTTAGTGCATTTTATTTTCTAGATCTATCTGGTTTTAAAATAAAATTTAAATTAGAAAAAAATCATGAATACGTGAGTTTCTACATTTGTAATACACTACTTCATGTTCTTTTGACTAACGCAATTATACATACCTACTTAATAAACTAACATTTCCTTCACAAAAAATTCTAGATAAGGAAAAAATTTTTGACCAATATTTGTGCAATTTTTAATTGATGTGGTTAGCCTGTGATAAGAAAGCTAAAATTAGATCTTTAAAAATGTTCTTTACAAGGATCTTTAAATAGAACATTTTTTTAAATAAAACTAGTATATTGCGTCACCTTTTTAATTGATTTGATTCATTCTCGTTAAAAAGTTTTTTCGATTCTTAATAGTTTGATTAACAAAAGAAAAAATGTACCAAAAAGAAAATTATTTACGTTACCACATTAGCAGTGTTTCTACTTACACTTTTAAAACTTTAATTTAAGGTAATTCTGCCTCAAGAAGAACAAATTTGTCCGATGTAAGTCTTAATTTTAATAATTTGACTAAATTATGGTGTGAAGATATTAGTCTTGTGCATGTGTTGTAGAGAAAAAAACTGCTTGCTTGAAAATTAAGAAGAAACCACTATCTAAGAACCAAAGTCACCTTTTCTCTACATCAAGCTAAAGAACATAAAAACCGCGAGTAGTGGCAAAATGTGTTGTTTGATAAATAAAAAGTAAAAAAATGTATGTGCTTCCCACTGTCAAGTAATAGCAGTTTAATGCAGACATGTATTTTCATGGTATTGAGTTGTAAACTCAAACCTTTGATTCTAATTCATTTTGTATAACGGTTACAATATAAAAGAGGAAATTAACATCGGAATGAGAATTATATATCAATTTAATGTAATTTAATAAAAGTAAAGAAAAATTAATTATATAAAACTATTATTAAAATATAAAAAAACTAGTAAAATAAACCATAATGAGGAGAAATTTTACTTAACAAATTAACGAAAAATACGTACAATTAACCCTTCAAATAATAGAATAATAATTATCATAGTAATTTATCAGTTCCTTCATCGGAAATCATGAATAAATTAAACAAGTTTAACGGAGTAAACGAGATTAATGTTAAGCCCAGCAAAGTGATAGATAAAGCATCCTTGGTTGTTATTTAGAAAAACCCTCGTCAACTTACTAAAAAAAATTCTTGAAAAGATAGTACCCAAATATAGACTTTCCCTCAAATTAGACGTTCATATCAAAACGAAGGAAAGCTAGACAACAACGGACAGTCGAGGAATACAGAGCACTACTCTGCTGCCTTTACTATGCTAATGCCACGAATATCAAATGTAGAGTCGTTAGAGTATGCATAAAAACTGCACAAAACAAAGACTTTGAGTCTATGTGATAGTAAAATTTAAATAAAACAGGACTGAGTGCCAACGGTAGGACATCAAGTTGCTTTAACTAATACTCCCTTATCAGGAATCATACGTGACAATTTCTAGAATCTTACTAAATTCAATCAGTTTATATGTATGTAGATGCTGCAGCCTTAGCCGGTAAAATTGAGAAAATAATAATTCTAAAAACTGGTCAGAAAGAACGCTGTGGAAGCAAGGGATGCATATGGCTATAAAATTCTTAAAGAAAAAATGTACTGTAATCAAAAGAGGCAAGAAAAGAAGTCCGAACTCGCGACATCTACACCATGATAAAAAGCATAAGAAAAAATATAAAGCAGAGAGACACATCTCTGACGTACTAAAATAAAGCGTAAAGCTGAAAATCTAACTAAAAGCTTAACAACTCAAAAGTCGTAACCATTACAATAAAGTTTCTAAAGAAGATGTTAAAAGCTTTCAGTTAAATAATAAAAAATTTTATTGAAAGACTTCCTCAGCAACAAGTAACATATGTTAGTGTCCCCATGATAACAAAGCGTTGCAGATCAAACAGGAAAAACAAACATAAATATCTAAGACCAGGATCATGGAAGGACTTCACATTTAACGAGATAGCTAAAGTTATGCAGCAAATTCATAGTTGGAATACATCCGAGCAAAATTTCTGGTTTGAGCAGTTAACAGATCTCCATCGACTTAATAAGAGCTCTAAATGGCATCATACATCCTGCTCTTAAAAGGCAGGATTACTAAAAATCACAGAAACTACCGTCAACAACATATAAGACCTTGACGGTCAGAATGGTAAATCAAATGTAATCATATGCTTGACAGTGGTATCCCACTGGTCAAACAGAAAAGATTTGGTCGAGTGTCTCATACTTAAATAGTTGCAGTTATGAAGATCTGTCGAGTCTCGACTAACGAATCATAATTCGATTTGTAGAAGCATCGATCACAAACTGCTAGACTGACATGTGACTTTACTACGCTAGTGGTTACATACAGATCGGAAACATCGCTATTAAGTTGACCTTTTGTTTTCCTTGCAGCTTTAATTCTTTTAATATGCTAAGCAAACTAAACAAACGCTGACAATCAAATCAGCCACGTATTCTGGACAATTTGTTAAAAATTTTGTTAGGGTAAGTGAGATACGTGTATTTTTAAATGTGGTATGCTATTTGAAGACTAAAATATTTAGATAAATAAACAAATAGTCATTAGAAACATGGAAACAAATGAGACATATAAGTTATAGAAGAATTCCACGGTAATGATAATGCCTAGATCAAAGAAAATGTCACCAAAACATGCTATCGAGGTGTAAATTAAATTCTGAAGACTGAGTGAAGCTCTAAAAACAAGATTACTACTATCATCTTAGCTATCCCAGTCGATGAGTAGTTAAAAACAGATAATGAAATAATGAACAGAAAAACAAGACAATTAATAACCATAAGAGATTTTATTTTCCAAAAGGTCGACCTTGAAATATTTTACATTTAAAGACGAAATGGATTAGTTGAACTAGAATCATCATTTGATTTAGCCATTGTTGGCCTAAGTACATCAATCTAGGTAAAGACAAATTAAATATGTTATTTAAGGTTCAAGATGCCGACAAAATAAGATATGCTTTTCAAACAAAAGTCCAAAAAAATTTTAAAAAATATTATAATTCAAGTTTAGAACATGAAAACAAACATTTGTAAATATACGATATAACTCTTTAGTAGAGCAAACACACGCAAAGGCAATTTTTTAGAAATTTGCAAAAACTATTTATCGGTAAGTATGCTTCTGTGTAATTTGCGGTAATAAAAGAAAAAAAAAACTTGATTATAGCAGTGCAAGTCTAAGCACTTTTCAACAATTACCACCAAAATAATATCTTAAAATGACATATAAATAGTAAATGTAGACTCTTTAATAGGACATAACAGATTAGTCACATTGCTACTGATTGTACTACATTTGTACCGTATGAATACACCTATAAGTATAATAAAGTAGCTGGTTACGTACATTTTAATATATGCAAGAATTTAGGGATACAGGTGATAGGTAAATACCATAAACATCTACCAGAAAATGTCGTGAACGTCATCATGTGGGATGTACCAATAGTTACAGATATAATTGCACGACAAAAAAGATATAACTTGCCTGTAGGATGATATAGCTAGTCCACATGACTCGAATACAATTCTATAGGAGATTAAATAAATTAGTAAATACAAGGACTCGAAAATTGAGATCAGCAAGATAATAATTGGAGTACTAGGTGCACTAAAAAATGGCCACGATAAAATCTAAAAACTGTCTGAAAAGTTATAAGGCAAATCACTTTGGTTTCAAGATGAATTTCGATTTACCAAACTGTCCATCAAAAGGATGACAGAATAATAATAATAATAATATAAAAATAATAATAATAACACAAGTTTTTTAAATACGCCTGAGATTGCTAAATCTCTAGATTAGTTAGTACAGTAGCATTTTTACAATATTATATTTACATAATAAACTACAAAATTTCTATTTTAAATATTTACACACAAATTTATTTACTAACAAAAAATAGTAAAAGATATAAACCACATATTAAATTGATAAGATTGATAAGAGTAAAAATATTTTGCCAAACAGGATCATTTAACTATAAAAGTGAGTGTACATATGCTAAAGAATTAAAATTATATATATCATAAAGAATAAATAAAAAATATATGAACATGTGAGCAGCTAATTTCTCTGTCCAATAGACTAAATATTAAATAAATAAATTAGGTAACTGAAGTAAGTTTACTGCTTTTATTAGTATGACAACATTTATATGTGAAAAGCCAAAAGTTACTTTGTACAAATTTTTAAACAAATTACAAGTTTTATTAAATATTGTTTATAAATACTAGTAGCTGAGTTACATAAAAGCAAGATGATACTTATATTTAAGGTTGTTAGACATCCAAAAGAGCGTATTCAATGCAAGTATTTAATAATAAATAATTTATTACAAAGTCTTTCTTTTGTTAGCCTAGTTGCCACTTGTACATAAAACATTTAAAAAGGCCTTTGAGTACCACCAGAACGTTAAAGTTCATTCCGTCATTTGTAATTATTAAATATATTAATATTTTTTAATCTAACAAGAATATAAACTTAAGTTATAGTTATTACAGTTATTTGTAATTATAAAAATCATTTTGTTATTTAATATTTAGTACCATATTTAAAATAATTTTACTAAATTGTTTGTGCAATTAATATTCTTGGGAATATTTTTATAAAACTTTTAATTATTTGTTATAACTGTCTCCTTGCGTTGCTTTCATTTATCTTACTAAAAGGAAAACACCACCTTATTAATTAATCAGCGCCCGAGGTACTTCCGATCATAAATTACGACTGTTGTTACATTTCACTACATACCAGTTTTTATCCTTTCACTTTTATGGTTGCAGGTTGGAGCAACTTTTTTCTACCATTACCACGTTATACTGTAATCTCAACGTTAAATCAGCTCCTACTGCAATTTTCAGAACCTCTAATTATGTTGATAGGAATATTTAATTTATTAATGAATAAACTGATTATTGTGCCGGAAATTGGTGGATATTAGGCTACATATATTTATTGGTAATAAACAACAAATTGTTACTTCCACCAGCGTGGAAGATTTTTTAAGATTTCAACTTTATTATTTCTTTGGATGGAATTAGAATTTCAGTTTGCTTTTGCCTTTTTAGAACTCATGTATTAATAATTAATACCAATTTCCTGTTTTTTTTTTATTTTAACTACAAACTACTCAATTCATAGAGTAATAAGCAAATATGCTGTATGTGAAACGGCTTGAATGGGAATTCCATCTATCGATAGTGTACCCAAATTTACTCAGTCAAGTCTTCTGGCCATTGTCTTTTAATCTTCTGTCTTTTTAATCTAAAGTGAAATCACTTTTTTATTGGCGTTGGGGTATTATTTACTAGTGTGAAATGACTATGCTTTGTAGCGAACATAATTTGAGTAGATTTTTTTGTATCAACTACAATTCGTCAACGTTTTAGTCATTCCTGTAATGTATTTGCGAGTTTTAGATAATTTTTCTGGGCCTAGGCCAGCTTATAGGATTGCTGGACCATCAGCGAATGTAGCTGCTATAGTGTGCTCCGTGATTGGTAAGTCTGTCGGGTATATTAGATATAAGTATAGTACTACGCTGCCCTGCAGTACTCCGGACTGTATTAACCTTTAGCTAGTCGGGTGGGTCCATTAGACTCCAAGCAACTGTTTTTGTTATAATTCGGCAAATACTCGGCGTAAGTGACTGTACCTTCCAGTAGCTTTCTAGCTCACCGCTTCTTCCTCTTCAGTGCGCCACTAGTCGTGGCTTAAATCACATACGTCACGCAGTGGTGCTTGGAGCCCAACGTAAATTATTGGTGAGCATCACTTGATTCAAGAGGAAATAAATTCTAGTCTCAACGAAGATGAAGTGGATCCTTTCGACAAAAGTGACGACGAGTTAGGCGTGGAAGAAGTGTGTATTAATCAAGAAAATCTGATACTTAGGAGAGTGGAGAAGAATCAAAAGATGAATCAGTACCACTAGCTTCAGAATACTATTTAGGCAAGGACAAGAAACAAAATGGTCCAAAAATGCCTCACACAAAAAGAATAAGGTAAAGAGTTCACAATATTGTTTACATGTAGCTAGGCTAAAAGAAAAAACTGTGCTAAGAGTAAAACTGGTTGCTTTCAATTATTGTTTGATAAAAATATAATAGATTTAATTTTAAGATATACAAACCAATATATTCAAAATATACGTACACATTTTCAGAAAGCATAATTCAAAAGAATTGACTATTGAAAAATTACAAGCATTTTTGGTTTACTAATAATGTCCGGTGTCCTTAGATCTTCACATTTGAACTTTCTTGATTTATAGACGACAGACGGAACTGGAATAGAATATTTTTCTAACGTGATGTAACCGTCTACAGAACATAAATTACAGCTTGATAAATTGGCATTTATTCGGAAATTTTGTCATTTGATGGTTGATTCGTTCAAAAAATGTTATACAGCGTCAGAATATGTAACTATAGATGAACAGCTTCCGGCATTTAGAAACGGATTTTCTGGTGTTTCCTACATGCCAAGCATACCGAATAAATATGGGATTAAACTCCATGCTATGGTTGACACCAAAGCTTATCTACAAACATTTGAAATATACGTAGGTTCTCAACCAGATGGTCCATGTAAAAATCAAACGATACAATAAGCATCGTGAAACGACTTGCCGATCTAATCAAAGGTACGGGGCTTAATATCACGCTTGACAACTGGTACTCAAATTTTCCTGTAGCTGAACACTTATTAGATCAAAAGGTTACTTTGGTCGGTACTCTGCAAAAAAAAAACTAAAATAACAACTGAAGTGAATTCATCAAAGTTTGGTTTTTGTACCAAACTAACCCTTGTTCATTATGTGCCAAAAAAATCCAATTGCCGTTATTTCACTTACTACAATGCACCATGATTATAAAATCCAGAAATAATAACATTTTATAATAGAACCAAGGGCCACGTTGACACCAACAACAAACTGTGTAAAGCTCGTCATACTAAGGCATAGGCTATGGTAATTTTTTCCATCTTATAAATAATCAATAAACGCTTACGTCTTGTATAACATAAATAACAGTAGGTAAATCACTCAAAGAAAATTTCTGAAAAAATTGTCAACGAAACTCGTAGAAAGCTATAAAACCAAGAGAGCTGAATTTCGCACATTGCCACGTTCTCTGAAACTAAACCAAGTGCTTCCAAAGGCCTATGTTACCCATGTCCGAGATCTAAGGACAGAAAACCTAAAGGAAATTTATGTGCCTGTTAATTACTAAGTATTTTTTAGACTAATTTTGAAGTTTATATTCAGTTATTTTTTAGAAGTTTTGTGTTTTTATTATTGAGATGCTGTTCTTTATGTTCCTAATAAATATAAATATTTGTCTTTATTATATCTGTTTTATTTTTGCAAATAAAATATCGGTTCTCTGTGGAACCCACGCGACTAATAGTGTACTTCTTTCGACACGACTAGCTACAGGTTAAGTGATACTGAAACAAAATATTTTTATATTTTACTTGAAAATATCTACCCTGCATCTATAATTTTAGAATGATATGGAGCTGACTAGGTAAATTTTTCTCCAGCTTGTATAAGAGTGCATCACGCTATACTTTATCGAAGACTTGCTGGATGCCTAGAAAACTGCTGCACACATTTTTTCCTTCTAATTTTTTCTTGATCTTATTAACTAATCTGTGGCATTGTTGTACTATGGAATGCTTTTCTCTGAAGCCAAGCTGATTTTCTGGTACTACATGTTCTGTGGGTATAGTATATTTAATTGAGGAGTAGTCTATCGAATTTTCTAGAGTCTACGGTACACAAGGGTAGTAACGTGGCTAGCGCTACTTACCGACCGCCTATTATTAGCCCAGAGTTTAACCTCTAGGTACTCATTTATTGCAGCTGGAGTCGCGCTGGACCGTAAAAATGCCAGCGATCGAATTAACAAGAGCGGGATTCGAACCCGCATCTCTAGGTTTCGTAGTCTAGCGACTTATCCGCTAGATCACTACGGCTTAAAATTCTATTGTAAATTGTTGTTAAGAAGACAATAGTTTTCCTGAAAAGGTGTTTTAAATTTCTCCTACTATTAAGTCGTATTCAGGATCCTTGTCAGAATTAGTGATTTTATTTCGTTAAAGACTTTCTTCGGTGAGAATAGTTTTACTGGCAGGGACAATTGCATTTGACTGTCATTTGCTTCCGATAAAATTAGAGTAAATACATTATCAAGATGTTCCGCGAAAATGTTAGCTTTTTCTCCATCACAGTATGCCCAATTGCAATCTGGTTTCTATGAGCGGCACCTGCATTGTCGGTTTTTTGAATTTCTTTGTCGCCTTCCATAATGAATGATCTTCTGTTGTTGAAACGTATTATTTCGGTCTCCTTGTAGAGCTATATAAAATGGATGTGTTAGCCTATTCAATATCGTTTTATCTTCAGGGAGTCTCGTTCTTTGCCATTTGCTACGGACCTTAAGTTTTTCTTGAACAAGCCTTTTTATGTGTGTGTTGTGTTATTCCGGTGGAATTTTACTTCTTTTTGGAGTAAATAGCCATGAAGCTTCCTGTAGTAGTTTGGTAAAATACTATACTACTTCCAAATTTTGTTAGATTCTGTTATACGGAAGTTTAACATGATATTTTCATTAATATACTGCTCAAATAGTTTCCAATTGGTTTGCTTAGGTACAAGTGCAAAGACGGATTTCTCCAAATGTTTTCAGTGCTTAACATTATTATAATAGTACTGTGATCAGAATTTAGATTAATATTTGACTCTATTTTACTGCATATATTTGATATTTCTTTCGTAACGATGAAATCTAGATCTGGGATTTTATTATGGTCATTAGGTCAGTACGTTGGTTCTCTAATTGATAAAAAGTCAAAATTTTGTTGTTGCATAATTTCGTCGGACTTTTAGTTAAAGCTAATCTTGATCCTTCCATTATATTTTTGGCGTTCCAGCCACAAACAACTAGAAAGTTTGGTCAAAGAGTAAGGAAAAACTGTTGGTATTAATTAGCCGATATTTTGGTTGACTATAGATTGCTGCTATACACTAGACTGGGAAAAGATTTGTTTTTTATTACAGCACATTGTATTTTATCTGTAATGTATAACTGCAGAGGGTAGTGTTTCAAAGCATTACGTATAATAACATCGGATCCTGCATCACCTTCTTCGTCAGGATGATTCACATAATATATTTTATAGTTTGATTTGATATTAAAAGGATATCTATTTGATGATCTATTGTTGATTTGTAAAAATAAGATAATTTATGTATGTGATTTGATAGCCCGTTTCCGTTCCAGGCCGCCATTCTTAGTACTCCAGCCATTGTTGCGCGAGTTTATTGATTACTGTTGTTAGCATGAATAGAATCATGCTGTTCTGGTTGAGCATTTGTGCAAACATATTTTTGAACTCATTCAGAAATTTTGTTAATTTCTCTGTTATATCTCCGTTTGGTCTTCTGCCTATCTCAGTTACCTGTGCATATGTATCGGTTGGATTTGTTTGCGAACTTGAATGGTTGGTTAACTTTGTATTGAATTCACATTGATTTGCGTCTGATGAATAAAGTTTCTGTGTCTGTATGGGTTGTCCTTGTATTTTGTTTTTGTTAGGTCCCGATAAACAATGCAGCCCTTATAGTTTGTTTGGTGGTTTCCATTAGAGCACATGTTGTTAAGAGTATTCTTCAGCTTTGTAAAAGCTTTTTAAGTCATAGGATTTCCCACATTTGACACAATTAAACAGTTTTATGCAATAAGTTTTTGAGTGATGATACTCTTGACGCCTGATACATTATATTACCGTTTTTGTAACTCAAGGTGGTTCTATCTTAATTTTTGTATGTTGTAACTGAAGAAAGTAAATTTCTTTTGGCTTTAAATCTATGAAAAATAACGGTAATAGCTCTTTGCTTTCTCTGTGTCAAGCCGCTATTACTGTGTTCAGGGCATTGATATCTTTTCATTATGATTTTGTCTCTTATCTCATTCACTACAACATTACTTGTAATCATGAATTAAAAACCTGTTCTAGCTATAGTTTATATGGTAACCACTGATTTTTAAACACAGTAGCTCTTTGCAATTCAAAGATCTTTTCTTCTGATTTAAAATAATTTCTGCACTACTTAGTCAATAAAACACCCACTTCTATGTCTTTGGAACTTTGAATTATTTCTTTCGTGATCTCCTATATTTTATTTTTAAAACTTTTAAAGTATTCTTCTATATTTACTTTTAGTATTTTTAAATTCATAGAATGTTTTTCTGCGTTTACCTTTCACTTCTCCAAAATTTTTGAAATTTTTGTTACGTTTGTCTTTACTTCTTCCGTTAAACTACAAAAATATTCTTCCGCGTTCACATTTATTATTTAAAATTTTGTATCCGATATTCTACTACTCAAACTTTTAAATTCTTTTTTTGCGTCTTTCGATTTTAAATATTTTTTTGTATTTGTTTTTTTAGATTTTTTGAATTTTTTTGGTTTACTCTTTCTTCGTGCAATCTCCTCAATTCTCTTTTTAAATTACCAGAGTAAGTTTCATAAGTTTTATTTTTCTAAATTGGTCTTTTAATTTTCTTTCAATGTTCCACATTAACGCATCTGTATCCATGGTTTTAAATATATATATTTGTTGATTTTCCCTTTTATGCCGCCTCTAAATCTCGCTCTTTTAACTCACTTTTAGTTCCGTCACTTGACTTGGATGAGAATAGTAATTTATTTAAATAGATTTTGCGTTCCAATGAATCTCATTTCTGACACCAAATTATAACGGATTCGGTTTATAAATTCGCTTACTTATTTTCACTTAACAATTATTTAACAACATACAGGCACTATTTATTTCTGCATTGAAATACTAGTTAATTATTTAACACACTAATACTAATTATCTACTTTCACTCACTGTAACGCAATTTTTATTTTACATTTTTTTATTCTCAAATACTTCCATACTAGCTCTAGAATTCTCGAGGCTCCACGTCAGCTCACCAAGCATATTTTCGTACCAAACTCCCCAAAACTGTTACAAATCCTTTCTTTTTAGCGTGTTTATCTGCTGCCCTACCAGATAAATTCAAGTTTCTGGACCTGACTATTATATTATTATTATTTTTAGTGTTTTTAGAAAAAGTATATTTTTAGGTAAAAGTGTATTTTTTTAATTGGATTAGAGATTATATATATATATATATATATATATATATATATATATATATATATAAGAGAAGCATATTCTTAGTATTATTAGGGTCACTTTTTTATAATTTTGTGTAGTTATTTTTCCATTTTTGTTTTTATTCACCATTATAGAACTTTATTTATAGTTTGGTTAATGTTGTTGTAATTTCTTGTCGTTATTAAGAGTAGCAAATATATGTATTTTTTACTTCTTTGTTATTTACTTAAAAGGTAATTGGTAAAATTATTGTTATTTTTCTATTATCTTTTCTTATTGAAATAATTGGACTTTATAAATACATAACTAACGTTTTAAATTTATGTACCACCTAAATATTTTATTTATTTTTAAGAACTAAAGTTGCGTATTTAATTTATAGACAACTGTCTATTACCTGTTGACAGGTAATTGATCTGTTGATAGATTGGCTTTAATTAATTTTGTTACAAATTCGTGATACTGAATTTTGTCTTGTTTTTCACAAAATTATATATAGGTTAATAAGAACCCATTTTCCCTACTTTCTATTGGGCAGATTGCCCTTCTAGGACACTGATTTAGTTAAAAATTTTCCATTTAAAATTCTGAGCACTTTGCTGCTTGCTTATAGTTCACTAGTTAGAATTGCATTTATCAATCACTGTTATTCCTAATACTACTAGCATTGCTATATAACTTATTATGCGACTTGTAAGAGACAGAACCAAAATAATTTTATATTTTTGTTTAAACTTGTTTGAAATATTTATTCTTATTCATTTTTTATCTTTTAATTTTCTCTTTAATAGTATAAAACCAGAAATATCTCGTTTTGTTTACTAACCTTGAGCTTTTTGTATAAGATTTGTAATGTTTTTTCTTGAATTGTATTTAACATGCACATTGTAAGTAGGGGAAAAATACTATTAGTACGAAACATCTTAATATATACTATATGGCCAAAAGCATCTAAACATTTTTTTAGAGAAGTAGAACTGACTGTTGCGCGCACTAAAAAGTCATAGAACCAGATAAAAATGCAAGAAATAGTATTTGCACGCCATACACGTGTATTACATTAAAAAAATAAATAGGCAGAGTTTAATAACTTTGAACGTAGCATGATTATGGGGCAACAAATCAGACCGTAATGTCGCTGCCTAAATCAACTGTAAATAAGATCATTATAAATTGGAAGATGTAGGCTTCATAAGTACATAAGCACGACTAATACCAAACCGCTGACATTAGTCTAATGCTCACTATTATTGGATTGTGGAACTATGGAAACAAGTTCTTTGAAGTAATAAATTTTACTACACAACCTGAAAATGCGATGAACGCGTTAGTGTTTGGCATATTCTAGGAGAACGCTTTTTATCCGAATTCTTCAAGTGCCATCTCCGCTTCGGAGGTTGGCAATCATATTGGCTATTCTAATTTTTGGTATTGCTACTCGAAACAGTTGACCAGAGCTGCAGCCAAACCATTCTCGTAGATTGCGCAGCCATGACATTCGTCTTCTACCAACGCTTCTTTTTCCCATGATCTTGCCCTGTATTATAAGTCGTAGTATGTTATACCGTTCTCCACGCATGATATGTCCCAGATATTGGAGTTTTCTTTCTTTGACTTTATTTGTAATTTCCTTCTCCTTTCCCATTCTTCTCAGTACCTCCAGATTTGTCATTCTATCCGTCCACGATATTCTTAAAATCCTCCGGTAAGTCCACATCTCGAAGGAGTCAAGTTTGTTTAATGCGGTTTGATTTAACGTCCACGCTTCCATATCATACAAAAGTACACTAAACACATAGCATCTGAGCAGCATATCTTAGGTTGTTTATTGGTGTTCCATTTACCTTTATTCCCGCAGTTTCAGATTCCAGGGCTATTTTCATTATTTCCTCTGAGTAGGCGTTAAATAGACTGGGCGACAGAACACAATCCTGCCTGACACATCTTTGAATTTCAGTTGCTTCTGATGTTTCGTTTCCTATTCGTACTGTAGCCTTCTGGCTGTAATATAAGTTTGATATTAGTCTTATATCTTGATAATCTAATTTCTTATTTTTGAGAGTTTCTATGAGTGCGTCGTGTCTAACTCTATCAAAGGCTTTATTATAGTCTATAAAGCATAGATATACACTTTGGTTAACATCCAAGCATCTCTGAATAAGCACGTTGAATGCAAATAGTGCTTCTCTTGTCCCCACTCCATTTTGAAAACCAAACTGTGTTTCACTGATATCTGCTTCTAGTTTCCGGTGTATCCTAGAGTGAATGATTTTTAAGAGAATTTTTAGTGTGTGAGACATAAGACTTGTAGTGCGGTAATCACAGCATTCTTTGGCATTAGCTTTCTTTGGCATACTTACAAACGTTGAGATTAACATTTCTTGAGGTATAATTCCGGTTTTATATATTATGTTGAATAGATTTACCAGTATATCTAGATTCTCTTCGTCAATTAGTTGTAGGAGTTCACTTGGTATTTCATCTGGGCCTGGGGCTTTACGATTTTTCATTGTTTTCATTGCATGTATTATTTCGCTTTTTGTTATGTCTGGTCCTATATCTTGGTCGGTGTGTGTATGTTCGGGTTTTCTTCTCTGATCTCTGAATAATTCTTCTATATATTCTTTCCACCTACACAATTTCATAGCATTTTCTGTTATTATATTTCCTCCTTGTTTAATAGTATGTTGGCATTCTTTTACGTGTTGTACCACCTATTTCATTTACTTTTTTATGTAGGTTAAACATGTCATGCTTAATTTGAAGGTTTTCTATTTCTTTACATTTTTCAGCGTAACACTGTTCTTTTGCTGCTCTTATTTTGCTTCGTATTTCCCTCTGTAGATTTTGGTACATGTTTTTATTTCGATTTTTGTATCTTCTTCCTTGTTCCATTAAGTTCAAAATCTCGTCTGTTATCCACTCTTCCCTTTTATACCTTGCCTCTTTCAGTAGCTCTTTGCTAGGTTTTAGGATTGATTCTTTGAAGGATACCCATCGTTGTTCTACTTTGTTTTCTGCTTCAAGTTCAGTATTAATTTTTGATAGATTTTTGTTGATCTTTTGTTTTAGCACTTGTTGTAGGTCTGTTGCCTTGAGGAGTTCTACATTAAGTTTATTTTCGTTATTCCTTATATTAACCTTTTTTAAGGTGAGATGAAATTTGGCAACTAGGGGGTTATGATCGGAAGATACGTCCGCTCCCGGGTATGTTTTCACAGATCTAACTGCGTTTCTGTATCGTTCATTTATTAATATGTAGTCGATCTGATTTCGAACAATATTGTCTTCGTTGTCTGCAGGAGATTTCCATGTGTATAGCCGTCGTTTAGGCAGTTTGTAAAATGTGTTTAGTACTATGAATTTGTTTTCTTGGCAAAACTCGAATAGACGATCTCCTCTTTCATTGCGAGTACCAAGTCCATAGGGTCCAACAATTGTTTCAACTTTCCCTTCCTCAATTTTGGCATTTATATCACCCATGACCATTGTTATATCTCGTGTTGTTGTACTTTTAAGTACCTTTTGTATTTCAGCATAAAAGTTTTCAATTTCATCGTCTTGTTTATCTGCCGTGGGTGCATAAATTTGTATTATATTAAGTTTTCCATGACAAGTTAGTAGCTGTAGCAAAATAATTCTTTCTGAAACAGGTGTAAACCCGATAACTGATTTGTTTCTTTATCGACCATTATTGCAACTCCGTGTCTATGCTGCCTATCGTTGCTTCCTGAGTAGTAGATCTTCCCTTTTCTGATTGCAGGTTCTCCTGTGTTGGGCCATCTAGATTCCGAAATTCCCAAAATGTTTATCTTCATCCTACTCATTTCTTGTTCGACATTTTGTGTTTTACCAGGTTCATACATGCTGTTAACGTTCCAAGTAGCGATCTTTATTTCTGTCTTGTATATATTGATAGGTGTAGTCGAATATATCCGAATATATTGTGCCAATCGTCAAGTTTAATAAAGGTTTGAGGGTGTTTTTTGTGATACGGTCTGTATCCTTTAGTTCGCGCAGCCAGAAAAATAAACGACAAGATGTACCTTAATATTCTTAACAACTTTGTACTTCCAACTCTCTGATATTAGTTCGAGGAAGGTCGTATCCTGTACCAACTAACCTCAATACAATTGAACACGTTTGGGAAGAATTAGAACACCCACATTTAGAGGCTGAACTTGCTGCAGCTTCCATGGAGGCAGTTTCTACGGACATATATCAAAAGCCTTTCCAAAAGAGTGCATGTTGTAACCGATGCTAAGGGTAGAGCGACATCCTATTAGTACATACCATATGAGTACTATTAACCATATTATGTAACAAAGTATACCCGTTACACAATGCAGATCATTATTATAGTATCTGTATGCTTATAAATAATAAATAGATGTACACTAAAACAGTAGATTTTATAGAAGTATTTTGGTTTATCAGGGATATCTGTCTGATTATACTGTGTTTTTATTACTATTATTTTTTTAATTTTAAACTTTTGTAGCTTTTTATGCATTATTTTGATTTAGTTACAGTCTTTCTTCCATATTATTTATATTATTTTCTGTTTTAGCACATTTTTGGTTTTTTTAAAATTATTATAAGTTAAAAATTGAATAAACAAAGGTTTCAGCAATACTCGTATATTAGTTTGCCCATACATTTGTTTGTAATATCATGAATAACTATTGTGTCACTTTTAAACGGAACTGATTTGAAAGATGCAATAATTCGCGGAATTAATGCTGAACATTACATCACAGCCGTAGTTTTATTGCCTCGTATCTCTTTGTGTCGCACGCAACGGACAATAACGCAGCATAGGAGCAACTTTTACCGATTATTATTGTCTCCGTCGCCATCACCGTGACATACCCACCCTTTAATTCGTTATCATTGAATCTGGCAATTTTCCACAGACCATTAACCTCGACAATGGTTGCAAATAGCGAAGCTGGTGTGACAGTGAGGGCGTGCCTGATGGATGCGGCCAGCAAAACGATATCTCAAGTGCTTCCAAGGTGGCCACTTCCTGGTGACCTGCGGAGTGCTGGGGTCACCGCTACATCACAGGCACCGTGCTCGTTCATGCTCCCATTGCCGGGACACGACGCGCCGTAATTGCTTATCTTAATTCCAAATTAATCGACGGCGCTGTTTTGCACATTCTTCGCCGAGGAATTTGTTGTCATAGAAATGGCGTGTTCGCGTACAAAGGGCAGCTGGAAAGTTACATATTTTTGACCTGCGGAAAGGCACAAATTATATTGGCATCAAAAATAATAATTAGTTACTACTAACTTAGATTAATCATTAGTCATAGTCTACTTTTTAATCACACAAACAAGTCTTTAAATGTTATTGACAGAGTACGTACAATAATGTTTTGTATTGTAATAAGCAGATTAATATAAGCAGTAATAATTAATTGTTTAATAGCAATTATAATAAATAGAAAGTTGTAGTCAAGCTATCAATTAACAGTAAGGACTTGAATGTAAAAATATACGACTAAACAATTTTTTATTAATATGTGTTATTATGTTCTAATATTAATGTAAGCAAGTACTAACTCAGATTATAAATACTGTATTTGTAGTTCTACACCATTAAAATTTTTTATTTATTTTGGAGTAAACCAAATATATTGCAGTTTTTAAAAACCAAAACGACAAAATGTTATCATAGTTATAAAAAATGTGTCGTTTTCCTTCGTCAACTAGAAAATAAAGAAAAATCAATCAAGAATTTATCAATTTTAAAATTAATTTGCTTATACACTAACGACAAAAAAGAGTAAAGAATCCCGTAATTAAAAATTGACTAAACAATAATACATATAAAATTAAAAGACAACTGGGCAACCAGAAAATAATGCTTATAAAAAAAAACAGATTGCTGATCTTAGTTCAGAAAATATAAGAGTGTAGAGAACAACAAGAAGTACAAAAAAAATAACCACAATGTTTACAGTAACTGCTTATGATGTCTGTACTCACCCTATTTCCGACCACCGTCCACCTGGAAGCAACCAGGAACCACGAAGGGTTTAGCATCATATCCGCATACAACTCGCTGATGCACAACTGATGTCTGCTACAGGAAGACCTGTATCGAATCTTTCAACATAACATCGTCACTGTCCTGGCCGATGATTTAATTGAAAAACACACCTAGTGGAACAGTCAAGTGGCCTGGTGATGGATGCCTTTCAGAATCCATCCACTACTTTTTCACGGGACGCCCAGATATCCTTGACTTAGTCATATTCAAAAATGTACCTATCCAGCACGCGTCAGACAGCCGGAGTGAGCTGAATTCAGATCACAGCCCAACTTTTCTGATGCTAGGAATTCCATAAGGAGCTAATGATGTTTGCTTTAAGACAAATTTCGTTACTCATTTTTACCGTCTATCTACGCCAGCCCATGGGGTCGGCCTCCATCATCCTTTTTAAAAACGACCTGGAGGCAGTCTACAGCTTCGAAACCGCCATTCAAGATTCTATCCGTTTCGCTTGAAAAAAGATCTCTGTTGGCGACAAAAGCCTGGAGAACTAAAGAAGTGAATCCATGAAAACTACATGGAACCCGAACGTACAAAGTAATTACTGCGGAAGTCGCCAAGTTCCAACATGCCACCTGGAAGAGCAAGTTGGCTGATAAGTCACTCTGAAGAACGGTTAAGGTATTGTGCAGCGAGTTTTCCATAATGCCATATGTCCACTGTAAAATCGGCATGGCACACACGATAATTGAGAAAGCTGAAAGCGATCAAGGCGTTAAATTCGACTATCTTGAGTTCATTGATTGTGTCGTTTGATGCCTGCGAAAGCAAAAAACCGAAATGTATCAAGCCAGCGATCATCCAAGAAGTCCTTCAGACGATGGGAATGCTGAAGATCCAGAAATGTGTGGGCCAGATGGCATTCCCAACTTTACCATCAAAGATTTTGAGTTTGCGACATTATTTCCGCCAGTGGAAGATGGTGGAGGTCGCATTCCTCTCTAAACCAGAAAAGACGGCACCTTCTCAGGATTATAGACCCATCAGTCTGCTACCAAATCTGGGGAAGGCAGTGGAGAGCACCATCTACCATCGTCTGAAGACAGCGGTCAAGCGCCTAGAGCTCATCCAAAAAGGAATTTTGTACAGAACACATTACATTTTTCACTGGTTTCTAAATGCGGCTAAAGGCTTTGACAAGATGTGGCACAACGAACTAGTTTACATAATCTCCTCAGCATCTATCCCGCTGCCGATTGACCAGTTAATTGGGCCTTTCCTATCAGGCAAAATTTTTTTGTTCAAAATCGGCTGCGTGATATAATCGAAAGCGCGACTTTGCGCCAAAGTACCGTAAGGATCTGTGCTGTCTTCGACCCTTCTCAACATGTAAGTCAGAGATATGTCGACCACGTCCTCCGCGACGCTAGCACAGTTCATAGATGACACGGCGTTGATATCCATCTCGCTCAAATCCCGCCAGCGTTGAACAGTCTTCAACAAGAATTTGATAATTTCGAGAATTGGTTTGGACGATGGCGTGTTCAAACCAATCCGGATAAAAGTGCAGCGGTGGTATTTACCAGAAGGACTCGACAAAAAACTTAGGTCCGGCCACTATTTTCAAGTGCGCTATCCCCTGAAGAAAGAATGTCAAATATTCAGGTTTTACCATGGGAGCTAAACTTACCTGGTGTTCCCACATAGAGAAGGTAACTAAAAAAGCCAAAGCAACAAAACATTCCTTAGTTCGCTATTTTAACACAAAATCAAGCTATCACAAGGAAATAAAATGAGAATTTATAAAAAATTTATCACAAGTCCACTGATGATGTATGAGGCATATACCAAAGGATACGTTGCAAAAATTCACAGGTGATCCGGACGCTGTGGTTCACTTTTTTTTCCGTAATTCCCCAGAAACACAGTCCTCCATAGAGATATAGAACTTCCCATTATCAGAAAGTTTATAAAAAAGAAAACGACGAAGTTATATGAAAGATAAACTATCTTAAAAGAAATCTCTTGGCTATAAGCTCACTATAAATACCACCCTTTAGTATCTAACAAGAAAATCACTTGAAAACTCAAGTGTGACATATAACGCTTGTTTGAGAAAAGTCTACTTTCCTCAATCATGGAAACACACAACAATTTTTGTTATCAGACGAGAAAAAATTGTACAACTACAGACCCATAAGTCTGTTGACTTTAATATCTAAATCGAACATACTGCACACCTTTCAATTCCGCTTGTGAAAAGCTTATTCAACTTACTATCAGTTATAAATAGTTAGTAAATTTATCTAACATGACTTTGAAAACAAACAATATGTTGTAGTAACTTTTCTAGGCGCCACATAGGCCTTTAATAGAAGTTGGGACAAAGGCTTCTTTTAGATATCGACGTACCAACTAACCTCAAAGCCATCATCTTCTTTTTGGAACATCAATCTTTCGTTGAAGTCATTTCAAGTTTGTGTGAAACCAAAAACATTTGCGTTGCTGTTTTACAAAGTGATATACTAGGTATATAACATTGCTTTTTAAAATAAACGCTCGTAACACATAACTACATCAAGAATTAGGCATCGTATCCGTGGAAAAGTTTATTGAAAACTATGCTAATGAATGCTAATAATAGTAATGAAATAATTCAAACAAATTTCCGCACCATACGCAAACGTAAATTACCCCAAGATATAGTTCCACTAAATCACCATTACATTATTGTTATTTTTAATTAATTCCTCTTGGGACCGATAGTTAGACTTATTATAAGTTCCTAACTGCACATATATCCCATTTTATCGTATGTTTAACAATTTAATATTTCTTAATCTGACAATAAATTAGAAAATAAAAACTATTGAAAGAATTAAGTGCAAAATTTTAATAAAATTAAATATTTTCCTAAAAAGAAAAATTTCAAATTATATTATTAAGTTATTGTATTATTATAACTTACAATTAAAAATCAAGTTGAATATTCTTGTTTTTTTTATTAAAAGAAAAATATGAAATAATTTTATTTAAAATAATAAAGAAAATTTTTCGTAACGTTATGATGAATTTTCCCCTTAATTGCTATAATTACAAAATTTTCTAATTAAATTAATATCTTACTGCAGTATTCATTTTTTTGTGAAATTTTTATTGCCTATGAAATATGCTTTTGCTTTACCTTAATTTTAATAATCCATATAATTACTCTAATGACCAAACTATTAAAACACATAACTTTCTCACCCCGCAAAATTAATTAGTTAATTGTGTTAATTTTTTAGTTCTTTCATTTTAAGTCAATTAAAAACTCACGTCATGAACACTATATTGTGGTAGTAAAAACTCTACAAAATTTTATTACCTTAACTTTGCTTTGAAAGCGTCTGAACTTTTATTGAAAATATTACGTAGAGGTCTGATTTACCTCTATGGCTTAGTGTAAGAAATGCATGCAAAAGTTTTTCCTTTAAAAATTGCGGTAATTGTTCCCAGAGGGCACACATGCTGGGATTGGTACGTGCGGTTGTGAAGAATCTCCTTGGATGTAAATAGGCAGAAATGATTCTTAAGTGTACTTGTTCTTGACTTTAGGCGCAGACTAAGGACATTTCAATCACATCTTGAATTGCATGTAACTAGCAATTCGACGTTAATGCTACCTCGGCCCTCATTACTCGGCAGTATAGAAGAATGACTTCATATGATTTCTGTCTAACTGCATAAGTTTGTTACTTCCTGATTAATATTGATAATGACTTTGGTATTATCTAACCATAATTATTAAATCATAAATTTTGGTAATTTATTGTTCTGCTTTATTAAGTTTCTGTTGATCATTTACGAATTTTCCATAGAAAATTGAATTTCTGACACAAATATTCTGTTCAATGTTTTATTAAACCATCACACAGAACAACGCTTGTTAATTAGTCAACAATCAATTTTGAAAATGATATAGTGCAAATTTTTACCCGCATTACTTTCCGAGTAATTTCTACTCGTACTGCTGCGATTACTTAATAGACCGCGGTTTGCGTTAAAATACTTTAGCGTTCAGGTGTCCCATAGAATGAAATCTCAAAGAGGCAGGCCTGGTGGCCTAGCTGGTCATGTGATGCTACCATGTAGTGAGATCAAGCGGCTTGGAAACATTTGTCGTAGAAGATATTCTCGCCGTTTGTGCGGTAGCTCCAGCTTGCTGGAACCAGAGTAATGCATTTCCACTCGTTAGTTTAGACTCCAGGAAAAATTACGTAGCAGCACACCAAACAGTTATTGTGGAGAGGTCGCTCATAAAGTTGTCGAGGATCTTGAGTAACCCACTACCGAAATTCTGCTTATTGAGAGTTTCATCAGTACTGAGCACAACAGCGTTGACTAGAATATTTGCCAGCTTGTCCTGGTAAGCAGCCTGTTGGGCCTACCACTCACATTTTTAAGTTCCTAGACCACTATCATTTTGTATGAATGGAACATAAGATCGCAGCTTAGAATTCTCCGCGTGCTTCGGTCAAATATTTCCAAAGTGGAAGCAGCTCAGCGGCGGAACGTTGTAATGATGTGACAACTCCAGGTTCACCGCTGCGAAATTCTCGGGTGTCCGAACACTACCAGGTTTACTGGGTTTTTTATGTTTGAACCAGCCTATTGAAAATTGTGCCCTACATGTTACCGTTTGCTTAGTTGGAACTCTTCCGCGACGATCTACTCCGAAACGACGAAATAGCGGCTTCTTTACAATCCTAGAATTATCATTTTAAAAATAAGTCATTAACACAAAGGCACGGTGTTTACCACTCGACACCATGATAGGTACTAAAATGGTACACCTTATGCTGATCAAGGATGTACCACTCGAGCCTCGGCTAGCAATACATTACGCGTGTCGATGAAGAAGGATACCTAGAAGAAACCTCTCTTTTAGGTTCATTATATTAAAATTGGTTTGCATTTCTTGGGTATTTTTTCTATTCACCTTTTTTTAATAAAGGAAAGAATGTTGAACAAGAAAAATTTACTAAGATCGATTAACTCTATGCAGAAAATTATCAGGAGCATTAATAATTTTTTTTATTATAAATAAATTTAAAAATTGCCTAATGTAGATGTTAATGGTTGGCTAGGTTATTATAGTTCCTAAGAAAACATGGCGCTATTGAGGAATGATCTTCCTACAACATGAAATGATCATTGATATAATTATTCACAACCTCATTTACACAAAATCCTTCAGCAATATTTTTTATAGTGACATAAAATACATCTAAAACTTTTTTATTTTTTATAAGGATTTATTTTGCAGTGTCATTATCATTAGCAGCTTTAACAGTATATTTTTGGTAACCTAGTTGTATAATTTGTCTTTTATCACAGAAAATATTTGATTTTTAAAGTAAAAATTATTAGAATTATTATGTTATTTAATTAAGTTTTTTTTAATATTTAGACTGGTACAAAAATGTCTTATAGTAAAATGTATGAAAATAATTCAGTTTTAGTTTTAATTTTTAGATAAAGTTTCCTGAAGTTCAAATCTATTAGTGTATTGTTTAAAGTTGTGTTTTTTTTAATAGAGGTAAAATATTAAAATAAATTTTCAGAATTATTATAAAGATTGCATGTATATTAATTCAATTAAATTTCTGTTTGTATGGCGATTTGTTTACGTTTCTATAATACCAGTGATCAGGCAGTTTTTAAATGTTTATACACTTTGTGTCCAGGAGTTTGAAAAAGTTGTAAACAACGAATATTTAGAACTAACTCTTAGATTTAATAATCTATGTACTCTCTGCATTTATAATAATGTCAAATTTAGACATTGTGTTATCTAGAAAACTACATGCGCAATCTGTTCCTCTTTTTGTAAGTAAAACAAGTCCTCCAGATCTATTAACTATAGAGTACGCCGGTATAGATGTAATAGATGGGTTCCTTTTTTTTCCTACCGTAGTTTTTTCCATCTGTCTTTTTCCCTCTCTCCCTCTTTGGCTTTTCTCCCTTTATGGATTAGCCGTTTGCAATCTCGACAATTGCTTGTCTTTCACGTTTCCTTGTACCTCCATCCTCCATCATCGTTTTCTTGATACTCGCTTTACATTTAACTGCTGGTCGGCCCTTTCCATAACAGATTTCAGCCATCTTTTATTACTTTTTTTTTTGTAAATGGGCATACCAGCTCAAGATATTACGCCTTAATTACTTTGAGCTGTTTATCTTTGAGCCCCATTTCCTTCATTGCGTCTCATATTGTTTCCCTTGAAATATTATTATTGTGTACCTTCTATAGATTTATAAAAATTATATGAGTTTTAGTAGATTTTATCCATATACGACCTTCCCAATTTAAATCCACTTTATTGTTAAATGAATTCTTTCATTAGATCTTTCATCTTATTTTTTATAACTCTTACTGGTAGCCCCACCATCGTTGGTAATATATTTATACCTCTATAGTTACGCCATAGCTTTTTGTTTTTCTTTTTTTGGTGTACTGATACACTATATAACTTTATTTATTCTCTAATCTTTGTATTCCCTAAAACATTTAAAGTATTATTTCTATTAGGTTTCGTCAAATACACCTTACTAATTTTACTCTAACGTTTCCTGGTCCCGTTGATTTACTATTTTATTATGCTTGTCTCTTTTTTAACTTTTTGATTTCTCTATTTTAATTGTCATATACTGAGTTCCTTTCTCTTGTAAGAGTATCTTATAGTATTTTATCCATTTTCTAGGTATTATTATATTTAGCGTTATATTGCTCTTTGTGTCTTGTTTTAAGCTAAAAATTACTCTTTAGGTGTCTTTAGATTTATTGAATTCAATTATTACTTATGTTTTTACATACATTGACTTAGTGTTCATTTTTCTCTTGTTTTACTTGCCTTCTACATTCCATATACTATTGTCTGGATGCTAATATTTTTCCCTTAGCTATTCGAAATAATGGATTTTTTTTATTTTTGTCTATTTTCTTCTATTATTTTTCATTACTTTTATTTTCAGAGTTTCGTATGCTGCATTGCCAACGCCAGTTTTTGTATTCTAGTATGTTACATTTAAGTGCAGTTTTAATTTATTTTGAAATAGTTTTTAATGCTATTCTATTTTATATCTTAGATATTTTATTTCTTCTAACTGCTCTATTCCATTTTCTTCTGGTGGTCTCTGTTCCTTTGCAGATAAAGGTTCCTATAACCATAGGGTATTGCAAACTGCATTCTGGTTGTCGTTATGCTCTTAAATCTTTTATTACCAACATATCGGTAATAAATGTTAGTCCTCGTGTAGAATAGACCCAAATATATTTGTGAATGTTTTTATACTGAAAGAAAGAGTTGGCCATCATTAATCTATGTTCTTCACATAGAATAAGTAAGCGCATTCGATTCCATTCCATTTTCAAACATTTCTTTTTCAAATTGTTTAAGTATTTTATCATTGTTTTCCTTCCCACTCTGCTATTAAAGTCTCCGATTATATTACTTTCAGCTCACTGTGGTTGCTAACACTTTCTATATCTTTGTCTTCTTTTCTTTCATCTGCCAGTACGTCATTTACAACATATATAATTGTCGCATTTTGTCCATGTAATTGTTATATTAATTTTTATTATTCTTTCATTTATTTTATTCCACATTTATTCGTTTTTTTTTTTAAATTAATACGATTATCTCGATTTTTGCTCTTTTGCTTGAGGCTACTTCACTCAATCAGTATTTCCCGTATGTTTCCTGACATTTTAATTTATTATTGGTTTTTGTTAATAATAATTTGAGATTTATTTTTTTTATTTATATTATTAATTTTGTTCGCTAACCTTTGCACGGTCCATGTTCTTATTCTTAAAGTCCCCCTTCTTCTTCGTCATTCCTTATTAATTTTTTCTACTTTTGTACTTACTTCTGTTCTTAATTAACATTTAAAACTGGTTTTAAATAATTTTGCGTAGAACTAGCTCCTCGTATCTGATAGAGTTTCTTCTAAATAAGGTGTAAATTTTCACCTGAAGGTGTTACATTTTTATGATTTTTGTTGGAGTATTAATTTTTAACGCCCTGGAAGATTTGTGGAATTAGCAACATACTCTGGGCCAAACGCTGTTGGTAGCAGTTGCGAGAAACCAATAGTGAAAGATGGGTATCCTGCAAAAACAAGTTGCCGAAAACATCTTTCTGATAACAATATTGAATTGACCCATAAAGTCTTATTTTTGTAGCATAATCTCTTCACCCCCTGAGTTTTTTAAATATTTTATATAAAAAAAATAATGTAGAAGAATAGTCGTCGTTAATATACTTTATTTCTAAAAAATGTAACTAAAATTATAGCATATCTTAAATCGCATACAAAATCAATGAGTAGGTCTTAAAATCGTTAAAAAGTAAGCGTTTCAGAAAGCAAAATAACTAAGTTACCTAACATTGTACTTTCTTTCTCTATGTGACTTATTGCTTTGAATTTTTTACGTGGTTTTGAAAATAAAAATGATGTTGATCATTCACTATAATAGTGGTTTTTAAGAAGTCATTGATATTGTGTGGCATATAGAGAAAGATAAGAAACCAAATATGAAACGTAACATAATCGTAAAATTTCGTTTAACCTCGTGTTACCGTTTATGTTTAGTCTGTTATTTTTTGACGAGCTTTGCGGTTCAGGCGACTTTTTTATTCGGTCTCTTCGAGTAACCAGGGACGGTTTTTTGAATATATTTATATTTAAAAAATTGTGTATCTAGTTATCACAACTGATAATTTATGCTTGGTTTTAATATGCAGTATCTCATCAATAAACAATTATTTAGATTAATTCTGTGGAAACTGCTTATAGTAAAATTAATGAATTTGAGAGTGGTACTACAGACAAAAAAGTATGTAAAAACAGTTGCTTATTAGATTTTTTAATGTTTTTATATTTTTGGTAAGGTCATTTGGGTTAAGGATCATAATTTGTAAGGTTCGCTTTACTTCTTTTCATATCGATCTCACGCTGTTTCCATTCTACTTGAGCTAAACCATAACAGATGACTTGATTCGTATGAGAAATAGTCCCGGCTCAAATTACCAGGTATTGTTTTAATGTGGATAGATGAGCTGTATACCCTTTTTGGCATGAAGAATCTCGAAATATGCAATTTAGTTAACTGTACATAACGCGCTAGCATCTCTAGCAGCCTCCCCAAAGCTCGACTGGAGGTCTGCAGTTGCAAGTGCGCGGTATCAAATTTCTAATTTTAATTATACATTCTCAATTCTGCAAATAATGACGGACAATGGTGCGACCCAAATAGCTGTTTCGCGCATTACGCAAATGGGCTGCATGCATTACGATGCGCATTATCTCGCTATCTGGGCAGGTACCACGGCAACATAGGTGGGCGAGCTCGGGAGGCTGCAGACAGTTTGTCGTCCATTATCCCGGCATTCCTTCGATCACGATCCGGCAATTTGGACAGCGGGCCGGAATTTCGCAAGGCGCGGGCAAATGGCTTAATTAGGGCTCAATTAAGACGCGAGCGCGGCCCCACAAAGGCCGCCGGCGCGGCCGCGCCGTCGAACTGCGGCAAGGCGCCCCGGAGTGTGTCACAACATCGCCGTGGTGGTTCTTAGAAGTTGCAATACGTATTGGGTTTCATTGGGCTTTTGCGACACTCGAGCGCGGTTATATTTTACGCTTTGATTTATTTACGATGATTGTAGCGCCGTTCCGGCGAAACCAATCGTTACGCTCCTGTTATCACTTAATTATTGCCGCAGCTCGCGAAGCAATTACTTTCGGAGTGATTCAGTGCGCCAGACTATGAGCTCTCCAACTTTCTCAAAGTACCAGTTTTCAGCTAACAATTGTCGTCGCCTTATTAGGCCTTTGCTAACGCACCTGAAAGTATTCCGGTCGTGCATGGCCTAAGCTATCAGAACTGCTCTTTATAACAGTAAAAATACACGGTGTGTTGGTTAAATAAATAACTGCACGAAATCAGATAACAGATGTCTTTATCTCCAAATGATTTGAATTAATTGGCTATATATTTGAAAATTCAACGTCAATTTTTATAAATTGGACATAATTTTAAATTATATATTTCCTTATATTTTTTCTTATTTTATTCTTGTCTCGCTTTAGATAATATATTGCATTTTTAATTTCTTTTAAGTATCTTCTCTGCATTTAAATCATTTCATTGACGGACATTTCACATACATATCAATTTTTTATACCCTGTAAGTTTACTCTGCCATTTTAAAATTTACAAATTCATAACTTGATTTGATGTTAAAGACAACAATTTATTTTATAAAGCGTCAACATTTCTGTACAAAAGTAGGTTTCTTAGAGGTCCTTAAAAATCGTTTACGCTTTCTATCATATTTTTGGTTGGCCAAAATTTTTATTTAGGCAAGGAAGTTTTGAGTTTCGAGAATAATGTAGAAGAATTTCAAACAATCCAGCTAATTTTGCTCAGCAACACGTCCAGGATACTTTGGTGCATGGTTGCAGTAAAACAATTTTTGTCATTGTATCATGTTTTTTACAATCGCGGCTTTCAGTTTCTCCAAGTTCGCTTTTTGCTTTTTCTGGAGTCCGTCCCCAGATTAATGGACCACTATTAAGATTGCTTTTTCGATTTTAGTTAATAGTAGTGAAAAAGAGTCTTTATGCCCACATATGCAATTGTTGCTGTTGTCTTCTTAAAGTATGTCAAAGAGAGTCATAGTTACGACCGCAACAGGGGGGTCTGGGGAGGCTGTTGAGCCCCCCCAGTACACCCATACCCTGCTGGTGCCGGATGCAGTACCAAGTATCCTTATTTCCGAGTCTCCAAACACGAACCGGGAGGTTATACCCTCCTTACAGTACGACCAAATTAAGGTCCGCACACCAACAAGCATGCACCCGGACAGACGTGCAAGTCGAGGCTGGGAAGCTCAGATACCGAACTATGCTCCTATTTCACCAGGTCAGAGTACCGGAGGTGTTACGGTTCCGCCCGCCAGACCGACAATAAGGTCGGTATAATTGACGGGCGGTGGGGGCAGGCCGAAGCCTCCCCCGCTTAAGGGCATGCTCGCACGAAGGCCAACAAGTCCCACCTGTCCCTAAAGCGGTGCCACCACCCCTAAGAGTCCAACACCATCGAAGGGGAACCGGGAAGCCGCCCCGGTTGGCTACCCCCCTCTCCTTAGTCCTCGTGTCGGTAAGGTTCCCCTTACCACGTTTGACGAGTACCCGTCGAGGTCACTCTCGTGATACCTCTACCCCTCTGTTACTGACTAGCGGCATCCATTGCCCACAATTGTGGGATTGGGTAGCTCCACTAGCAGTTTTACGGGTATCATGCGCCACGGGGTAAGGCGCACTACCCACTCGTGTCGGTAAAGTTTCCTTTACCACGTTGGACGAGCGGCCGTCGAGCTCACTTGCGTGAGCCTCTACTCTACATCTGTTGATACTTGTTGCGCCCGTTACCCACACTATTGTGGGATAGGGTGGCTCGAAGCACCTTTACGAGTCTGCGTCGTAGAGTGAAACGCAGCCCCACTCGTGTCGGTAGAGTTTCCTCTGCTACGTTGGACGAGCAGCCGTCGAGGTCGCTTGGGCGAACCTCTACCACATATCGCTACTGCTACCGGCGTCCTTTGCCCACAAGTGTGGGATCGGATGGCCTGCATAACAGTTTTAACGGGATAACGCCATGTGGTCTAACGTCTCCGTAGGCCTTGGGCCTAATCGATGTAGCAAATACTCCAGTCGATAGTACTCGTGTTGGCAGGATTTCTCCTGCCTCGTTTGACGAGTTGCCGGCGAGGTCACTTGCGTGAACCTCTACCCCACGTCGCATCTGTTACCCACGGATGTGGGATAGGGCAGCTGCACCCGCAGTTTTATGGGTAAACGGTGTGGTCTCCCGTTTACCCGCAACTACTCAACTACATGTACAGTGCATTTTATGGACAACAATTTATAGTTTTTGCCCTTTAAGCAATCTTTCATATAACCACAGTTCCACCACAATTTAATATACACAGATAAATGGACATAATAGAACAACAAATTAGTTTAATTTTTTTAAATCAGATATTTTATTGAACAATCCATTCACAAAATATTAAGAACAAAAAACTCATTTAATATTTCTTTGTTAAAAATAGTGTCGTAAGAGCAATATTTATTTTGTAATTTTAATGAGAAAATTGTAGTTTGACGTGATAAACAGAAAAAGTCACATAGCGTGAGCTCCTTGTCTACTAAGGAAAACACAATCAATGATAAATTGAATGCAACAGCAAGTGCAGAACAAAAAGGGGCACTATCTTGCATAAAAATGAGGTGACATTCAAAATGGATACAGTTTATTAAATAAAAGCTGGGTCTAGAAACAGATTGGATTTTATAAATTACTACAGCACTTTTGTTAAATGTTTCTACAGCCTATTTTTTAATACCAAAAAATTTATTAAATATAATTTTGTATTAATACAACTAATAAAATAATTAGAAACTATAAAATATCAAAGTCGCTATAATAAATTCCTGTCATTTGATTTCATTGAAAGCAGCTTTTATGCCATTAAATGATAGTTTTTTTTTTAATTGTGTAATTTTGTACTTATCCTACTATTTGTTTGTTGTAATTAATTTATAGCAATAATTTGGTCATCTTGTCGTTGCCGATCGTTGGTTGCTTCGCGTCTTCGCTGAACTCTGCTACCCACCTCGCGACTGTTTAGTATAGAAAAGCATTATTTCCGACAGCTTATATCAACCCTTTTTGGCAATCTTTGGTATTATTGCTAAAGAGAACGGCTACTTCGATATATAAACGTTGTTTCACTCAGATCATATCTATCCTGCACGGCAGTTGATTGACAACTGATTTAACATTCCTCTCTGTTCAATTACAGAACACGAAAAACTCATCTTGTGTTATGGATACACACTATGAATGCAGGACTTCTATGAGATATACTATGTTTTGTAATACTCTCTTAACTTAAAAAAAAATAGTTGCTATGACATGTACCCCAATTCTCGTACTTGTCCTTTTCGCTTTACAGGGGTATGTTTAAGTACTTTTTCTTTGTCAATACAAAAAGAAAACTAAATACGTCTCCAACAACAAGAGTGTTAATTAAAATTATGTCGAGATTATTTATGACAAACGAACAGTACGATTTTATTGCAGTTTCAAGGAAAGAATGAGTTAGAATACACAGTTATGGACAAAAGTTGAACGAAAAATACCAACTACTCTTCAGTGACTCATAAATAACTTTAACTTATGAAAACAGGTCTTAAATCATTATATTCATAATATTAGAAAGGTAAGATGGATTCCGTATGAATTAACTCAAGTCGCACAGACTAGAAGCGACCCATTCCTTGCTACATAGGCATAACAAGAAATTATTTGTAAACCAAATTGTGATTTGAGGCAAAAAAAAAGATCCTACACGACAATCGTAAATTAAATGGGCAATGAATATACCGTAAAAAACTCCTAGACTGCATGCAAGAGCGAGTCTTTATTTTATGAAGGTCATTGTGACTGTATGGTGGTGTGGTGAAGTTCATCATTATTTTTTTGAAACCTAATGAAGTAACCACGGCAGATTCGTACTGTAGAATATCTTTGTTTATTAAACGCGGATTATACTTTTTTATGTAAACCTTAGACCTCAGATAGCGCGACTGACGCTAAATTAATGGGTTGGACCGTGAAGTTCTGCCTTTTTTCTGACATTTTATCAACAAATTTTTATTCTTTCCGAATCTTACGGCCATATCACAAATCACCATTATACTAATCAAAAGATTGTCATTTCGGTCTTCGCTGATTTTTTCAGATACAAATATTCAAAACTATTTTCTGAAAATAAATATTAAAAATTACAGATTATTATTTCTACCCTACAAATTCTGATGTTTCAAGTAAAATTATTCAATAAACATTTTTAATATATTTGTTCTGGTTTTAAATTATTTTATAGAGCCAATATTTATGTTACAAGCGACATTAAATAAATTTATGTTTTCTGCATATTGCTTTTTATAATTTTTTTTATTCCTATCATATCCTGTTATATTTATTACTACATTTTATTTTATGTATTTTTTTATGTTAACTTTGTATTTGAGATTAAAGTAGTGGGACTTCATTTTATTGTTTGTAATAGCAAAAAGTGTATTATTTATTTTCCAAATGTTTATATAATGTGGAGTGTAATGTATTGCTTATATTAGACTTTACACGTAAGTAATTTAACTTAATGTTTGTTAATAAACATAATTTACTTTTGTTGATTTAGAGAATTCACAATTTTAAAATAGAGAAAGCAAAAGACAATAAATAATTAAAGAATTTTAAAAGATTATATAGCAAACCTAATATTTATATTTATATTACTATAGTTTATATTCATATAATTATTAACCGTTATTCTAAAATAGATTAATAACAAAAATGTTATAATTGATAAACACAAATTTTCTCTAGTTCGGGGTACAAGAGTTTCTGTAAATTTTAGCAAGAACATGAACGAGGAACTAATTTACGGTACAAAATCATACACAAACATCTATGTACGTCAAGTTATCATCTTTATTAATGTTTGCGCATGCTTCTTGAGTCCAACCAGGATATTTTGTAGGTTTAGTCAAGTTATTAATTATAAATTAGCAGTATATGTCATCACATCTCCTGTATGATCATCTTTACAAAGTGTTTCTAGACTTATGTTCTTTCCATTTTTACACTTTTATAAGGCATTAATAGTTAAAGTGTTGTGACTGGCCAAATTTAGATCTACTACTTTCAGTGATATTAATAACTTTGTAAGGTAAAGTAAGCATATGTTAATAGCAGATAAAAAAAATGTTGACTGCACCTATACTGAGCTACATTAGACCATCTCTGAATCAAAGTCGTGTTGTAAATTATTTTTTGTTGATTTAAATACAATTTACACAATTCTTGCATTGTGTTATAAGAAAGGCGACTGTTTAGCAAAGAGATGCGTAAAAGATTTTTTTGCTGTGTAATAATAATGGCTTTTAAGTTTCTAATTTTTTTAGCGTTCCTATTTTCAACACCTTTAGATTTTTAAAATTAAAAATTTTTTGTTTTAAAACAATGATTGATAATTTAACTTATATAATATTAGGTGGTAGTACTATAATGTCCAAAATGACAAATAACATGGAACGGTTGGAGCACACAGCCCGTTCTTATAGAGTTTCTAATTGCTGGCAGCGGCCCGGCCATTGAATTTCGTCGGTTGATGGGTGATACCTGTGGCAGCACCTTTGTGTATATCAGTATTTTTAGACGGTGATCAAGAAGCATGAAAACAAAAAATCTAGTCGCAACAAATCTGCATGATCAGGCATCAAGGTTGTGTAGGCGAATTGGTTAATGCTAATTTGCGCTGAATCTGTTGGACTTTTTTTTGAAAGACCTGGCGCCTGACTTTACCTCTATGTAGATAAAGGATGTTGTTCACAGTTTTGATGAAAGTAATGACACTTCTTAATAGAACACGTTCTAAGTTTATAGGAAATACAAAGTTTATTTGTGTATTTTATCAGTTAATAAAGTTATCGAGTGAAACTTATTCCAAAAAAAGTATACAAATAATTTAGCATTGTCCTGTGAGGGTATTAGCGCAGAATATGCGTTTAAACGTTCAAACATCAACTTTGACTGTCATTCACACTAATTTTTAAGCCAAATCTATGCGAAAACAACAAAATGGTATTTTATCAGGTGATAAGGCATACAAAAATGCCGTTAGACTTAAGTCTTTTGTACTTATATCAATATTACTGATTTTTTTCCATAATTTGAATAATGGTCGTCTGCAGCTTAATTTTTCAGGAAGATTGTCGTATTTTTGTCAACAACACACAAAAAAATAATTTGTTATAATAAAGAATTTCTTAGATGAGTGTTAAATTACTCACATTTGTAGTTGTTTATTCATTGAAAACTAAAAACGTTAAGGTATTATTACTAAAATCTAAAAAAAATAATTTATTACTACAACCGGGTTAAATTAATAAAAATTAGAAACACATAATAGGATATATGGGCTTTTAAATTTTTTTTTAATAAAACAATTTAGTTCTATAAATTTTAGTCGTTATGACAATCAAAATTATGTTGTATATATTTTAAAACAGATTTATATACGTACAATGTAAAGATTTTTAGTTGCAATAAACTCATACTTGTTTTAGAAATTATAATTTTTTTAAAGGCACCATATATAACTAATTAAAGCACTTAAATGCTTAAAATACTACTTCTTCATAAATACAACAAAGTAAAATTAAAAAATACAATTTTTAGTTATGTAACTGAATACCACCAAAATATTTAAATAACGTAACATTTATGGTATTTAAAAATTAAAGAAAACAATTAAAAATAGGTTTAAGACTATTTTTTAATATTTCATTAACGTCTATATAGTAATACCTTGCTATTCCCATAAATACTGTTACAAAATTTAATCTACCCTTGTTTTACATAGCATAAAAATATTTATAATATTCTCATGCGATTGCAATTGTCAAGTTTTAAGTTCAGTTGTAAGTTAATATACATTATGTTTCTTGTCAAGTTTGGCTACTTACCAATGAAGTAAAGTGATAAGGAAAACCGCGTTGTTGTGAGGAACTGAAGAAAGTATAATCTTTAAGACCCCAATCCTCCCAGAATTAGCTGAATGTACTTTTATTTTCTTATCTTCTTCTTCGCTCTTATCCTTATGCTTTCCAGCGTCGGATTTATACGTCACGGTCCTCCTTAACCCATTTCTTCCATTCTTTTCTGTCTCTTGTTAAACTTTTCATTTCGTTTACTGTCTTTCCTCTTGCTTTTCCCACCTCAATGATTTGACTTATCCATTTCTTCCTGGGTCTTCCTTTCTTTTTTCTTTCCTTTTGCTTCGAACACTTTTCTGCATATTCTCTCTGGTTTCATTCGTTGTATATGACCGTACCATGTTAACTGTCTCTTTTGATTTTGTTCACTATTGGTTCCTGTTGTAAAGTTTCTCTTATTTCCTCATTCCGTACTCTATCAAACTTTGTCTTATCCGCTATCCTTCTCAAGTGTTTCATTTCTATGGCCGTTATTACACCCTCATGTTTGGTTTGTATCGTCCAATTTTCACTGGCGTATAATACTGTTGGTATTGTTATTGCATTATGTACCATTAATTTCACTTTTGGTCTATCTCCTTTTTCCCAATATCGTTCTATGTAATGCATAGTAGATCCTATTCCTCTCCTCATTCTGTTACTCAGTTCTGCTTCTATTCGGCCATCATCTGTTATTATTGTTCCCAAATACTCAAATGTTGAGACTCTTTCCATATTATGCCCTTTACACTTTCTTCTATTTTGTCCCTCTCCTGGTTTTGATTCACTATCATTGTTTTACTTTTCTTAATGTTGACCTCCATTTTCATTTTCTTATTTCCTTACCCATATGTTGACTAGCTTTTGTAATTTATTATCCGTATCTGCCATTATGACTATGTCATCTGCATACATTAAACTTTTCACCTTGACTGGTTCCAGGTTTCTATATCCTATTATTGTATCCAATCCTTTCGTTTTTCTTTTAGATTTTTGCTATTTTATCCATTATTATTATAAAAAGTAGTGGGCTTAGGCTATCGCCCTGTTTTATGCCGCTCCCATTTTGAATTCCCCGGATGTCAGTCCAGCTATTTGAATTTTTCCTCTAACTACTTTGTATATACTTCTGATGGCCTCTATTAGTTCCTTTGTCACTTCCAGTTCCTCTAAGCATTCCCATATTTTCCCTCTCAACTGTATCAAAAGCTGCTCTTATGTCTAGAAAGGTAAGCAGTAGTTCATCTCCTTCCTCTATTTTTCGTTCTATAATGTTCCTCAATATGCATATGTTGTCATTAGCTTGCCTATTTGCCCTAAATGCCCCTTGTTCCTCCTCTAGTTTATTTTCTATCACTTTTCTAAGTTTCCTCCAGAATTCTGGTATATACTTTAAACCCCGAGGAGAACAAATGGCTCTTAATTATCGCATTCCGTCTGATCCCTTTCTTATATATTGGAACTATCAAGTTCTTTTCCCAGTCTTCTGGAATTTTCTTAGTTCTCCATGCCTCCTCACATATTTTCCAGAGCCATTCTTTTTTTCTCCCATCCATTTTATCATTTCCGGGTCTATTTTGTCCTCGCCCCTGCTTTCCCAATCTTTATCTTTTTCAGTGAATTTTCTAGTTCCTCTCTCGTTATCTGTTCTGTTTCTTCTCCTGATTCTTCCCTTTTCTATTTGATTTCCTTTCTTCATTGTCTCCTTTCTTTTTAAACTTCTGCTCAAGTAGTCTTTCCATACTTCCATTATTTCTTTTTGTCTGTTGTAATATGGTTGTTTTTATCTCTAATCCTCTAATTTCTTTTCGTTGGCTTCCTCTCATCTTTCTTATTTTGGCCCAGAAAATCCTATTATTATCTTTATATGTTTTATTTATCTCTCTTCCAAAGTCTTCCCAGCTTTTCTTTTTAGCTTCTTTTACTGCCTGTTTTACTTTTTTCTCCTATTTTATATTCCTCTCTATCTTGTTGCTGTCCAGTCTGTATGTATTTCTTCCAGGCCTTTTTCTTTTCCCGTATTTCTTCTTTTACTTGGTCATTCCACCAGTTTGTTCTTTTCCTGTTACTATTTATTTTTGTCATCCCACAGAACTTACTGCCTTTGAGTATATTACTTCTTTAAATACTTTCCATCTTTCTTCCATTGCCCACTCACTTTTCTGTATTTCTTGTCTATGAAACTCTTCGTCTGTTTCTTCTTGATATTTTATCCTGTCTTTTCTTCTTTTAGCTTATTTATCTTTACCTTTATAAATTTTATTTCGTTCTCTTTTTTGGCTTATGTATTTTCCATGTCGCTCTTACTAATCTATGATTCGTTCCTAGTTCCGCCCTCTTCTCGGTTATTATTTGTTGTATACTATGTCTTAATTCCGGTGTATAGGTTATATAATCTATTATACTTTTGGCCTGTTCCCTCTGCCACAAACGTGTCTTTCTTTAGTTCTTGTTCCCAGAAAGTATTTCCTATCAATAGGTCGTTTAACTGGCAGAATTCTATCATTTTAGTTCCATTTGTATTCTTTATTTCCTCCATATCATCCCCGCCCTCTATTCACATCTCTGCCTACTGAGAGTTCCAGTCCCCCATTATTATTATTTTATCGGTATCCCTCTCACTTCATCTATGTTTTCTGTAATTCGTTATAGAATTCTTCAATTTTCCTTACTTCACTTCTTCTATTGGTGCGTATATTTGTATAATTACTATTCTTTCTTCCATTTGCAGGTGTAAGATTATCATTCTCAATTTATTGCCTCTGATTTGATGACTTTTGGTTTATTTCCTCATTCACGATGATTCCCCTTCTTTTGCTCTTTCTTCCATTGTTACCCTGAATAATACATGTAGTGTGTATTTGTCAGTTTTTTGTCCCATTTCCTTTCTTCTTAGTTTCGCTTACTCCTAGTATATCAATTCCATATTCATCCATTTCTTCTGTTACCTCTATCTCTTTCCCTGTTAGTGTTGTTATATTCCATATTCCTATTGCCATTTCTTTTGTTCCCCTTTTTTTTCCTGTTTCTTTTTAATTTTGTCCTCTTTTCTTCTATGTTTTGTATATTATATGTTTCCGTCTGTTTAGGTTTGTCCATTTCAAATTTTCTTATTTCCATTTGCGTTAGCCTTCATTCTTTGCCTTGTCGTGTCTAGTTTCCTCCATCGCTCCCTACTAGTTTTTGTATGCCGTCCTGTTTTTGTTATTTTAGTTAACTTATCTCTTAGTGTCTCTTCCTCGTTGCTCTCTGGGGATCTTTGACTCATTGTTCTTCCTTTTTGTGTTCTTCTCTCTTCATACTCGTCTTCTGCGTCATTTCGTTCTACTTCCTTATACTTCTGTCTATCTATTTGATTTAGTTTTTCCAGGGACATAATTTCTCCATTTATTATTAATTTATTGTATCGTAGTATTGCGTGATCTCCTTTTCTCTATACTGCTTCATGTATTTCACTAGATATCTTCTCTGTTCCTGTATATCTTTTGTGAAGTCTTCCTCCATGTATATTTCTGTTCCTTTTAATTTTTTGTAGCTTTTAGTATCTCCATCTTTTGTTGTGGCCCTTAGTTCTATTAGTATTGGTCTTCTTTTCCTCTTTGTTCGCTTCCCAATCTTCTGATTTCTGTTATTTCTTCTTCCATATTTATCTGTATTCCCATATCTCTTATTATAATTCTCACTCTTTCTTTTAGTTGTAGTTCCCGTTCTCTCCCTTCATTTCCTTCATCCACTTCGTGTATTACTATTCTTTTCTTTCTTATTTCTCTTTCTAGTCTCTCTATTCTCTCTTCTTGTATTGATGTTTTTTGTTCTAGTAGTTCCTTATCTTTCTTTAGTAATTCATTTTCCATTCTTACGTTATTTAGTTCTGCCTGAAGGTTATCTATTTTAGTTTCAAGTCTCTGGTTACTATCTTCCATTTTGTCTAATTTTCCATTTATTTCTTGTAGTAGTTTCATCATACTTTGATACATATATTCGTCTTTATTTTCCATATTTACTAAACCGACTAAGAACCGACCCGGATCCACTCCTCGGAGGTCGTCGTTCTCTTTTTATAAAAAGCTCGTTACTTCTCAAAATTCTGTAAGATTTGGAATACGGTCCTGCGGTATTTTGAAAAGCCCGCGGTTTGGTATCGCTCCGCCGTTTCGTTCACGCGCTCAGCCTGTCAGCTGTCATCGGTGTTTATTTCCTTCGCGATCTATTTTAAGTTTTCTACTCGCTGATCTTACGTTTATCTGTTGTTTATATTAACACTATTCACCTATTTTACCTTACTGTAATCACTATTTGAATTTAATTTCATTAAATTTTCACTTATTTATATTTAAACTGAGAGGCATTCAATCTTCAATCTTCCTGTCACTTGCCAGGACCGTATTTTCTTATAAAATTGTTAAATGGAACTACAGGTGGCGAATATTGTCTAAGCTTTACAAAACCATGTTCAGTTCGGACTGTTCATGCATTCAAAGCCATATAGATCCGAATTAAACGAAATCCTCTTTGTAAACAGAATATTGTCTTGAGAGATGCAAATTTACAAAAATTCGATGTCAAGCAAGACTTAGGACCAGCTGTTTACAAAATTCATACTGGACATTTGCTGATAGATGTTTTAAAGAAAGGGAGGGGAAAAAGAGCAAAGAAATTGATATCAACAACCTCTTTGTGATACGCGCTTGATGTCTACAAAAAAATTTGCTTATGGTTGAAAAATACTTTACAGTGGAGGAATCGTTTAACAAACAAAATGACAAGGTACCATCTGATCAAATTTGACCGGGACTGGTCCATTTAAACCGCGCACGTAAACTGAATAGGTAAAAATTTTTTTTATAGGTTGGTACACCCTTCTTTGATATTCGTGTGAAGTTTAAGCAGGATACTTCAATTATTGTGTGTTTGGCAGTCATTTGTTTACGACGCAAAAAGTTTGTCTGGCAATTTTTACCATAGAAAAAAAATAAACAACGAGTTTGCTTGAAATTTTGTGTTTCCAATGGAATTACGGCTATGGAATCATTGAAAATGTTGCAGAAGTGTTTTGGGAGTCTACTGTATAGAGAATGCAAGTATTTGAGTTGCATAAAGCATTCAGTGAGGGTCGTGATGTCTTAGAAAACTTACCTTATGCGAGTCGTCCATCCACCTCTGTTAACGACGATAACATAGAAAAAGTAAAGGAAATTGTGCTCGAAATCGTCGTGTTGGCATTAGAGATATAGCACAGGCTTTCAACATCTCTTATGGACCGACCCAACTCATTTTGGTTGATGTTTTGGGTATGAAGCTCATCGCCGCCAGATTCGTACCGAAAGACCTGAATTTTTTGCAAAAAAACGTCGACTAGAGATCGCAAAGAGATGCTTGACGATGTAACTGATGACCCTACATTCATCAAACTCATCATTACTGGTGACGAGAATGGTTTTATGAATATGACATCGAAACTGCCCAACAATCTAGCGAATGGCGCGCCAAAAATGAGCCACAACCAGAAAAAAAAGGCAAAGTCGGTCGATAATTAAGGTGATACTCATTGTTTTCTTCGATTACCGTGGTATGGTTTACCATACATTTGTTGCAGAGGGTCAAACGGTCATTAAGGAAATACTACTTGGCCGTTTTGAGGCGTCTACGTGAAGCAATTCGTCGTAAACGTCCAGATTTGTGGGCAGACATTTCATGGATTTTTTACCATGATAATGCGCCGTCACATTCCAGCCTGATTGTGACTGAATTTTTGGCCAAACACGAAACAAAGTCATCGCTCAGCCATCGTATTCGCGTCACATTTCTGTTTCCGAAACTCAAAAATCCGCTCCGGGGAACGCGCCATGAGATCATAAAAAGAAATTCGCTGAAGGAACTAAAGACCATCCCGACCGAGGCCTTTAAGAAGTATATGGAAAATTGGATTAACCGTTGGCATCCTTGTGCTTATTTTGAAGGCTGTAATAAAGATTTGTATTAAAATACATAAAAATGTTGTTTTTTTTAACCAGTCCGATTCAAATTTGATCAGAGTAGTATACGCTAGTTCATCCAAAAAGCATCTCAGCTGGTGCCAAGATTTAGAGAGGCCATCATCCAGCAGCTGTAATTGTTTGATGGTGAGTGTGTTATGATGGAGTAATTTCATTTATTTTTGTGGAAAGGAAGTGAGAACTTCGGCCGCTGTGGATCACCAGAATTTTTTTAAGATGTGTTGAAATCTCTGAATCACATATTTTTTTTTAGTCTTGGGTCCTTTAGTAAGACTCCATATCCGCTCACAAAGCACGATCGACTCAAACTTGCCTGAGAAACAATGTACCTCATTTTTTAACAGTAGAGGATTGGATTTTGGTAGCCCAGATCTCGATCCATTAGATTAAAAATTATGGGCAGTTTTATAGGGAACATTTTCTCAAAAAGAGACTTTAGTGTTGATTCTTTGAAGCGAACCTTGATGGTTGCAATCGATAATTCTTAAAGCTCGTGTAGAGAGTAAAGATGGCTATTTGGAATAAATAGTTTGCACTTATGCTTACCAATAACCATTAATAAATCCTAAAAGTATACAAAAACAGTTAATCGTTTTATTTGCCGTTCTAATCAATGTGTAACAGTATTTATGGGCTCACTATGTAGATTTAATATATATTGGGTATAAATTAAGAAAGTTTAGAATATGTAAATAGAGAACGTTTTCCTAACGGAGGAAGGTATGCAGAAACCAAATATTGGGTTAATAGCACAGCGGGGTTAATTAAAAGGAGTCGCGGGAACAAGTTCAAGCTAAGCAGATTAGATGCGGTCCAATTTAAAAAATAAATTCCGATTCAAAGTTATTCATGACGATAATCGAGCAGAATTAATCACGCGGCGATGATCGAGATTAAAAATGAACTGGGGCTGATGTAGGTGGAACAACCTGATCCGATATTCATGCATTAAGATGCCGCGAATGCGCGGCGCGCACGACCGCGCAGCGCTGCGGCACCGCTATGCAGCGCACCTCGCTAGATATTTCTGAAATTCATAAATGCCTAAAATGCCGCGCGGTGTGCGCATACCGCGCTCATGCCGGATAACACGGCGTATACGTTACCAGTCATTATTGTAAAATATCCCGTGTATTCCATACTATCTGCAAAACAAATGCGTATCCATTACTCTGCAGGAGTTATGGGTCTAGCAGCCTGCACGGCGCGTTTTTGCGCTTTCTGCCACCTGCCAGTTACTCAAATTGCCTGCTGGCTACGAGGAGCTTTCAGGTTTGATCTATACTACGCTCCTGGAGACGCTGTGTTTTATAATTCAACAAAGAGGGAATAAATAAATAAATTGTGTTGTATGGGAGCACCCAAATCACATAAGTATTTTGGATATGCTCTAGGCCGACACAAAAGATATGCAAAAATCTCTTGCAGATTCCTAAATGAAAACTTGTCAAGTAAAATAGGGGAAGCTTTGCCAGATGTGGTAAAAACTTACCAGTTTATTTTTATTAAAGTTTATTATTATTACCAGGCTTTATTTGCGAGCTTCCATTAATTTTCTTGTGGTTTGTTTTCATCTTTCTCTATTTCTAAATATATGTCGGCTGATGCGATGGGGTGTTAAATTTTTTCTTTATTTAGTCAATCCATCGCATAGACGACCTTTCTCTTACTGTGGTGCCTTCCATTTTACCCTGCATCAGTTTTTCTAGATTGCTTTGTCCCTTCTTGATACATGACCAAAATATTTGAGGTTGCGGATATACTGTTTGGAATAATCGTTGAGGTTCTGGGATTTCTTTTAAAAGTGGCTGACTTATTTGTTCTTCTGACGTTCCAAGAACTCGAAACATTCGCCTGTAGCACCACGTTTCTAGCGCACCTATTCTTATTCTGCCTTGGACTTTTAGTGTCCAAAGCTGTGCACCATATATTAAGACTAGAAACATTAGCGTCTTTATGGCCTTTTATGTGTTTATGGTTATGTCACTGTCAACTCATGTTTTGTTTAGGTCCTTGACTGTTTTCCTCGTTATCTCATATTTTCGTTTAATTTCAGAGGCCATCATTAGTAAATAAGAGCTTTTACATACACGTACTGGTTTACAACTTGTGATTTTCCCACTTGCCTTATATTTTGTAATCTATTGATAATCGTCATTTTTGTCTTCTAATAGTTGATATTTAATCCATAGTTCTTACTTTCTTTTCCGAACAGTGTTTAATAGCTGTTCTACTTCTTTTGCTAATTATAGAAGTAGTACGGGCCGTTAGAATATCGTAGATTGCTAATTCGCTTTTCACCTATACGAACCTTTGATTCCAGTTTCCGATGGACTTTCTCATAATATTGTTTTCATATATATTAGAAGCAAGTAAAATGTGCAGGACATGTAGCAAAGAGCTATTAAGATAGATGGCACAATTATAATTTTAAAAGTCCCAGAGGCAGATCACCAATGCGTTGGTAAAACATCAAATTAAGAGCAGATTTTAAATAAATTTAACAAGCATACAACCGAGAATGATGGGGAGAGGCGCATATTCAAAAATAGACGTGAAGAGCCGTGGAAAAAGAAGAAGGAGTAAATAGTACAGGTGATTGTACACATTCTTGCCTACCGCCTATTTTTAATTTTGCACAAGTTGGATAGCTGTTTCTCTAGACGAACTGATGCTTTGTTATTTGCATGTGTTTTTTGAATGATATGAATAAGATGGCGAAGTACCCCTATTTTTAGTATAACAGTCCATAATTTCCCCCCCTGTAAAATATCGAAGACTTTGCTGTATCCCACAAAGCAAATCAACATCAGTTTGTTAATTTCATGGGGCTTTTCTATAATTTGTCTCAAGTTCAGAATATCTTCACGAGTCTCCCTGACTTAAACCAGGCCTTCTTGTCTTGGCGGTATTCTTCAGGATATATGTTTCTAGTTTTTTGTTAAGAATAGTAAAATTGTACTCGCAGTGAGGCAGTAATGCAATAATACGATAGTTCCCGCATTGTTCCCGGGATCCCTTTTTATGTATTGAATGAACATTAACTTCGTCCATTCATTTGGCCAACATACAGGCGACCATATTTCTTAAATAATCTTGTGGACGCTTTCTCCTATAGCTACAATTACTTCTGAGAGTAGGTTGTCTATATCAGGTAATTTGTTAAGTTTGAGCTTTTTTATTGCAAATCTAATTTTTTTTAAGATAGGTGATTAATGTTCTTTGTGTTTCAATCTTTGTGTGTGTGTGTCGTAATTAAACAATTTTTTTGTAGCCTTTTTATACATCTAGAACTCCTTGGCTAACTATTATTTTCTTACTTAGTTTATTTCGGGTAATTCATATACTACGTCTAAATTTTCTATTTATTTGTCTAATTGTGCCATACATGTCTTTGGTGTTATTGTATTCCTTGATTTCTGTGCTTCAGCCCAGATCGTCTTTATATAATAAGAAGCAGTTTTTTGATAATCTTCCTTTTCAAATTAACTTCAAATAATGTTTTATATTACAAAAGGAGGAAAATCACATAGAAGAAGTAGGATTTATAATAAATAGAAAAATAGTACCAAGAATAAAAGTATATACGTAGTACGTAAATTTACAGCTTAGAAAATAATGTATTTTAAATAGATGCGAAGGCTTTCACGGCTGGTGTTATGGTGCATCGTGTGGTTGGTTTTAAAAATCTTTAAAAAATTTCTGAAGATGTCCGCAGCAGTTGTGGACGAAACGTCAATAGTTTCTAAACTCCGACCACGGCCTTATAACCTGAGAACCAACCACACGATGCACTAATATATTTCAAAAATTGCACAAATATGCATTCCAACTGGTGCATAGAATAGCATTGACATAGAAATACCAGATGTACAAGTATGAAATGCGGATTTCCACCAAAAAAAAAATCGTTAAATTCGGAAGAATGATAAAAGTGGTTTATTCAAAATATGTTCCATTGCTAGTTACACATTATTCCCATCTTTCAGGTGATTTGTGGATACCACACCAGTAAAAATCTTTCTCTTTTGCCGTGAACCATTCATTGATCCATTTTTTACATCTTCGAAAGAACCAATGCGTTGCTCGGTAAGCGCCTGGCTTATCGATGCAAACAAGTGATAATCGGAAAGAGCCAAGTTTGGTGAGTAAGCCGCATGGGCTAGCACTTCCCAGTCACGTGTCACAAACCGGTTTTGCCGTATGTGATGGAGCATTGCCATGGAGAAAAATTATGTTGTGTTGCATTTTTCGATATTCTGGTCGTTTTGCGAGTACGAACGTTTCAAATCGATCAATTGTTGTTGGTAGCGTTTGGTATTAACCGTTTCACCACATAATAGACCACACCTTTCTGGTCCCACCAGACACAGAGCATCGTTTTCCTGCCAAAGCGATTCGCTCTTGCGGTTGATGTGAATGGTGTGCCTCGGTTTACCATGATTTTTTGCACTTCTCAAAATTCTCAAAATATATCCAGTTTTTATCGCCAGTAACGTTACAATGCAAAAACAATTTTTTTTGCTTTTCCATCTGTCTCTCGTTCAGCTCATGTGGTATCAATCTACCGACCTTGAATCTTTCCCATTTTCTTGGGCGATTGGAAACAGCTTGTTGATTAACGTTCAATTGCTGTGCAAGTTGTTTTTGTATTTGTAAATCGTTTTCGTCCAACAATGCTTGCAATTTCACATATTCGTACTTTTTTGGTGGTTTTCCGTGTTCCTTGTCTGCAACATCGAAATCACCTTGCAATGGAGCAAGTTCACTATAAGCTTCTCGAATTAATCGGTATGATTCAGCAGTAGTTTTCTTCAAATTAAAACAAAAAATTAATGCTATTTATTTGACACAAATTTCGACATATGCAACAGACACAGCAAAATAATACTATGCAAAAACTTTTTCAATTTATCACTTGTTTGCGTTGACTTTTGTTGGTAGCACCAAAAAATGGCATATACGTCAAATTTTTATACTCCACACTGCATTGGCGCACTATCTGTTGTTTCAAATCGGCAGTTCATACATGTACATTTGTTATTATTTACTGAAATAGAAACAGTAATACGCACAAATACTTGTAGATAATCTCTTCTAATTGGCGACTTTAATACAAAAATAAAGAAAAGAAATGAAAAAAGCAAAATCGGTTGTTTTGGACTAGGCGAAAGAAATGAAGGCAAAACATTGAAAAATTTATTAGAAAAACAAAACTACTACTCAGTGAACAGTGAACAGTATCTTAAATATTAAACAACTAAATACAAAAGTCCTAAACGTCTGTTGGAAAGATATACCAGATATGAAGGGTGGACAAGAAGTAACTAAGTATTAAAAATTGGTAATAGCCCAGATTTCTAATACCAATTTATTGTAAAATATTGTATATGGGAAAATCAAAGAAACTCTCTAAATTTTAACGTAGGTATCGGTGGCGCTAAACAGTTTCCTCAAATGGTCAGGGATATTGCAGATATGCTTTATCCTGCATAATAATAAAATCACTAATATTATTCTAGCCAGATATAATATCTTCAAGTCCCTAAATGTAGTGGTTTATATTCATGATGTCACGTTGCTGATGCCTATACTATCAAAGTGGAAAATATGAAGTATCTTATTTACTATCATCTATTTATATGTTTTGATCATTGCAATAATGAAAATCATGTAGCAAATTTTTAGTGCCTAGGTACTTTTCACCTATCATGTAGATAGAGCAGAACAAATAACAATGTTAGAAAAAATTATAAAGCACCCACCCCATATCTAATATTAACAAAAAACTTCTTGTACAAGTATTAAAAATACTAATGAATAAATGTTTATTAAAGAAAAAAATTCAAAAGATTGGAACTGTATAACTGTATAAACAGGGCAAAATGAAAATGGAAAATTGTTATTCTATTTCATTATTATTTTAAATGTTTAAACTACTTACTAAAATCATTATTAATAGAAGAACAACAAACTAACACTTTATTAGGTGGTTGTGCTAGCTGGATTCTTTAATTGAAAGACCGACCAAATATAATATACCGTTATATCTAGCTTTTATATATTAACGAGAGCCATTTGAAGCAATAGAATTATGGGCAATAGAAAATGCATTAGAAAAGAATAGAGTACATTGCAACTACACATTAATAATCAAATTCAGCATTTCAAAATGACAGGATAGGCGCATAAAAGCACTGCACCAATAGCGATCAAAAGTGGGCGACATAATGATCTCAAAACTATTCATAACCATCCTAGAAGGCATGTTTAAAAATTAGAACCGGGCAAGAAAGTGTAAACATAAATAGAAAAAATCTCAATAACCTACACAACGCAAATAACGTAGTTCTCATCACTGACAATTTAGAAATTCTCCAATCTATCAGAACTTAAAGTGCCATCGGAAAGAGTAGGACTAAATGAAGTTAAAACTCAAATAATGACGAAGATTATGAGAAAAATGACAATACATATAAAAATAAAAGAAAATACCCAAGAATACACATATTTTAACTATTTAAGTAAGTCAGATAAATAAGACCCGATAGATGAAGTACAAAGTTGTGTGCGTTTGGGGTGGTCAGCGTTTGTATATAACAGCAAATCCTAAAGAAGAAAAAGCTCCTACGTATACATTCCAATAGATAGGCAAATCAAACTAAAATCAGGTTAGAAATGAACCTATTCGTTAAAAAACAAAAATATGGATATAGTATAATACACAGCATCTTTGAAATAGGTTGGCCCGAGTATACAATAAGATAAACAGACAGAAGAAGAAGAAAAGAGATCCAGTTCTCAAAACCATGTACTGGAAAGAGAAGTAACGGAAACTCTCAGATAAAACGGAGTGGATAACCTAAAAAAGAACCGACTATTGTAAAACTGGTAATATAATATATAATATAAATACGAGGTGCATTTAAGTTATAACACATCCGAATTTTTTTCTCAAGATTGGGAATAGATAGAAACATACGGTTTGTTTCAAAACTACCAAAACTACTAGTAATTTTGTTACTGCACATCATTAACTAACCGGGAATCACTAGAATGTGAACAGTTAAATACTAAAGCCATAACAAATTTATGGCGAGTTACTCATTGTTTCTAAAAGTTTAAATTACTAGTTTAATGATGCATTTTAAACAATTTAAATTTCTTTTCCAAATGAGGTGATTAACTACAATTTAAAACGTTCTCAAAGAAAAATAATGATAAGGAGACTCGAAATAATAGTACGAAACGGTTAGCGGCAAATTTTGCATTATAAAGTTTGAAAACGAAATTCTATTAACTTCATCGAATGATGACACTAACCGACAGCTAGACAAGCCAATTTAAACAACCTAAAAACAAATAAAGGCAGCCATTTCTGAAATCTTTTATTTAATATTCAAGCAGCCACTTCCACTAGATGACGCCTCTTCGATTTGTCAAAAAGTTTTTCGTGAATTGCTACAATGAATTTGGCGAGTTGCTCGCAATACTTGTTCGTTGTGATTATTTCGCTGGACGATTCATTGGGTGTAAGCCGCCACCTCTGCAATGGCTTCTGTATCATCTGATTTTTTCCAGCTCTTTTTTTGTTGCACGTTGTTATATAAAATACGTTTTTTATTGCTCATTATGGCTCAATGTGAAAAATTACTTTTTCATGATATCCAAGCAAAGAAATTGTTCCATTAAAGAATATGGTACCCATATATCAAACTTAGAAGTGAATCCAAGTTTCTTTAAATGGTGAAATGCAGACAAGTTGATAAAATTCAGACTTCCAGCAATTTCTTCTACTGGAATCCTGGGGTTATTTTCCACTAACGTCGGAAGGCCGTTCAGAACGGAGTCGATTGTCCAGATTAAAATTACCATTTGGAAATCTGTCAAACCATTTTCTTGTTGTAATTATAAGAAAAAGGATATGGTCCAAATAAACATTCTCAACCCCTTAGATGTTTCTGTTGCTGTCCCAACACTTACTGCTTTTCGAAACTCGTATAACATTCAATGGAGGAATATAACTTTGCATTTTCCATTTTTAAGTTTTGCTCATACACAAATTAATTTACCAAAACGGCATTTGACGCTATATATATATATATGATGGTCCCATCTGTTGTCCTGTATATAACAGACAAAGTAAACATCACTGCCGTTATACGACAATGTTTCCGTTATCTATGAAAATTAGGCACAAACTTTTGGAATTATCTGATGTAAATCGGATGATTTCCATCAGGAGAATTTTACAGCCCCACCCCCAAATCTTTACCTTGCTTTTAAACTAGTTAGGAAACGGCGTACTTTGCCAATACATGAAATTTAATATATTACACCCTTCGCCATCACTATGCTTTGCTTTGCGCCAACAACTGTACCAACTGAAATTAAAGGAGATTTTAAAAAAATTAGGTTAACATATATCTAATTTAATGCTTAAAGGCAAAACGAGTCACCAACTTAGCATCTACAGAGTATAGAGATAATATAAGTTACTTGACAGAGTTACTTCTTGATCATCTTTATGCTGCATGTAATTTGAATAACTGAGGTTGTAAAATCACCTGTTGTTTTAAATGATGTAACTACGTTTGAAGAAATTAAAAACCAAAAGCTGCGCAGCGTTAAATACTCTCTTCATCGAACATATACAGTGACGAGGAGTTTAAAGCTTACTCTCTATGCTATAGCCGGACCATCAGTATTCAAATTTTATATTTCTAAATTATAAACATGAATGATTTTCATTACTCGAAACTTTAAGCTTACATTTAAGTCAGGCTTTTTCCCATCGGAGGTGACAAATCACCCCCTTCTGATGTCAAGGGCACAAAAGCGTCATGTTCGATACCAAGAGCATTTTATCGTCTTGCTCTATCCATCCTGCTGTTAATGGCAAAGCGTATTCAAAAGTAATTGCATTGTATTCTTTTAATTTGTTGTGATTTCACAGAAACCCTTCTACCAAATAAATTTCCATGCAAAATAATTTGAACAACGTTCGAAATCCACAGATATTTTGTTCCAATAAACAGGTAAAACACATCCTAACTCGCTTATGGCTTGTTTTACAAATGACAAAACACTACATTTGTACAACACTGTAAATATTTCAATTTGTTCATTTACATAACACCAGCCACACAAGATCATCCAAACCATGACATACCTATATCTATAACTTTTTCTCTTTAACGGCGTAAATAGGCAACCACACAATTTTTAAAAATAGATCTACTTGAGCGAATCCAACCGGGACACACAACTTACGTATCATTAATTTTCTTGATAGTCGCTTAAACCGGACGCTCATTTAACTTACAATGACCCATATAATGTATTATGAAAGTGATACAAGCCTTTTCCTTTCTTAAGCAGTTAATTTTGAAATTTTAGGCGTTTTTCGATATTACTGAAGTTAGGGTGAAGTGCTGCTGGTTGAAGGTAAAGATGCAATATCAAATCATATGGCCCTAAATTAATAAATGTGGCCCTGATTAGGACGGCCTTCTATAGTAAATCGGAAAGCTTTATTTCAAGTTACCAAAACATCCCCACCTGAAGAAGGGCTTGGATCATCTTGAGAGATAAGAGGTCACTTGCACAACCTGTAGAAACTATTCAAATTCATGCTTTGCATTTAGTGGATTAACTAAGCTGTGATTTATTTAGAGCTGGTTCTTGAAGGTTGATTCATCACCGCCAAGCTTTTTGTAAACCGCTTAACAAACTGCATGATTGTAATCGTGGACCGACAGAAATTGGAAGAACTCAATAAAATCGAACTATTACTACCCAACCTCACCTATAGTCTTGATTTGACACAGCTGGATTGCCATATATTCCAATCACTGGCATACTTGGTCGGATTCCACTTTCCCAACTTTCAAGAAGTAAAAGGATGTCGTCGGATTTATTATTCTAAACTATAAGAATGACTTACTGGTAAAAATTTTGCCACCTTGCATCAATTTTGTATGACTTTGCTACACCAGATTGGCTTGCAACACCACAGACAAAAAGGCTATGACTTTTCTTTAACTGCCCGATTGCTCTTTTTGCTTTTGTTTTATCCACTTGACTCCACTTTCTACCTGAACATTTTCTTTCGAGTGATTATCCTAATTTAGAATTTTCCAATTCTTATTCAACTATTGATTTTGAAACTTGTAAAGACTGCTAACTTTACTTTTGTTATAAGTGTACAAAATATTTTTTAAGTTTCAAATTATCTCAATGATATTTTAATTTTAAATGTTTACAATAGCAATTCGGGTTCAACTGAAAGTATACTTCGTAATTAACGTGCTGGAAAACTGGTGTTTGATCAATCTTCGTTTTATCCGAATTTCGCCGTAGCTACTTTGACTACTTTGGCAAGATAAACAAAGTGTAACTAAAGATGTATGTTTAAAATTTTTAGCTAAATTTAATTATCGATATATGTAAATGGTTTAAAAATATACTCTTATCGTTGCATGGTTGCAAAACGTTACCATTTCTGGTTTTTAACTGTCATCTGTACTATATTCTATTTTGTCCTTCCACTTAATATTCATATGTCACTTTTAGGGTTAAGATCACCGATCCTAGTTTTCTATGAAGATGACGTCCAAATGCTCTAGTTATTTTAATATTGTGCGCTAAAGAAAAATTACAATAAAAACATATCACTAGCTATGCAGAAGGTTGTTGTTATCCAGATTAAGTATATTTAACAATAAACAATAAGTTTCACTTTTGCAAGCTCATATTGTAGATTAAGATGACGCTCAAGTTATCTGGCGTCAGTTTCAAAGTCACTGGAGGGCAATAGTCATTTGCATGATCACTCTAAGATGAAAGCTCTAACAACAAAGATAGTAGTAAGAAATACATATTTAAGATAAACAATAAATAATATATAATATAATAAAGTAAAAAATATCTTGTACATTTATATATATGGTACTGACTGAGGAAAGGTAGAAAAAAGATGTTTTCTTTGAAAGATTTTAAAGTTTATTACAAATTGGTAATGAGCTTGTAATCTAATTTTAAAATAACTTTTATTTACATAGAATTTTAATATGAAATAAATTTAGTGAAGTTGCTTTAATTATAGCATACAGTAAGATTTGCTTGCAACGTATTTAAGGAAATTAAAGTACACATGCTTTTTTAAAATTCTTTAAATTATGCACCGAAATATAAAAAAAAATAATTATGAGGTAGGAGAAAAAGGGTTACTGATAATCCGCGTCAGCAATTCTATGCAAATTTACAACTAGCATGGAAACTTATTACAGTTGAAGTTGCTTATGGGCGTGATTCATTAGTTAAAATACTTATATAAACTCTTAAAGCTGTAACGTCTGTATGTATAGTAACTAAAGCTAAATTTATTATCATTACAATTTATATCGATGACAATTAATATTTAAAGAAAAGACTAATTACTTCTACATTTAAATTACTTAAAAAACGAAAAATGCATATATAATAAAAAAAGGAAAACTATTTCAGTCAATTAAACAGCTTGTAAAATAAAAAAAATAATATTTTTTACACAACACACACAATACTGAATGGGTGACTTTTAAAAAAATTCATAATTGTTTGATTAATTAAATAACTCTCGATAAGCATCATTTGTATTTTTTTAATTTATTTTAAATAAGTAAGCTTTATAGCTTCTCCTGATTTAGTTTACAGAAGCTTTTCAGCAATTCCTTATCAGAACAAGTCAGAGTATACAAGAATGTCGTGGCCTCACATTAGAAGCGAAATAAAACGTTAAACTGAAACTTTAGCTATTTTCTTAATTTCTCAAAAGTTGGCGATTGACACTTATGTCTCTACAATAGATTTTAATAAAAAATTCAGCAAAATACAAAATTTTCAATCAAATCCTAAGACTAAACAATCTGAAGAGCTTTCGGTTAACACCATTTCCCAGTTTTTACAATATATTTTACTTGAATCCTAGCATATCATGACACGTAATAAACTAATTTATAAACCTGCTCGGTGTAAAATTGACGGCAATAAATAACGGCAATAAAAACAAGTTCTAATTAGATTTATATAAAATTGTACGTATTGAGATTACTTACAAAATAGATAATATAAAATTTTTCGTCTATTAGCTCATCGAACAATAGATTTAAAACAAAGAAAATTAAAGAAAAGGAAAGTTTTAAAGAACTCCTAATATTTTCAAATTTTTTGTATTTCTTTCTTAATTGCTCTTTTACTTTTTTAGCATTTCGCTTATTGAATAAATTTCGTACAATATGTTATCATTCTGAAAAATATTGTACCGTGTATTCCAATAAGTTTCTATTACAAACCTTATAGGTCACTTTTTGTGAAGTTATAGAGGTCAATAATTTTGCGTCAGAATTAACTAAAAAATGTTTTTTTTTTTTTTTTGCAGTTAAGTTATTAATGCTACATCTAATGGAATAATATTTAGAAAAATGCATAGATTGACTTATTTGGTCAGAGTTAAATATGTATATCGGTTTTAGACTTTCTATTTACTTGCAAATATAATTATTTATTCTTAACTAAAATAGTAAATTAAAGTAAAATAGCTAGTGGTTTCGTACAACCATTACGTGTTTCTAATTTATAATATTTATGATAGATAAAGTTATTTCTGTGGAATCAGACCTATTACTACTTTTAGAATAAATTTAGTAGTTAAATAAATAATAAAGAAATAAATAAATAAGGAGTTTTTAAGCTATATGTTAGTACCTTTGGTTAATGCTTTTTAAGGTTCTTCTTTAAAGCGCCAAAAATGAAATTCAACACACGGTTTGCTAACAAAGTTAATTATTGTTGTAATGTTAATTAAAAAATCTGTAATTTATAACAGTGTAAATATATTCAACATATTTTGAAAGATTTTTATCATAATCGTGTTTTTGGTCGTTCTTAATATAGCCCCTCTTGATTTTAATACGTTAAAAACATCACCTCAAGCAGCCCTTTCAATTCCGTCTTACTTATGTTATTAACAATGTTTGTTGTACTGTTAAAGCTTAAATAGTTTATCGTTTATTGGTATATTTTACTGCAGAGTGTAAACGATCGTTGCCAAATGACTAACAAAAAACCAAGTTTTCAATATATGGAAGCTATTGTCCTTGCTTTAGTTTTATTGATACTATAGCGCAATGCTGTAATTAGCAACTTACATTTGATGATATTTTTCCGGACAGTTATGCGATTAAATTATCGAAAAATATTGTTATCTCTCTGTTGTATTTTTTGAAATATAGAGACCTTAAACTGTCAAAATAACACCGAAATTTATAATATAAAATGTGTGAATAAACTATCAAAGGAATATGGCTAATGTAATCGGTAGAATGTTTATCGTATGTACGTCTCGGTCAAAATTTTTGAGAACCGATTTTGATGAGAATGATAAAGGAAGGGCTTTTCTAGTAGATACATTTATTCAAAATTTATTCTTACTAAACCCATCTTTTATGTATTAAATAATTAATTTTTGAAATATTATTACCGAAAATGCATAATACCATATTCAAACTTCACATACTTAACTACGATAGTTAATAACTTACTTCACGATTGTGATTTTGCTTAACATAAAAATTTTAAAAAACCCAAACTACAGCAAGTTAGTAGCACTATCTGCATTAAGACCTTATTGATTTGTCAGTATCATACTTTTTAATTATAGTTCTCGTCTTGATTCTTATTTTTAAGTTGTATTTTCATTTTTAGTTTAAACTTGTTTCATATCAGTGTTGAAGTAAATGACAAAAGTTAGTAAATTATCGACAGCAGCTACAAATTCTTCCACAACAAATCTAGCAAATTTTTACCAGAACTTTGTAAACTATATATAAATATATCCCTTTCTTCTACACTGACTTTCTCTGTGTTCAATTTGTCATGGTAAAAGCAGTTGGCGATTGATGTTGGCATAGCCTATGCAAGATTTTTTAAAAATTCTGTAATGTTTAACATAACAATTTGTGGGACGCGGTGGCTCAGATGGTTCAACCAGTTGGCTCTGTCCTCTAGCCGGCGCGTGCGAGTTCGAGTCTCGCTCAACCCATGGGTATGTGTGAATGTCCTAGCATGAAGTGCATGTTAGTGGGTACGATAAGCCCTTGAGGATGCAGTGCCTGTAAGTGCGCAAAGAAACAACAATTTTAATGTTTTTTTTCCATAATTTATGCACGACATTATATTCTTTAATTGCACGACACTTTTTGATTTTTTAATCCCCAAATATTTTTATTTTCTGCATAAAAGTAGTTAAGTGTTCTTTAACTAATTTTTCTGTCGTCGATTTCTTATTTTACGATTTTATGTTATTTCTGACAGGAGTTAAAGAAACTCGAATTTTATAACCCCTATGGAAAAACCCTGATGCATTGAGTAACACTTGATGTATGAAACTTAAATACGAATTAAAAACGTTTAAAATCAATGATTGTGGCAGATATATATAAATACAAACAGTCGTCTTAAATATATATAATGTAATCATAATGTAAAAATATAATGATTACAACTGCCTTTATTTTCATAATCTTTTGATAACTTTGGCCACGTTTTTTAATCAATTTTTTTGTCTTTTAAGAATCGATGCCTTTTGCCTTCCTACTAATCTTTACACACTTTTCTAATAGAAAAGTTTAAATAATTAAGCGACCCACTGAATCATTTAAACTGTAAATCTCTAAGTAATCACTCGTATTATATAATTTTTCTATAAACAGCGGTTTAGTTATTGCTGAATTTGTATTTCGATACTGCGAAAACTATTAGACTTATTTTTCATTATTAAACTATACTTATAGTAAGATGAAGTAAATTTGAATTGGAGGTCAAGTGAGCATCGAAAGCACTCGTCGAGCTGAACAATATGTGGTATGCCACCAATTTTGTCCTGGCACCGTTCACCAGTTATTACCAAAAATGTTTAAATGACTCATTGTACAACAACAGTGCGCATGCGTTGTGTTAGAACACAACATCGCAGGCTTAAGTGTTATACGAGAGCAAAATATGCTATATAAGTAACGTTTTTGTTGAGAACATTTTAGTTTTCTCTTTAATTCAACAGAAGTATTGTATACTCAAACCTGTTTTGAATACGGTAATTTGACTAAACCTAATTGTTATTGTAATAAAACAAGTTATTCGTTATGATATATAAATATAGAAAAGAAGTACAAGAAAGTATAGACTAAAAAAAAGAAATGTAGTATACAATATAATTAAAAGTTAAAAAAGAAGAAGATAAAAAAATAAAGGAAAGGAAAAATATAAAGAGGAGACAGACACAGAGCTTGATCGTAACGCTTACGACTCTAAAATAGCTACATTATATTTGTCTGTGTGTCGCGACTTTCAACTCGAGAACTACTGAACCTATAGACATAAGGGAGGTATCGTTCGAAAGCCCATGGCCTACGGGGTTCACATCGCGAGCTGGCATGTGGGATGTCCTACAGTAATGCAATAAGGGTTTTTAGCGGACCCAGTTTCCAATATGTCATTCCTTATAACTTTTGGTCAAAGCAGCTTTCAAGCTGGAGACCAGCTTGTATTTCTGTCATTTCTGACATCTGTCGCACCTTTTACTTTTGATCCGTGATAGATAAAGGCGTAACGTTTTCAGTATTCAGCTAGGGACCATAAGTCGAGTCCAGATGCCAAAAGTCAGTCTGATCGGAAAATCTCGAGACCGGCTTGACAGGAAGTGGCCGCAAATTTTTGTGTATCTATAGAACCCCGGAAATCTGTGGAACCGGAGTTCCACGTCCGTACTTGTTTAATTGTATTCAACACTAATTTAAGTTCTTATGGTACTTCAAAAAAAGCTTTAATTCTATTGCTATTAACAGTCAAGTAACTGAAAAGCTACTAACTATATGACTTGTAATTAAAATGCAAAATAACACCATTTTATCAATTAATTTAAAGTAAATATATTTTCTGTTTAATTATTATTGGCGCACTTGCCGCCACTACAATGGCTTATTGTGCCTACTAACATGCATCTTAAATTAGGACATCACACACACACATGGGTTGAGCGTGAGTTGAACTTGCCCGCGCTGGCTCGATTAATGACAGAGGAACGATGATCTTGCCAACTGAGCCACCGCGGCTCCAGATTAAACGTAGGTAAGGCATTCGATAAGTCCAGTGAGTTTTAACAAATACTTCAAATAAAAGCATAAACGGACTAGATATAAATTAGACTTAATTATTTTTTGCTAAATATTCTAACAAATCAAATTTTATTGCTATCTGTGTGCTAGCTGTATAACACATGTATGACACCACATGTTTCATTAAAAAAAGTTAATTAACACTTCCTGATAGAGTACAGCAATGACAGTAACAGTTGCTAACTTTGTCCTCAAAAAAGTACTAGTCAATGATTCTTTCAGTTCACGAATAATACTTTTCACTATCTCAAATGCGACAATTTTGACGATCACAAAACCGTTTAAATGAAAATGATCTTCATCACTTAATATAAATTTTTTGCAAAGACCAAATCAACTTTCTTGTCTAAAATCCAGTTTATAAATTTATGGTGTTTTGGTGCTCTTTACCATGTGTTTGGATATCAACTGTACAAACGCAAACTTTTAACAGAACGCAAACGGCGCCCAATCTAAATCTAATTTTATTTATTAATAATTACAATGGCTTCACGTTGAAAAGTAAAAAATTTAGTAATATCTAACTTTACTTTACAATATTTGCCAGGGGCATAGCAAATACTGTGTATAGCTATCTCTTATTTAAAACGTCTTTAGTTAAAGGAAATAGAAAATATTAAATAAAAAAAAAATTGAAAGTACTCTTGTAATCCAACAATAAAAAGATGCAGTTTTTGCCACGTGTAACTAGATTTCTTAAAATTGAATGCAGTATTAAATAAGTGATAGTAAAACTATATTGTATGGCCAAAAATATCCGAAAACATTCTTGGAAAAGTATATCTGGGTAATATACGTACTGATGTATCATAAAACGATATAAAAATGTAGGTATTAGCATATGTAGGTCCTGCACGTATGATAGATGAACAATGAGTAAGCCGGCAAAGTTGAGCAAAGTGAACGTGGTCATTGAGTGCTATCGTTTCAACAACTCGGTTTGCAAAATATCGGTCTTGCTATCAATCAACTGTAAATGACGACACACAAAATGAAAACGTTTGAGATATGAAACAGACCCGGAACGAAGCTGCTAGTTGTTACAAGTACCAGAACTCTTTGTCGGAAGCTGAAAATATGGATTTGCACGAATGAGCAGCCGGTCACAAGCCCTTCATAAGCACGGTTAATGCGACAGTGCAAAACTTACCGCCATTGGACTATGAAGCAATGATAACAAGTTTTGTGGGGTGATGAATCTCGCCACACGAGCTGGAAATCCGTTGGACGCGTCTGGGCTTGGCGGATACCGGGAGAATGCTTTTTATTCGAGTGTGTTGAGCTAGCAAAAATTTATCTTCATATTTTTGACAACTATGTGGTTTCAACTCTCTAACAAAGATTTCGGAGAAGGACTTTTCATGTATCAACAGGATAATTTTTTGCCCACAGAGCGTGGTTTAAAAACATGGGCATTAAAAAACTGTACTGGCTTTCATACAATCCCGATCTCACGTCCATCGAATGCCTCCGGGAAGAATTTCAACATAAATTCTGTCAAGCCAAATCGCCCATTCTTAGTGGCTGGACTCTCTGCAGCTTTCTTGGATAAATAAAAGGCAATTTATATGGACATATATCAAAAGTTGGTTAAAAGTACTTCCAGACGAGTGCAGACTGTAACTGATGCTAAAGGTGGGCCGACATTCTATTATCATATATGGCATAATATTTGTTAGCAATTATGAACAATAATTCTTTACCACAGCTAAATATTTGGGTAGGACACTATATGTGAGATTTTCAGAAAGTTTACGTTTATTTATTTTTTTTATATGAGGTGTTTACAGCTGTTGCTGTCTATCTTCCCTCAACCGTTTTCTCCATTGCTCTCTATTGTTCCAATCTCCTTCTGTAAGACTTCTTCTTTTCATGGCCTCATCTATCTCATTTCTGAGAGATCTAGGTTTGCCCAGCTTTTTCTTCCTACTGGACTTCATTCCGTTATTCTTTTTATCCATCACTGGGGTGCCGCTCTTCTGACGTGGTCGTGCCATTGTGGCGCTTTTCTTTAATGTAGGCCAAGAATTTTTAATAAAGAAGAGGGGAGGAGGCTATCAGTGAAGGAAGACACACCTACATAGTTTTGTCAGTACTAAAGAATTTGTATTCTCCAAATACTAAAGCCAATTTAATTATATAATGTTCAAAACAAAGCATTAAAGGTGTTAATGCGACCTGAAATAACAAAAAAAAAAAATTACGATGATCTATTCAAAAGAAGAAAAATGTTGACAAAGTGAAATAGTGCAAAAACTAAAAAGTCTTGAATATTTTAAACGTATTAGTTAATAAAATAGTGCTACGATTAATAAACAGAGTGATACAGGATTATTAGATACAGGAAATAGTGAGCTAAGGACACAAAATTTACAAACGTTTTAGTTACTTGAAACTTTAAAAAGAGGACTAGAACTTCTAATAAAACAAATATTATGTTATATAAAAATACTTTATTAAATTATATTACATTTTATACTCGGTAGTGTTGATGCATTTCAAATACAAACGCGAACGTTCCGCGTAGATTCAGTAATGTGGTTGCTCGAGCCAATTTTGTCGGGCTTTTTCCGAGCACTAAGTGCTAACAAGCAGCTTGGCACCGGTCAGGTCGGCGTAAAGCAACATGAAGTGATAATGCTATGTTAATTTATTAAACACAATTCCGTTTTATCTTGTGAACATTAGCTCACTTCCACGGTTACTGAGTACGGCCCGCGCGTCGCAGACCTGTGCTCCTGCGGCGGCGTCGCTCTCGCTTTGGCCCTCGCGCGCGCAGTCCTGCGGGCTCGCGTACGTACCCCGCGAATTACCCGGCCCGACAGAAGTAGGTGTTCTATTATTTCTCGGTATTGTTTATGTTCGGTATGGGCAAAACGCGCTTCGAGAGTATTATTGCTTTATCTTTATTTGCTGCTATTGGAAATTAGAGGCGCGCCCGCAAAAAAGACCAGCAAGCGGCGCGGCGCGCGGAACCAGGACCACCAACGTGCTCTGCTTGCTCGTTTCCATTTTTACAATTTATTTAATTGTTGCACATAATCCGCTAATAGCGGCGATAATTAGAATTGTGTTGAAACGTGCACCGCCGCATACTTTAACGGCTCTACATCATACCGGTTGAGTCATGAACAGCTCACGTTTTTTGCTTTATTGCCACATCAATGCGAGCTGATCGTATGATCTATAGGCGCACTGTCACTTTAACGGCACTGATTAAATTGTTATAGAGCTCGAACAACATGGCTCTGGCTTTATTGTAGCCTCGTAGTGTTTCAATTTTACTCGATGGCATTGTACATACATCTTATTTAAGTGACCACTCCATTTAATTAAGCTTCAAGTTATCGTGTTTTTAATGAGCAAAACCTAAGTTTGTATTAATGCACTAGAGAAAAGTATAGATCTTGTTGATTTATTAAAACGCCTGTTAGCAAACCAAGAAATAAAAAATTAAATTAATACTCCTTCTTTCCGTTGACAATTCTGAGGCTTCTTATCCTAGATTGTGTTTTATGTTTACGTTTCTTCCATTTCTGTCGTATTTACACCGTTGCTATAAAATTAAAAATATATATTGCACAGCAGAATGTTTACATGGTGTTGTTTGTAGATGTTAAATTGCATATTTAAATAATATAAATTGAAAAGACGCTATAAAAGATTTGGCAGAATAATTTATTTATAAATTTATTGCCGCGCGTAATGTATAAGTAGGCATCGTTCAAGTCGTATATCCTTTGAGTTGGAAACTTATTTTACAAATAGTGATTCTGTGATTGTAAAGCAGCGACTATTTCGGTGGCATTTCGGATTCGATCGACACGGAAGAGTTCCAACCAAGAAAACTCTAATGTTATGGGTACATAATTTGCGAAGGACTGGTTTAGCATCCAAACAAAGATCACCCGGTAGACCTAGTAGCTTTCAGACACCAGAGAATATAACAGTCGCCATACTGTTCCGCCGGTAAGGATGCTCTCGCCTTGAGAATATCTGACCGGAGCGAACAGAAAATTCTACGCTGAGATCTCATTGCATCCTCCATACAAACTGATGATAGTTCAGGAACTTAAAGTCATATTAGAGAATTTTCTAGCTGATGCTGTTATACATACCACATGTAAGAAAATTTTTCGGTAATGAGCTCCACAAATTCCTCAACAACTTCGTGAGCAACGTTTTCACTGTCAACTTCTAACTGTGCTGGTGTGACGCTACGGCATTTAGGCAATATTTTTTTGAGGAACTAGGACTCTCACTGTCACATCTATTCGCTATGTTACGATGGTAAACAATTTTCTTGAAACCCAAACTCAACGAACACACGGCGAGAATTTGTCGAGAAGTCACCACACCTTTTTCCTTGCGATTCTTTCTGTGGGAATACCTAAAGACTTTTAACGCAGCCCGCAGACTATTGAGAAACTAAACGATGTTACTCGCAATGGCATAGCAGCAGTACGAATAGAAATAAGGCTGCAAGAGTATATCCCTTATGCGGACCATTATTTGGACGATATCTTCAAAACTGGTTGATGACTAATTCTGTGTAATGGTGCAATAAAACATTGAACAAAATTTCTATGTCAGTTTTTTTAGTTGTTTGAAAAAGGGGAGATGATTTTTGTCAGAACCTGCATTAAACTTGCATTGTAATTACACAGAAACAACTATAGCTTATATTTAAATAACATATCAGTAGAGGTTTTTGAAATTTTTGTACAAATATTACATCACTTTATAATTATTGCAAAATGTATTAATATTGCTGTTAGATTTTCTCAAAAAAAATGTTCAGGATTTTTTAGTACATGCTTTTATATTTCTTATCTTTTGTTTTATCCTTCTACATTACTAATTTTAATTTTATTATTGTTTTTATTATGTTATTTTATTTGATGTTTTACTTGTTTCTGGTTTATTGTACTTTAGCTTTATTTTTTGCAATTTTTGAAATACTTCTTTCGTTTTTAAATAGTTCTTGAGTAAGTGTTTAACTGTCGCAGTCTAACTACTGAGTGATTACTCAGATGTTACCTAAATAAATGATAGTGCACGCAGTGATAAATAATATTTTCCAATTAAAATTAAAAAAATACTTTTAATACAGCAGATAAATAAATTTAAGGAATAGATTAAAAATGAGAAACGTTAATAGACACGTAATCAATTTGTAACCATAAATGTACACCAGTTTTACAAATGCCAACATATCAACAAATTCTGAAATACAGCTGATTCTTATTTCAACTCCACATATATGCAGATGATTTACGTTCAATAACACCAGTTACAACTGTATTCAGGTCAATAAATTATCAGTTAACATTTCCTCAAGAATCAAGAGCAATGTAAAAAAATTATGGTCACCGTTAAATTCTCTCGGTGCTTACAATAAGTCTTATACAAATAGACAATATTAATGAAGAAAATCCATGGCAATTGGTCAAGTGTATAAAAAGAAGAAAAGCTTTGCTGACAAAAATACAACAAAAGTAATCAAAATAAATAGTGGATACAATTCCTTAAACAACTTTAACAAAGATGTGGAGTAGTTAATTCTTCGGTTATCAGAAATAAAAGTTGAGGGACGTAATAAAAGTTGAAAAATAAGTTAAAAATGCATAATTAACAATACAATAAAAATCAGAGTAATTACCCCAAATACGTACAGATTATTAGTCCAAAGTTCAAAATAAATAGCATAATATATTGCACTTAGCAATTTAAAAAGGAAAGAGTAATAGTATTAAAGCACTTACCATACATTATACCATAAATACATAAGAAATTAAGGAATAATTTAATATGAGAGGGCATAAAGTGAGAAGTATTATAAACGTTGAACATAAAACAAGAAACCCTTAAAAATGTTTTTATAGATTTGGAATCAGCTAAAGATTACAAAAAATTATTAAACAAGGCATAGTTAGCTAAACAACTGGGGCGGGGTAAGACCATTGCACAACGTATGAGCTACTAGTTGTACGTTACGCCAAAACATACTGCAATAGACCTTATGTATTTATGAGACGTGGGGGATTTAATAATATTACAACTTCCAGTAAAATCAAAGACATTCCAGCAAAATGTCGCAAGTAACAAATCGTAGTCTGTGAGTATTATCATAATCTATACAAAACTAGTAATTACCAAACAAATATGCTTTCCCGTCAAATATGACTACAAAAATTAAGTGTCAGTCCACCGAAACAATCTAATGTACAACTCCACACTTGTCAAAGGATAACCCGCAACAGACTAAAACTAGCATGAAACATGGCAGCAGCTGTATTTATTATTGATTAGAGGCTATTGCAAAATAACTGCTCTAAAGGGACTTGTATCAGACCATTGCACAACGTATGAGCTCAAACAATGATTCCCATAACTGTTACGCCAAAAATGACTGCTACACTATAACCTTATGTAACCATTTATGAGACGAATTTAGATAATATTACATAATGGTTCCGATTGTCCAACATCCTCTTGTGGAAATCTTAAATAAATTTAAATTGCACTGCCACGGAAAATGTGAATTATTATATACATTGCTAGTTATCCAAGCTTAAAAAATTCAAACGTTCGAAGTCGATCTATTTGGTCTTAGTGAAGTGGTTGAACGCTGTATAACATAGTAATTAGGACTCAATGCTGTACTAGGCTGTAATAAATGTCAAAATAATAATAATAAAACAGATGCGATAGCATGTGATCAATCTAGTTCCATACAATAATCCACATAATGCTGATACAACTAAGTGCCTACACATTAAATATAAATGTAATCCAAATTTACCCTCCCACATCTGATAGCACTAATAAAAAGAATTTTATTTAGATTTAGAAATGTTAGTTAAGATCTTGAAGAAGTCAAGGTAATAATGCCAAAATGTGGGAAAGGTAAGGTCGAAGATATAGTAGGAACTTTCGGTTTAAGCTTAAGGAACGAAAGAGGAAACAGACTGGTGAAATATTGTTAAAAAATGACTTACCTACAAGAAGAACTTACACGATGGACATTACTTGCACACACTTTAAGCACAATAATAAAAAAGTAAACTGATGTTATCTTCATAAATGAACGACTTGGAAATAGAGCAGCGTAGAAACTTAGCTAAGTGCTGACGCAAGTCAGATTATTATTTGTTACTGACCAACGCAAAAATAAAATTAAGAAATTTAAAGAAAATTTCAGGCTAGATTACACCAAAACAAATTAAACGAGACAGCAGTAAAAAAACTATAAAGCTTCAAGATAGCAAATAGAAAAGCAAGTAGTTGGCAATCAAAATAAAATTGTGACGAAGCCTTCGATGCCGCAAGAAATTATATTATTTATAAATGAAAAGGAAAATATAAAAGCAAAAATAAAGAAAGGCATAAACAATCAATTAACGAATAAAATACGAAATTGAAAATGCCAAGGAGCACTGGATAAAAAGAACTGTTGAAAAATAAAAGGATTAATCGGTAAACACGGTAATGCTAACTTCTATCAGAAATAGAAAGAAATCATAAGCAATGCAAGGAAGAGGATCCTACTAACAATAATAAATAAGCAAAAAAAATTCAACTCTCCAAAAAGCATAAGAGAAAATACCAAAAAAAAATATATAGAGGAATAGTCTACAGAAGATAAAAAGGGCAGAAAAAAGTAGCGACAACTTTGAGATTTTAAAATCAGAAGTTAAATAAGCAATCAAAAAAGCAAAAGGCGTTATGTCGCTAGGCGCCAACAAGCTGCATATTAACTAAAGTACTAGATGATAAAAATCCACATTTCCTTATTATCCTATTTAACTAAATACAGAAAAAAGCAAAGTTTCAAAAGAATGTTTTAAATCAGTGCCCATACCTATACATAAAGAAATAACCCCAACATATATGATGAATGTTGCCTAATAAAACCTGATAAAGCATCTTCTGAGAGTTACACAAAACGGTATATACAAAATTTGCGAAGAACAACTTGATCACAGTCAGTATAGATTCTGAGGAAGAATGAACACCGGAGAGATATTATTTGCCTTCATAAATCTACTGCATAAATGCCAAGAATACAACAAGCACGTGTATGTTACATAGCAAAAGCTTTTCATCGAGTGCAATACATTAAAGAACATTTGGATTAAAAAGATGCAAATTATTATAAAAAAACAAATACTAAAATCAAACGGCAACAGTACGATGAAGTATCAGACAAGGTTGTGTTCTATCAATACCTAAAGATGATTTAACGTTTATTCTCAAATAATATCTCAAACATTAAGGAGGTTCAGAAGCTTTTACAAAATGCTAACAAAGAAAGCCGAACAATCTAGTTAAATCTTCTTCTCCTTACTGCGTCGTCTCTTTATGAAGGTTAGCGATCCATATGGCTAATTTTGTTTTGGAAGCTATTGCTCTAAATATGTCTATGGATTTACAGTCTCCCCACTGACCTCTTTCCCTATATTTTTCTTTTGATAATTAAGCGCAATATTTCATATTTACTACTCCACATGGCATGCCCAAAATATTGTATTTTCTTTCCTTCAAAATTAATAGAAGCTCTTTATCGGTATTTGTTCGTTAGAGTACTTCGGCATCTACTATTTTTATCCAGGGTATACGTAGAATGCGTGGGTAGATGTACATTTCAAAAGATTTTGTTTTTCTTTCTATGGTGGGATTCAAGTCCAACATTACATCCATCAGAAGGACTGGGGATGTGTAGCATCATGTGATTGGTAAGCGCAGATTGCATGCTTGTAAACGTTTTTTGAGCTTGTCCAATGCGCGACTGGATTTCTTTTCTGTTATCTCCATTTTTATTAACAAGAATTTTTAGCTATTTAAAATTGGGTACTTGTTCTACGATGTTGCCTTTATTCGCAAATTTACTCTGGTCTTAGTTCAAAATAAACCGTATTCTTTACTATACTCCACCAATCGATCGACCATCATTTGCAACTCTGTTACATTTGTTGCTATTATAACAGTAACGTCTGCATAACAAATATTTGTTACTCTGCAACTATTGATCACCACTCCTTTAAGGTTTTCGTCTAAAGCTTCTCTAAACATAGCCTTGAAATACAACTTAAAAAGCCGAGAGGAAAGTATGCAACCCTGGCGAATACCTTTCTTTATGAGAATAAATTCTGAAGTTTCTCGCTTCCTTTTAATTTCAGCTGACTGTTGCCAATACAATGCTTCAATTATAGGGATATCTCTGTTATCCACTCTAGTGGACTAGTGGATCTTTCTATTAGTTTTTTATGATTAACGAAGTCGAAGACTTTTGGTAATCAATGAAACACGCATATACATGTACATTCATTCATGTCTCGACATCGTTGCGTCAGGACATTTAAACAAAAGATTTCTTTACGAGATTCCAGACCTTTTCGAAAACCAGATTGGGTGTTACTGATTTGTTCTTCACAATTATTATATATCCTACTATGGAAAATACTTAAAAATATTTTCAGGACATGTGACATTAAGATATTTATTCGATAGTCATTGCAGTATAGAGGTTAGGCTTTTTTGGTACTGTGACAAAAGTTGATTTCAACCAATCCGTTGGAATTTTCACTGTACGATATATTGAATTGAATAACGATAGTAACAAGTACGGTGTAATACCGTGAAGGAAACTTTCTACAGCGGTGCAATGAAATTAGGATATAAACATTTTAAAATAAATTAAGATGTTGATTAATGACTCCATAATGATCAGCGTCAAAAATGCTGTCGAATGATATGCTGCATGACATATGTAAATATAATGAATTTTTGAAATCGTAACGGTCACTTCCGGTTGCCGTTAACCGATTTGGCTGAAAATCAATCCCATGAAAGGTACTGACCTAAGATGTGTGTATGCCAAGTTTGAAGTGAATCCGTTGGATAAAGCGAAAGTTATAGTGTCTCCAGGCACACAAATAGGACGATAATTTCATTAACTTTCTATAAGATCCGCTGTAGAAAGTTAATAATTGTAGCCCTGCGTTGTATTTTCCCCAATAATATTTAATATCTCACTATGAATTCCGTTTGGCTCTGTTGTTTTCCATCTTTCTGCATGTTTATAACATGGATAACTACTGCTTTAGTGATTTCTGGGCCTTTGATCCTTTCTACGCCATTTACTCGCTCACTTACATAGGTCCCGTTATCATCGAAGAACTGCTCGACGTATTTCTTCCACATTCCAATTTTTTCTTGAAAGTTTACTACGGTCTCATTGTTTTTATTTATTGAGTGTTGATGTTTGGTGTTTTTTATTTTTGTGTGCCATTTCAGTGATCTTTTTATTATAGTTAAACGAGTCGTATCTGTTCTGGAGTATTTCCATTTCTTGGCATTTCTCCACCATCCACTGTTCTTTAGCGTCTCTACACTTATTTAAATATGAATGTCTAAAAAATCAAACATATATATATATATATATATATATACATACATATATATACATATATATATATATATATATATATATATATATATATATATATATATATATATATATATATATATATATATATATATATATATATTATATAAAACACAAAAGCCAAACAGAAAGATATACTCTTCTCACACTAGAAAAGAAACAAATATAAATATTTCGGTGTTATTATAAATTCTCAGCTAGGTCAAAACAAAGCAATAAAATAAACAAATGCCGAAAAGTGTTTGTAAAGTACACTTCGTATTTACTAACAAGAACTTAAGTTTGCCAAGAAGGAATGCTGTGTATGGTCTTAGCTGTTGTACATAGTGGAAACCTTCAGTATGATAAAAGTACAGACAATAAAAAAAAATAGAGTCGTTTGAAATGTGACTTTTATATGCCAATACTAAAAGTTCTTTGGACCCTTATAATTTCAAGCGAAGTTCTAAAGCATATTGGATGCGGCCAAAATCTCTTAAACATCGTTAAAATGAGAAAAACCACCTATTTTTCGAAATGGCAAATACTTATTATTATAGAATAATAATGTAATGACAAATTGAAGGACAAAATATGTTGCTATAAAGAAATAGTTGTGGCTAATAAACATCAGAGACTAGACCAACCTAACAGACGGACGCACATTTGACGTGGTAGGAAAAAAAGTAGTAATCAACCTTCCATAGAAGATAACATCATAAGAAGAACAGTCAGACCTCGTGAAAGCATATTAAATAATCTGCTTTATGTGGTCCCATAAGAAAAACTTGAATAAAGATAAATATGGTGATCACAAAATCTAAGGTTTTATTGCATGTTTTTTACCAGTCATGTACGCTGCACAAGCTTTGCTTTTCATCTTTATTTGCATTATCTTGTACTGGTCCAAAAAGCTTGATTCTTTTCATTTTTTACTACCCCCGTATTGTCTAGGAGCGGGATTACATTGACGTTCACATGACAGTAAAACCTTTTTTTACGATTTTTAACAAATTTCTTTATTAAGTTTTCTACAGATTCTGTTTCTATGTCCCAGTGGAGGTTACTACTATTAATTGTTGGATTATATTAGCTTTACTTTCTTTGGTATACCAAAGTTAAATACCATAAGATAATAATAATCATAAAAGCTTGTTAAGTAGAGAGTAAAATTTCTCCTAATCAGTTAGCACATTTTCTTATATTTACTTCCCTTGTTTACTTAATGTATGCTTTTCATTGTAGCTTTTCGCCAAGCGTGATACCAAGGTATTATCTTTTGTTTAAACAAAGTATTGATTATGGTTTAGGCTAATTGGTATGTGTACGCTGATTTGGCTTCGTTTTTTTGTGAAATCGCTGATTTGTTTGACAGCTAATTGTAGTTCTTTGTAGGTTTTTTACTTGATTTTCTATATCACTAGAATAGCTGTATTGTCAACAAAAGTAGCTACAGTATTGCATATAACTGATGAATATCACAAGTGTACAGCAGGTACTCCGCCGGATTTAGCGCACTTCCTTGTGATACTTTGGTCTTTACTTGCTTTAGTTCTGAATAAGCTTTTTTTCTATTGATTTGTAATAAATTTATTGACAAGGAAAAAAATTCAGTTTACATTTTAAATTTTTGTTTATATTTATTGCAAGCTTTTTTCTTTTCCAATGACCTTTCAATTTGTTCGAGTTTATGTGTGTTTGGTCATTATCACATTATTGGTTTCTAAATTCAAATTTATGGGATGGTATCAAATGTTTCACTTTAATTATCGGTTTGGTTCTATTAAATAGGATTTTCTCAAATAGTTTTTACCTTATGGGTGGGAGTGAAATTATGATTATACAGACTTTTTCCAGGCTCGAGTATTGTAATAACATCTGCAACTTTCTACATGATATCTTAATCTAAATGCAGCATTTATCAAGATGGTTAATTTAATTGTAACTTTCCTTAAAAGTTGTTCTTTAATACTTCTGATTTACTGGGGGTATATTCATTATCGTTTTATTTGATCTTCTGGTAGTTTTTCAAAGTGTGCAATTAGTGCTACTAAATTAATCGAATTTCTTTTTGCAATTGCTGCCGGGCATTGTTTAGAGTGTTTTTATCTTAAGGAGCTTGTAATTGTTGTGTTTTATGCCTTAATATTTTTATGTGATAAGATCAATAATTTTTTTTTGATAATCTTTCCTGTAATTATACGTTTTATACCTAAGCTGCATGTATAGTGTTACTTCTTCATCTTGTGGAACTAGAAAATGAATTCTTTCTTAGGGGTTTCATCTAATACTTTTTCGGTCCGTTGATCTATTTTTTAAGTTAGGGCTTTTTTTCATAGTTGACGCAAACGATAAAAAAATCATTATAAAAAGCCATCAAGATAAAATTCTAATTATTTTTTTATTAGGATGATGAATAAATGGAGCTCAGTGTATTATGTTTTCAAATGATTGCTTTTATTAAAGATGGTCATTTCAACCCTTTTCCCGAAACTCTCAATTTCGGCTTTTCTGACGCCCGCAGAAATGACCAGAACCTTTTCTGTGATACGGTTCTGGAGTTCGTCGATGGACTGGAGTTTGTTCCGATAAACCATATCCTTAAGATAACCCCATAAGAAGAAATTACATGGGTTTAAATCGGAGGCATTTGAAGGCCACTCGATGCCACCTTCTATCTTACGGAGGGCATCCAGACTTATAATCCTCTTTTTAAAAACTTCTGTGAGAATGTCAAAGATGCTCTCAGTCAGATGGACGGTGACTCCATTTTGCTAAAATCTGTATTGGTTAACTTGTGTTTCGTCTCTCACAATTGGAATGAATTTTTCGAGAACTCTTGTGCGATAGACTTATTCATTCACATATTTTGTGAGAAACAGTGGGCCGACAATTTTATATTGAGAAATTGCACACGATATACTAACTTTTCCTGGGTGTAATCGAGAAACTTCGATCAAATGTAGGTTTTCGGTACCCCAACGTCGCTAATTTTGTTTATTGACATAGCCATCTAGTTGAAAATAGGCCTCACCCGTTAAATGGCCGTGCTTCATGTCTAACTTTTTTGATTATTTTTTTAAAAATAAAAAAAGCGTTCTCGATTGAGTGTTCTCTGTGAGGATAGAGTGCATGAAGCTCACACTCACGCCGATTGGAGCTGTGCCTTTAGAGACCAAAGTTGTGAGCTTCCGAAACTTGTTGTATGGCATTGGGTAGGGTTACAGTGATTGGTCTGCTCATTCTTGACAAATTGTCATCCATTATACTTTTTGTTATTTCACACTTTCCACTTAGTCTATTATAATATGGTAAAATAGACAATTTAATATTATAACAAATTTTATCATAGTATTTTTTAGCTGACCATTGTAGAGACATACAAGATAGTGTGCTAGTAAAACTTGGCCGTAAAGGCAATTAGCGTTCCACTAGCACTTCGGCCCCTTTCGTAAAATGAAGACTCTTTCTTTAGTTGAATAGCTGGTTTTAGCTGACGTCATATTCAATGTTGACCTAAAGTTAAACAAAACTCCAAACAATGGCCTAGCTATAACTAACCATTACTAATATAAACATATTTAAAGTTATTTGTTTTTCTATTATATTTTACTAATAGCTGCTAATACTCACAAATTTATTTCTAGAGTTAATTTACTATCGTTTCTAGTTTGTCGAATGATACATTTTTTGACCATTTCTTTATCTGCATGTTTTGTTGATTTTCGTATAAATATTATATCGTATTATTGTCTACGAGCATTTTTGTTATCTATTACCTTTATTTGAAAATCAGTAATCAAGTTTCTCATAAAGCTCGTTGAGATGGGGGCGAACATGTTTTATTATTTTCCTTTTGTATATTGTCATATTATATTACATTATATTGTCCTGTTATTTTATCTTATGCAGTTGTAAGCGACGTGTCCATTTGTCCTTTTTATTGGTTTTTTCTTTTTTCTTTATCCGCTTTAGTCCATCTACCAGCTCTGTTTCATTAGTATAATTTCTACTTTTCTCTTCTTATTTGATTCGATTGATTTTAATTTTTTGTTAAAGTTTGAATAATTTCTCTGCGTGGTTGTTATCCTGAAGTTACTATTACGGACTAATAGCGGTATATCGGTTATACTTCATTTTTTACATTTATTATGCAAAAGCTGTTTATTTTGCATTTTATCATGTTTTTAAAATAGTTCAATGTTTATTTGATTTAACGCCGCTTCTATCGGTTTCATTGCTTGCAAAAAAAACATGATAATTTCATTAGCTTTAATAAGTATTCTAAATAAACCTGGGTTCTTATTAAAATCGCAATTTATTTAATTCTCTCTACATATACAAAATTAACTGTAGCTTAAAACACTTTAATATTACTTGAATATTAATTTTTATTTATTGTTAATATTATAATAATTTGTAATAATATGAGATTTATTATTAAAATATGTTTTTAACGCGGCCAATATAATTAAGTAAGAATATTAACAATAATTGTGGAATTTGTAGAGAACTAACGAGGAAAAATTTCGACACAACGAATACGACATTCGAATAAGCGCGTGTTTTTATATACTTATATAGATGTCACACCTGTGACAGATAAAACATGTTTTTTTTTTAAACAGTGCTATCTGTTGGACGTAAAAGCAGAGCCACAGCAACGCGTGGGCGGGTACAGCTTTTATATGTATGTATGTATGTGTATATATTGTATCCTAAAAGATATCTTTTATTTGGTTTATTGCTATCTGTTAATTATAAAGTATGTCTTTTATCAAATAACCAACTTGTAATATAATTTCAATGATGACGTTACCGCTTATCTAAATAGACTTAGAATAATGGTACTAAAATTAGTCGAATAGAGATAGATTAATAAATGCTTTCATTACTATATTTTCAAATTATTACTTTTTCAATTATCACAGTACAAACTAATTTTATTGAAAGTCAAAAAAGACAAACAGCTAAACTAAAATTAACCTGCTGAATTAATTTCTGTAGTGATTTTCACTGCCATAATCGATTTCGTTCAATTAAATGCCAGCGATGTTTTATGGCCTGACAGCTTTAATACCATCTTCGTGCTCTGATACACTGCCCCAAATTCGGGATCCTTCAAAACCGAAAATGAAACCTCGCACTGTTCGCCTTGCATATAAACTCCATGTTTTCGTCTTCCGTCGGGTATTAGCATGAAAATTTCGCTTGTAACGTTTTTTAATAGCCGCTTTCACAAAACTGAGCCGCAGCCTGACATTTAGCTCCTTTTTTCATACGAATCGCATTAGATCACAATCGATAAAATTTATTCGTTGCATGCAATCACATATACAAACCAGGATCAGTTGCCTGCGTTTGTAGAAAAAATAATTCGCTGAAAATGCCACTTGTAGCCTATACGCGCAGTGGGCGAACAATTTATAACTTTTATAATGTCCTGCGCGCTGCCTTGCTTCGACGCAGTTGGTGGCATTGTTTACTGAAACCGGCGCTGTTGTCTGTGATTTATAATTTTAATATACATAGAATGGCTTGGTAGACAACGGAACTAATTTGTGTGTGTATTTATGTACAGTTGCAATAGTCTTTCACTACTCAAACAGTGCTGTACAAGTCACTTTGTAAAAAATTATTTTTTTGTTAGAAAAGACATGTGTGTGTATGTGTAACAAAATAATCCCTTTGGAATTGTAAAAAGCCATAAACATTGTTTTGATTCAGAACTTAGATGGTTGGTTTCTCGATCGTATTGAAAGCACCAAGTATCAGCACCACTAACACTTGTTTTTATGAAGTTTCCTTCTCTTCACACTTCTCTAATAATTTTTTTGCAACGTCTAATTTAGTTTTTGACCATTCGTTAATCGATGTAGATAAAAATTTTTATCTGAATTTCTGTGTACCAAGTTTTTTGTTTAAATATGCTTAATTGTTGTCTTAGGTATTATAAGTTTTGTTTTTTTAGTCATCGTTTTAATTTATCGGCCTAAACATCCTCTCTGATTTCCCTGAATGGTTGATGCTGCTTAAAAGCTTGTGTGTGTGAATAACAATTACTTAAATCAAAGTTTTTTTTTAATTTAGAGCGTTTGGATTTTCCAATTTGTATTTTAAAAATATTATGTTTGTGAAACGTGTTAAATTAATAATTTTTTTTGATTTTTGAAATTTAGTTTAATCTGTACTAGTTCGTGTACATTCGTATATTTTGCATTCTAATTGTTATGTTTTTTATTTATTAATTATTTACTTATTTCTTAGCAGTTATAGTATCTTATTTTGCTCTATTTGTTATTTAGTGAAGAAAAACTATACAAGATACAACAATAGTAGAAGGCTAATACTTTTTAGACATTATTTGATAGAAGTGATGCTAGACAAAGTTTAATACAGTTTCTTACTTGTTTTAAAAAGGGCCCAAAAAACTAAGCAGGTGGGCAAAAGTTTTCTCATTGTCAATAAATGTGTCTATAAAATGTTGATGATTTTAAAATTGCATTTATTTAAAAAAAATCATCGAATACAATTGCAGGCTCGCTGATAATAAAAATAAACCCGTGGTAAAACTGTTCAACCCACCGAAAAGAAGCGTAAACAAATTTTAGCCACAGAATCTATTGCAACACTTCCTCGTCTTACTAAGTGATATATGAAGTTGGATACGTTGGATGTCTCTTTACATGTTTAACATTGTCAGAAAAATTACGTAATGTTCTTTTATGATAAAAATAAATTAATAATATTATTTAAATCAATAGCAAAACAAAAAATCATAATTAAATTTTTATACAGATATTTAATTTAAAAAATGAAGATAATATAACACATCAGCGACGATTGTTGTATCAATTTATTTTAGGAGAGAATTATGTTTCCTACAATATCTACGAAAAGTGATTTTAAAAATTTAAGGGTGAATATTTTGACTTATGTAATGCTGAACGTTTCGGACAGCGAAAAATGTTGAACGTAAGAAACCAGAAGCATTTTTGGAGAAAACTGCTGCCAAATGCAGTGGAATTGAAAGTAACACATTAAGCCTTTTCTATACAAACTGAAGAAGATTTATAAGTGAGAACAAGGGCAGTTGAAAATATTAATTGTATCCAAGTAAATATCCACACCAGAAAGATATTGGTGTTTGTCTGATGAAACTAACTAGTCGTAAAATATAATTTGCCTCATTAATCCGCATTAGTGATTGCTAATAATGCGTAGCGGCAAATTATTTTTCAAATAACAGCAACTCATATTGTGCTACACCCCAATCTTGCCTTATATACAATATTTTATGCAATATTTTCTTGGCATAGCTATTCGGTCGGGTGTACTAGTCAACGATTTATTTAAATAAACTCAACATTTAAGCTTCTGCAGACGCTTATAGAGAATATATTTTTATTGCAAGTCACAATTTGGTTCAAGAAATCCTTCTACTTGAACCTGGAGAGCACTATTATAACAATATCACAGCGTCTATTCTTCTTTGCTATGAGACTGTTGGAAACTCAATGGCTTTCCTTACAAATCTTCCACAGCGTGTCCGACAGCAGTTTTCTTTCAAAATTTTTTAGCTCTTATTTTAATTATCCCATAATAGCAAAGCATCTTTTCCAATTTCACTGGCTTTTTTTTAATTAAAACGTGAAAAGGGGGCAGTGTGATATTATCATAGATTAAAATGACTGAAAGTTATTTTGCGGTTGGCGGTATCTTAAAACGTGCTAATAATTTATATTGACTGCGACCCAATAATATACATTGTTTATAATAATTATAAAGTCACATCAAATCCAAAAATTTGATTTTTGTGTTCAATGTATATGGCAAAATGATTTGATTTGGTTATTATGTCCTTAAATGCTATTGGTATTTGTTTTTCATTAAGTATTTCACTAGTTTTATTGTTTATTAATCTAATTTAAAATTTTCTTACATTCCGCTATTATAATTTGACCTCGAGTCACAGAAACATTTTTTGAGTTTCTGATTTTTTTGTTGTTCATTTATAATATGTAATTCTATCGGTTGACAGGAAAAATAAATCATTACGTTGAAAAATTGTACTATTAAAGCTTAACTAGACATAATAGTCCAGTTTTTCAAAATTTCCAAAATTTTCTAATTTTTTAAGGTAAAGTTAAAAAATTAAAAAGTTGTATTTTTTTTTATAGTTAAATCACGTTTGTAGTGTCTTACTTAATAATATTCGTATCCTACAGTTTAAAATTTACGTTATTATTTATATCAGCAATTTTTTTAAATGATGGGTACGCTTGTGATCTGTTATTCTTTACATTCTTTAATTTTTATCGTAAGTATTATAATTAAAATTGTTTGTAAGGTATATTAATATATTAGTGTATGTTTTGTGGGGTAAAAGTCAAAGATAGAAATAAACTACAGGATGTGTTTCTTTATAGAAGAAGAAATAAAAAATTTTATATGTATCTTCAAAATTGAGTTGCCGCTGTAGCGTCGTGGTTACCAGCCTTACTCTTCTGTCCGCTAACCCGGAGCAGGCGAGTTTGAGTCTCACTGGAAACGCAGGGGTATCTGCGACGTTATTAAGTTCATGTTGGTAGCTACAATAAGCCCCTAATTGCACAATTAGTCCGCAACATTGGATAATTGCAAGACACTATGTCGTATAATTCCGTTAACTTTAGAGTAGGCGTTAGAAGTCTCGATACAAGCGTAAACTTGTCACATTATAAGTTGATGTACACGCTTTAATACTCCTGGCTCTTTTGGAATAACGTGATTGGTTTTGTTCATTTATCAGAAGATGTTATTGAGCTACTGGCAAACATTAATGTTGAAGAAAGCTAAAGCTCCATTATTCATCAACTATGTAACATGTCGTACAATGGTATATCGTCAAACAATAAAAACTTTTAAAAATTTGGGATAAACTAAACAGTTTGCTTACTTAAATGGTAAGCAACTATCTTAGTCCAAGCACTAAAGATAAACTTTGACCATTCGGTGAGAATTCTTAATCTGTAAAGAGAATTGTCAATATATAATTGTTGCAAAAATTGGCAACAAAAACTTTCTGTTCTAAGAAAATTCGTTTGCGATACTTCCTGAGCAAAACATGTTTTTACTGATGGAGCTAGTAGCAGTTCTCATGTCGCATATTTATTGCAGTCTTTTGCCATGCATTACATTGAATGCTGTAATTATTCACTTTCATAGATTACTCCATCCCTTGTGATTATTCATTACATAAAATGACCCCGCATTACAAAAATGATAAAATACTGTTGCAAAAGTAGTATAGTTTGGTTCAGATATCTTAGAGTAGCTTTCCTGGTAAATCTATGTGGTCTCTCAACCACTTCTATTTGGTTACCTGTAAATTCCCAGTTTTGGTTGCTGGTTTGCTATCATGCGTCTTCTCAGGAGGCAGATGGGAAAAAGCTTACCAAATGTAAGTACTGGGGAAATAAAATTCCTGGGGTGGACTAAAATTAGCAACACGTGTATTGTTTGATTTAGTGAGAGCGGATACATAACATCGACGATATTCGAGTAGAGCGATTGAATTTCATTCGGGCAGAGAGTATAAAATGCATATACCAAAACGTCCAGCCAATATGATATGTTAGGCCAAATACCTCTAAGGTTAACTTGACATTATGCAGAAGAAAGAGTCTCTAGTCCCCAGCAATCTTTAAGCTCCCAGGACAGGGGAGAATGACAAAAAGAACACAAAGTTGTTTAAAGGCATATGCAATATACAAACACTGATAGGAGACTACAGGTTAACAGAATTAGAAGAAGGGCTAACCGATATTAAATGGGGTATTACTTAAATAACTTAAAGAAGACTTAATATAGTACACGTACTGTTTTGTAAAAGACAAGAAGATAAAAGTCAAGGGGTGCAGATTTACTAATGAATAAAATAATACGTAGAAATATAAAACATTTTTGAACCGTCACACGTAGTACAAAATTCTAAAAAATATATACTAATCATAATGTATTTTAATGTGAGTATAGTACTCGATTCGGCGGTACATATACTAAAATTGGAACGTTACAGAGAAGATTAGCATGGCCCTGCGCAAGGATGACACGCAAAATCGTGAAGCGTTTCACATTTTTTCCTAAATGGAAACCAAACACCTCAAGCGGACGTAGTGAAATATCTAGGTATACACTTGGACAGAAGACTAACTTGGAGCACACATCTTCACCAAGAGAAAACAGTTAGGAGCTAAATTCAAACAAATCTACTTGTTAATCGGTAAAAAATCGGAACTCTCAATGGAAAACACATTGTTATTATATAAAACCATTTTGAAACCAATTCTGCGTGTAATTCAAATATAGAGATTCTGCAAAGATTTCAGAATAAGGTTTTAAGAGCAATAGTAAATGTCCCATAGTACATAACCAACGCAACACTACATGCCGATCTAAAGATACCCACCATCCGAGAAGAAATCACAAAATAAAAAAGATAAGATAACAACACATCCAAACGAACTGGCTACCTCACTGCTACTGAAGAAGAACCAAGAAGTTTAAAGAGATTCAAACCCTATGACCTACCTGCTAGATTTTAGTGTGTTAACTTAGCAAACAAATAAGTCACAATTATGTAAAAATATTCTTAATGGAGGATGTCCACTGGGATATTACTCTACATGTTATGTTGTTAGTAATTTAAGTCTTAGGTTAAGCACACACAAGTTGTACTTATAGCTTCACAAAGGCTGATTGCACAAATAAAAGAGTTATATAAAAAAAATGAGGGTATAGAACGAAAATAACAAAAAGAAGAAAGTATTGCTGAACACGGAATGGGAAAAAATGAAAGAGTGAATATAATGATAAATTTTCATAAAATAAAAATATAAAAACAAGTGGACGTAGATTTTATCATAACACCCCACAAACATGTAATTAAAGATGTGTTAATATTAATAAAATAAATACGGGATTCGGTTACATGTTAACCAGAAATAAAACAGCCACCAATGCCAAAAATAAAAGCATAAAAAATATACATAACTAAATATCAGGACAAAAATAAACGTTATAACAGTAAATAAAAAGGAATACAAAGTAGAATTAAGTAAATAGTATTAGAAATCACAATAAAAAGCGAATATAATCTAGAAAAATGGTATAAAAAATAATAACAGCAATTGAGGATATGCATTTAACGTAACAAAGGCGTGTCAAACAAGTATATCAAGATTTATAAGAAGACAAAAAATGTAAAAAAGTTGCAAGAGATGAAAATTAAATAAACAATTGAAGAGGAAAACAAAACAAAGATTATGAGATACAATTACAATATTATTAAGATATGCAAACGGCACCTTGATTGTAGACCAAAAAAATATCCTCTAAAGAGCAGAAGAATTTTACAGAGCATGAACACGTTTAAATAGCTAAGACATAAAACGAAAAGTAAGAAATATAAATTCAGAATATATTTCTAAAATTGAAATATATGAAATAGAAAAAGCACCAAAATAAGTAAAAGAAAATAAAGCATCAGGAAAAGATAAAGTAATAATGGAAATGATAAAGAAGAGAAAACATCAACTAGTACTACAACTAAAAATATCCTTCTATCAATGTCCGAGAAAAAAAAGAAAAATATCGCGAGATTGCGACAAGGCAGACATAATATTATTGCATAGAAAAGGTGACAAAATTAGATTAGAAAATGACAGGTCGATTAGTCTGTTGTCACAAATATATAAATTATTCATAAAGATTATAACAAATGCATTAACGAACAGAATATATGCTTATCAACCACCAGAGCAGGCGGGTTTTCGTAGTGGTTACGGTACTGAAAATCACTTGCAAGTAGTACGAACGTGAAATACGATAAAGCGACACAATTTTTCATAAATTATTTACATTCTGTTCAAAGACGCAATTAGAAACTGCGTAGGAAGCAAAAAATTAAACATTAATAGAGAGAGATCGACATCCTACTAATATTCCAAAATCTACAGGATATATAAGAAATGTCAACAGATATAAATAGACTCGCAAAATAAATTAGTTTAAATAGATAAAGTAGGCCCGCAAAAATATAGTTTTTAAAAATTGTTTCAATTTGTTTTTGTATGTTTTTCCTTGCTAAACTCATAAAAGAAAACCGGTTTTTTCTATCACGTAATGTTTTCTCAGAAAAACAGATGTATTTAAGGAATAGTAAACCAAATACAAAAAATTATGGAATGTATATTTTATTTTACATTTTATTAAAATCATATGTAACCAAACACTTTTTATAAAAACAACACAAAATTAGTAAAATAGTCCTTGTTACTACTCGTTTTCGCTTCCCACCAAAACTTTGTTTTGTGTTTCTTCTACTGTATGGTCGCTGGGGATCGTCTCTTTTCAACATCCAGCAGTAGTCCGCTATCATGTTAACATTCCACCTTCCTTGATGTCGCTTTTTCATTTCCTTTATATCTTGGTAAAATCTTTCACCTTGTTCCTCGCTGACAGAACCAAGATTGTCTGGAAAGTAGCCTAAACTCTTGAAGCTTTTCAACATTTCAGTTACAATGGCCTTATAGTCAAAATCCTTTTCGTTCCCAAGAAATCTGGTTTAAAAGATACCCATGCTGTTTTTTTTTGAACCCATTTTTTTCTCATAGTTATTATCTTTCATAAGTTTTCCGATGTCAGGTCTAACAAATACTCCTTCTTTCAACTTCACCTCAGATAAACCAGAAAACTGCTGACAAAGATATCGAAAGTATTCTCTTTCGTTTGATAAGACCTTAACAAATTGCTTTATCAGGCCCACTTTGATGTGAAGTAAAGGAAGCAAAATTTTTTTGGATCTAAAAGATCAATATTCTTTGTGCCGACCTCTAAAGTTTTTCCGAGGGGCCATTCTTTTTTAATTTAATACTATCAGGACTATCCCATTCACAAAGAAAACATTTGTGTATCTGCTCTGTTGACCAAGAAACAGTGAAATGACTTTTAAATCGCCACAAATAATTCATTTATGGCTTGAATAGCTAAGTTTGTTGAAGATCATTTCAAGGTTTTGGTATGTTTCTTTAAGTGAACCGAATGACCAACAGAATCAACAAAAATCAGAAAACACATGTATCCAGTACAGTCAAGAGACAGTGTATAAGGAAAGCAAACAAAGGTTTGGCAGCTAATCAATGTTGCCACTCGACTAAACTGTGCGTGATGGAATTTTTTTATTATTTTTTTGCAATCAGCGTACAAAAAACTACAAAAATTACTGATTATATTTTTTCCATCCCAGGCCTTTATAATGATTAATGACAGTAGAACAAGGAATCGATATAAGGTTGAAGAACGAAATTCAATCAAATCATATTCTGTGTACTAACGTAATCAGCAGGAACATCAACGTTAACGCCAAAGAACATACAAAAATTGAGAATAGCACAAAGATTTCAAGCATAAAATGTTTGGAATAATTCTGAAAGATAAAATAATAAACATACGGATAAGACAAAAGATAAAAGTAGATGTATTTGAAAAAACGGTTAAATCAAAATAGCCGTGGGCTGGGCATATTGCAAGAAAAAAGGATACCAGATAGACCAAGAAAATAATCCAACAAAGACTGAGAACGGGGAAAAGAAATAAAGAAGGGTCCTACTCAGGGAAAAAGGCGATACAAAAGAAATAGATGATTATAACTAGTTCCTAAAGCGCAAAACTGAGAGCAATGGCAAATACTTGGAGAAGCTTAGATCCAATAACGGTTAGATATGGGCAGATGATGATGACATATAAATCATTTTTGCTTGTTCCTGATATAAATAAGAGGCCATTTTAATAGAATTTTAAAACACAGGTCTACTTAAGAGCAGATTTGCAATTGAAAAGAAACGTATCAACATTCAGTAATCAAAATAAAAGTTTTTACAAAGCACTAACACCAGAAAGAAGAATAATGGCATCTATCATGAAATACGTACATTTTTGGATATATATTTATATAAAGTTTTTTGTTCCTTCTTCTATCAGAAATCATCTTTTGAAGTTTACCTCTATAGTTAACATGAACTGTGTATATTTACTACTAAATTTTAAATTTTTTTGTGTATTTTAGTTTTATGTATGATACTGCTTCTCCGATATTTTTATATTTAGTACCATTTTTGGCAAAAATTTACTGTTTCATGAATAAGTTTATTATTCAAGTGCATTAAAAAAACTATATTAAAGTGAAATAGGTCTAAAATGCTAGAGATTTAAATGAACGTGTAGGCGGCAAACCCGCAACTAATCATAGGAATTCTAATGATAGTCGAAACGATCGTTTCAATCACATCGGTAAAAATTTGTAATGATTTATGGAGTTCGTTATTTATTGCTTATTATCAGGGGCTGTCGCATAATTATACAAACCCAATAAATCCGCTCCGATGCCAGCAGCAGTCAAGCGCCGATACTTAAGTGACAGGCGCTATTATCAGGCCCGCTAATTAATTAAAAATCGCTCTCCTAACGACAGCGAAGCTGACATAAGTGGAGCCTTCTATTCGCGATTAATGCGGAAGCGATGTGGAGTGACATATGTTGAAAGCGCGATTTTTCCGTGTCGGGCTAATGCCGTTCGCGGCGAAAAGTCGCGCTCGGGCTTTTCAGCCGCTAATGGAGTTACCATTACGCCGTATTAGAGCTCGGGCTATTGTGCGTTTTGCAACCGTTGATTTATGAAAAGATCTCAAAACAGCGCTGGCGGTTGCAGCGCGCTGATGAATATTTATTATTTATATGGTTAAATGCAGCCTTTAGTCATATTTCCCGCGGGAACCTGCTCGGCCGTTTCGTTTTTGCTGCTGGCGGCGCCGTAGAAAGAGCAGCGCGGAACGGAACGGCAACGGCAACGCCACACGCGACCTCCCACACCTCATTATTTCGCCAGGCTAAAATGAGCCGCTAATTGCCCTTTCTAATTGTTGTTTGTATTAAAGCTGAATAATTGCATTCGCCGCAAACGGTAAAAACCCTAGCGTGCTAACGGATTGTGAGGTGGATATCAAAACATTTTTTGGTTGTAACTTTTTCTTCCATTTTGGCGGTAGTTTGTCAACAAAGCTTTGTTACATCGTTCAGCAACGATGTGAGGTCATTGAATCCTACTATTAGTAAGTAGTAGTTCATCTCGTTTTGTGCTGGCGTCTAGAGCTATAATGATATTTAAATTTTTCCCGGCGCCGTTGCATTCCTGTGGCTGATTATACACACGCAAGCGCGATGATTGTTATCCGGAATTACTTTCTATTACTTAATGCCGAAAAAACGCAACATAAGTCGCATAAAGGTGCATGCGAGTGCGAGCTTTTTTCGCGCCTTTCAGTTGCATGCAACGGCCGACTTGCATAAGCTACTTCACGCAAGTTTTCGATGAAAACTCTATAATAAATCAATTGTTGATTATCTTGCCAACTTTGAACTACAAAAAATAAACAAGCACAGTAATCGCAATTTGTAGTCTCAGTTTTTATAAACTGGGGGAAATGTTTGTCAGGAAAGTTACCTTAACAAACATAAATTACATTATAAGACTTTTGCAACGGTATTTTATCATTTGCGTGAAATTCATGGAGGAACTTCTATGCTTATAAAACAAACAATCCAACATTAGATACTGCTAAAATATAAAGAAGCAATCTTCAAATCACCTTGATAATAGTCAAGTACCACATAACTCTTGCTACAGTATTACCCACCACCCCATCAAATCAAAAGCAAGCACTTCAAAGAATACTTGCAAACTTTAGGCGCTAAATTTATAGCAGGAGGTGACTATAACAGCAAAAATATGTATGCCTGACCAAAACTTAGGACAGATCGCCAACACAAAACATTAAAAAGCCAAAGTTACTCCTTTATCCCAACTCTTACCCCAAGATATTGGCTCATTGACCCTGCCAAAATTTCAGATCTACTAGACTCTTTTGTAATCTATAGAATTTCCCCGGCGTACGTAAAAGTGGAAATAAGCTACGATTTAGTGTTATACTATCACGATATAATCAAAAAAACCCAATCCTAGATTACATGATAATAACTGGAATGTATATCACAGCTATTTAGAAAAAATCTTAACTTCAGTATTTGTCTATCCAAAAGACATAGAAAAAGGAACAAATTCAACCATAGCAGAAATGCAACAAATTATTTTTTTTGACTGACTAGCAATTACATTTAATTATATTTAGAGTAAAACCTTGCTAGAAAAGGCAGACTTATTGTATTTGAAAACACATTATAAGTTATGAGAACCTCTGAATTAACTCGTAAGCTTCCATCAGGTATATTGGTAGAGTTGATATAATACCAATATTAAAAACTATGTCTTTGATGTCTTGTTCACTACCAGTTTACATAAATTCTACATTATTGCATTCTTATATTAGTTTCTAGAATTTTGTAGTAATTACCGCAGTTTATTTAAATTTTTGTTTTGTTTTGATACAAATTAAACTATCGTTAATAGAATTCGCTAGTAGTTTCTATAAGTTAAGTGTTATTTCTTTTCTTTAGCTTCTAATAATAATAAATTAATTTTAATTTTAGCTTTGGTATATCGACAAAAGCAGAGCCTTTTTATATGTTAGCTAAAATAATTTTTGACAACAATATATTGTTGTTAAATTAGTTGTTTATATTGAAATTTACTATCATGCCCTGGTCGAAAGGTTGACATCTAAAAACATAATTTTAAAGGAATATAACGATTTCAAGTATCTTAAATTTATATATTAATAAAATAATATAAAAACGGCGTACTTGTATTATATTCCGTTTATAAAGTGAAGGATAATAAAGTCATGAGCATTTAGGCTTTAATTGGGCTCATTATACTACCTCTTCCACCGCCTCTCTCCGTGCGCCTATTAGTCATGCCAACCAGTCTTTGAATGAACTTGATGTCCATCAGAGGGATAGCGCTAATGCTGAACATGCTAGGTCGAACTCCCCCAGCATGGATCTTCTGATTTGAACAAACGCAGTATATTCGCAAAGAACGTGCTCTGCCATTTTGTTCTTCTGAAGTTACCTTTGTCATGATGGTAGGAGTTACTTCCATCATCGAGGTCATCTTTTGCGGGATTATCGCAGCCATGACTTGCGGGTAATGTTGCCGTGACTGCTGTTTTTGTCGTGGCTGTTCTTGCATCTAAGGGATATCCAAAAACGCACCCTTGTTCTTTAGCTGTTGTTTTTCTTCCTTGATTTTAATATTTAAGACTGAGAACTAATAAAGCAGTTTTCCTCCTATATTATTAATGGCAGTCACTGCTTTCCTGCTTATACCAAACACTAGGAGTCTACCCGTAGGTTTCTGCTTTTCGGCATTGTAGAAGATGTACCACACCCAGGAATTCTGCACTGCCAGCCTACTGATAACGGTTTCTGTGGCGTCAGCTTGTTAATCCGAAGCCGCGTTCCTCAAACTAAGCACACGATCCATCTGCACGACGTCCAACGGGCTTTATCTACGGAGAGGAAAGGTTGGCCAACTGCCTATTTTAGACACAAAAGCATGGTTGTTTTCACATGTAATTTTAAGAATCTCCTCGGAATGTTGACATCTTCTAAAGTGGGCACGGGTTATACATATAAGTGTCCAAAATCTCCAACATAGCTGCTTGTAGTGTTTCAGCTTGAGTACTGGTTATTTTCCCTTATCAATTGTCTAGGTCTACAACAGTTACCGGAAAGTAGATTTTGAGAACCTTTCTATAGACTCGTATATGAGGCTGTTGTTGACCTAATTGCTGTCTTTACTTCTTTTTGGGGTCGAAGGTAGCTAGTAAGTTTTCTTTTAAACGATCCTTCTTACTCTTTATATCTGAAAAAAATGCTTTCTCATAACTAGCCGCCCTCAGGTCAGCTGAAGTAGCTGGTTTTTGGGTAGCAGTAGTGGTACTACCAAAAAGGTAGGTGGGTTAACCCCAGAAATCCTTTTCCTATTTTCCGACTAAATGTCCTGTTGTTGTTACTGAATGGAAGGGGTATCAGCAAAAGCTTTCTGTGGAGTGGTTTTTTGTAAAAAGCTCATGTCGCATAAGTAAATTTTATTTCTCTAACTTTCCACCCGCCACGGAATGCTAAACTTCGACACTGAGAATACTCAATCGTAGAGATCGACTGTATATCCCATCACTACCAAGAAGCTCACTTTGCCGGTGGTCTGGTCCAATAGCACAGTCGATTGATTAAGGTGGTGATCTAGGTGAAATCCAGGCCGAAGTGGTATGTTGCCGTACTCCAGGAAACTTATCCGTCCTAGAGATGGCTCTATCACCAAGTTCCTTTCATTCACTGACATGAGTCGCCTCACATGGCACAAATACGAGGGTGATTTGTCCCTGTAAAATCTACCTGTCTATCCCAATCGCCGAGGTACCTAACTTATAAGACGTAACGTTTTGAGTTATTCAAATTGGTGTATTCAAAATGGTGTTTTCAGTGCATGTGTGGCGTTTTGCAGCTTTTTAAAATCTAGTCGTGCGAGTTTCTCGCTAATTTAGTTGGTCCAGAACAAATGCTAGTTTTTTAAACCCCTTCTTGCTCATTTTCTAAAGATTTCTACAGTTAAAACAGTTTTATTTGGCATCGTTAGGTGGTAAAAGCATTATTCAGAAAATATTCTAATAGAACTTTATTTTTTATCCATCCTTTAACTATCGCAGAATAAATCTTTTTCTTAATAAATTTAAAATTTTTTATTATGTTTCCTACATTGCTGCAATCATCTGATAGAAACAACATGCTGATGCAGTTTTTCCTTTTCTCAGGAAAAACATTAGATCAACCCTTAATTCATTTTCATCGTTTTCGTCTGTTGAAAATTTCTAATTCGATCTTTACAGAAGTCTTAAAAAAATTTAAAATTTGATTTGATTTTAAAATGTGCGGAGCAGAAATTAAATTATAATTTTCCAGAAACTTCCTCGTTGTTTTTTGTTTACTTTTCATCACATATATAGCGCAAAACTAATTTCTGACAACTAAAAACTCAAATCGCTTAAAATTAATAGTGTAATATTTTTGTAGTGAGTTGTACTTAACATTTTTATGTTTGCGTTTCTTATGTCGAGTGTCTTAGTTACTTAATTGTTAATATCTCTAATAAGGCAACTCAAATATAAAAGTGTTTAAAACAAGGTTTTACTTCACTAAATTTCTAATGTACGTTTTACTGTAGAATAAAACTACAAACTATTAACTATTTTAAATATATTAAAATCAATTTAGCTATTGTCAGTAAAGAATTTATTTAATCATAAAAGTACGAAGCTATTTTCACTAAACGGTAAAGGTTATACAAGATTTTGTTGGACAAAAATAACAACCCTTTATATTATTATATATAAGTTTTTCCTTTGATATAGAAAAGTTATTGCAGCAATAATTATAAATTAAATAAGAAAAATAACACCGCAATTAAATGTTATTAAATTGTAAAATATTTTTGCATACAATATATGAAATTTTCATTAGCTTTTTAAACTTGCAATTCAAAAATGCAATAATTACATTACTGCTTTCTATTTGTCAACATTGATTTGACCACTTATTATGGTTCCAAATTATAAAGTAAAAATTGTAGTAAAATATATACAATCAGATTAGAGAGCGCTAAGTTGATAGCTCTAGCTCGAGAAATTTGCTAACATAATAAAATGTCTAAAAATTTAATTAAATATATAATGAAGTGCTTAGCAACAACTGTGCATACGAATAAAAGAAACATATTTAGCTATTTCTGCAAAACAAAGACAATAAATAAAAAATATCATAAATGAATGAAAAAATAAGATATTAATTACATTTAAAAGAAGAATAACATAGGGCCTTCATTATGTTACACAAAAGAGTCTTTTATTACCATGACCAAACTTTTCACCAAATTTTATGTTTGACGCTAGTTATAGCTAGGTCAATGTTTGGAGTTTTGTTTACAACACTAAATATGGCGTCAGCTAAGACTAGCTATTCTACCGAAGAAAGAGTCCTTATTATAGCCGAAAGGAGCCAAAGTACTAGTAGAGCACTAATTGCCTGACAAGCACACTACCGTGTCTAGATCTACAATAGTAAGATAAAAAATACCATAATAAAATTTTCTATATAATTCAAACGTCTATTTTACTATGTTATAATAGGTTGATTCTAAAATTTGAGAAGACAGGAAGTGTACTGGATAACAGTTTCTCAAAAACGGACAAACCAGTCACTGTGATCACTCTTGAGATCACAGAACAAGCTCGAAAACTTTATAAACCAGGGCCCACAACTTCGGTTTCTAAAGGTGCAGCTCAACTCGGTGCGAGTGTAGGTTTTATGCACACCATCATCTTCAAGAAATTGAAACTATTGTCGTATAAGATTCAATTATAAAAGCTTCTGACCGAGGTCAATATGCCCGAAAGATTTATTTTTGCAAAAGTTATCATAGAGATGGTTTAGACCAAAAAGTTGGACATAAAGCATGCCCATTTAACGGTCGAGGCCTATTTTTAACTAGATGGCTAGTCAAGAAATAAAATTGCCAACAGCGGGGTACCAAAACCCCACATTTGACCGAAGTTTGTCAATTATAACCAGAAAAAGTTAGTGCATGGTGCGCAATTTCCCACTATGGAATTGTTAACCCACTGTTTCTTACAAAATATGTAAATAAAGAAGTTTATCTCACAGAAATTCTCAAGAAATTTATTCCAATTGCGAGAGACAAAAGATAAGTGAATCGATATTGGTTTTAGCAGAATGTAGCCGCCGCTCTCCAGGCTCCGGAAATTTTTGACATCCTCACAGAAGCCTTTGAAAAGAGGATCATCAAATCTGGCCGCCCCCCATAAGGTAGAAGGTGGCATCGAGTGGCCTCCAGATTCTCCCGATTTAAATCCATGTGATTTCTTTTTATGGGGTTATCTTAAGGATATGGTTTATCGGAACAAACGCCAGTCCATTGACGAACTTCAGAATCGTATCATAGGAGGTTCTGGTCGTTTCTGCGACATCAGAAAAGCCGCAATTGAGAGTTTAGAGAAAAGGGTTGAAATGACCATCTCTAGTGAAGGCAGTTATTTTAAAAACATGATGAACTAAATTTCAATTATTTATCATCATAATATAAAAAGAATTGACATTTTATCTTGTTTCTTTATACTTTATTTAGTTTGTTTATAACTTTTTATTGTTTGCGTTATATAATGAACTACCTAAGCTTAAACTAAAAACTGAATATGAACAATTATTTGAGTAGATCCAACAACAAAATACATTAAAATTCTATATTTATCATAAAAATGATTATTGGTTTACCATAAAAAAATTTAATAATTTATATAGAAAAAATGATACAGTAAAAAAGAAATAAAAGTATATAGAAAACAGTTTGCCGTACAAAGGAAAATAAATATAGTAATCGTGTTATACAATATGCTATGGTACCATTACAATAACTCTAAAGTACATAAAGTAACAAGGAGTAAGTACTGCCGAGATTATCTTGAGATGCACAAAATCAAACAGTCCTAAAAAATTAGTAGAAAGACTACTGCTTTAATGAAAATTTAAGGCTCGCTCACTCAATTATGACTTATAATCCTAATGTATTTAAATAACAATTTTGAAATTTGGAGATACTAGTTTTACGAAAGAAAAAAACAACTGCAAATAAGAAACATTATTAATAAAATTAATGGGTTTTCATGGAACTACTAATACCAACAAATTAATAACAATGTAGCAAAATTTATAAATGACAATAAGTATGTCTTGTTCTCGAAAAAAAGCGCAACAAACATAAATATGAGACAATAAATTATTCATGGTTTCTTTCTTGAAGATGGTGATAATACTGGTCCACTTTACCTAAGTCATATTTTGTCTACATCTTCTTTGTTTTTTTTTTTTTTTTAAACGTCAATAGAATTCTTTATAGGCTTGGCAAAAGAAGTTCCGGGCGTTTACAGTTAAAGCTCGATGTTCTATTGAAGTTAAAGCACAAAAAATGTATAAATAAAATCATTTAGATTTCAATTAGTAGAATATCGATTTTAAGTAGGTTGTGTTAAGATTGTTTTGCATAAATAGAATGAAAAATAATTGCTAATGCTTCAGTAATATGGTGTAATAATTAACTGTATTCAACAAACAATAATTAGAGCCCTTACAAAGAAGATTAGTTGCAATAAATATACAGAAAGTTGTAGAACATGTTAGAGTTCTTACAGAACGACAATCATGGTTTTGATTATATTTTACAAGTGGATTATAACTAATGATTGTAGATCCTGAATGACCACTAAATCTTAGTTTGAAAAATTGTAGTTTATTGTAGTGTGCTATCAGATCAAATGGAATATTTTATATTCTTTCGTGATAACAATCAAAACATTTTCTTAAATAGCGCAAAACTGTTTCAAATTAATTTAATAATTATTGTGGCATTAAGTAACATTTTAAAAATTTAAAAAATTCTGATTAAATGTCATTCAGTTACAAAAACCGTATACTTTCTTATTGTCAAGTTTAAATGATAATGGTGAGATTCTGACGTCTCCGCGTAAAAACATGACCTATAAATTGAAAAGCTTTTTATGAGAGCCGTTTGATGTATGTCTCTGGTAGCACTACAATCATAGACTTATTGTGCTTTTCTCATATTCTTTGCAGCATTCTATCTTATATTAGTTCTTTACTGGATAATTGCTGTATTTTCTGGATCTATTATTGGTTTTTTTAACTAGCTCCTCTGCTGTGAGTTAAAGCATCACATTTACACAAGATATGGATGACCGTCTTCTGTTTCCCTGTTTCATTGTTTGCAACTTAGGTCTCCATTGTATAGTCCTATTTTGTTGAGGTGTCCTCAGAAAACAACGTCTTGTGAGAAGACCTATAACCTATAACCTGGTTTGTACTAATAGTTCTTTAGTCTTTTTTCATGTTATTGTTCCGGTACATTTTTCCATTATTTTTATGAGCCAGTTTGGGGCCTATATATTTCTTGTGCTGGCTCATTCGTTATTTGCAATTCCACAGTGTCTTGATGTCCACAACAAAATTAACTTTTTGTAGTCTCTCAAAGCACAGCGTCGATGTTACCTCTGATTTCTTTAATGTCTTCAAGGATACCTGACTGTCCGTGTATATGTTGATTCGCTTATTTTGAACGCCCTCAAATTATTTTACACAGCGTACTTCAGTATAGTAAATATTTCCGCTTAGAAAACAAATGCATATTTTCCTAATGGAGAACTTAGCTGCAAGTTTTTCTTTTCACAATACGTAGCTACTTCCGTTCTAAACCCGCTCTTTGATCTGTCTGAATACTAGATCATCTTTTTGGGTCTGTTAATTTTGCTTACTTTGTTTGTACATTCATTTTGACTGTGATATTAACCTCCAAGTATATGTTGACTACAAGTTTTGGTGTCATACAGTTTGTTTTTAAACCAAATACGCCTTTATCTATGTGTCTAATTTTCAAATTCCCCATTTCTATAAAATCTTTGCGGTTGGCTGTGTTGTGCAGTTTATTAAGAGCCACTCCTGCCTCTTTCATGCTTCTATAATAAATAGGGGGAAGGTACAGTAGTGTCTCCATTGCCGCTGTTTATGTTGTTTTCATGACGCTCGTTATTCTTAGACAAGCAAGTTTTTGTAATCTTACTTAGTACAGTTATAGTGATTCTTTGCGTCATCTTTGTCCACCATACTAAAGCTGAATATATCATGGGTTTGACTATCGTGATGTATATCTAATACATCGCTTTTGGTTTTGGAGCTCAAGTTTTTTCGTGAGATCGTCTGGTTAACACTAGTATTGCCTTTGCCTTCTTTTAAATTTTTGAATTTGTAGAGCCCAAGTGAGTTTTGAATCTAATGTAACTCCAAGATAGTTTACCTCATCTGATAATTTTATTTCTACATCTCGGAGCCTAAGGAGTCTCAGTCTCTCTAGGTTTTCCTTTTTCTAAATGCTGCTATGGTAAATTTTGAAGGACTTATATTTAGTCGCTTAGGATTTTTCTAATTTGTAACAAGGTTTAAGGCCCTTATTATGATTAATAAGGGAACATTCCTAGATGTAAATCCTAGATTTTGCAACAAAAATATCAGACCGAAGTTTAAACCAGTTACTTGAACACGCAACTGGCACACTTTACCACTACGCCACCTTGCCTTGCTTGTGTTAGCAGTGCAACAAACTCGATCTCACTCTTACTTTGGGAGTGTGGGCAAACCGACCGGCCAGAAAATAGCCTTAACATAAATTATAGTGGAAAAGGAGCCGCACACACAAAAAAACTTTCTATCACAAATACCAAAAAAAACTTTTTTTAAAATTCATGATTTACAACTAGGAATATTCCCTTATAAGTTATCTGCATATTCCAGTGTTCTATATATGTCCCCTTTGATTATCTTTAGCAGGTCGTCTACAGTAGAGGATACAGAATTTCTCTTTAACCATACAATCCACCTATCTGTAGCTTGTTTCGTCGAGTCCTTTATTCCACAATTCTGTAACATCCAAAAAGGCAGCTGATGGTACCTTTTTATTTTCTATACTGTTTCTGTGGCTACTCCTGCTTTATATGTATATAACACACCATCCCTGATATGTGTGTTAAGCAGTTTTTTTTAGTTTTTACTGCAAAAGTTTCAGGTTTTTGTCTATACTTACCATTTTCTTATGGACTGCCAATTATCTCTAGATGCCCATTTTGAAGATTTTAGTTCTGAATCACTTGGTGATATATTAGCAACCTGCAATCATGGAAAGTGTACCCTGAGAAGTTAAGGTTTTTTCATATGTTTGTCCTCACTGTCCAATAGTCAACCACCATCTCAGATATGAGGCAATGTGGCAAGCATTGAGCCATAAGCGACCGTATTATTAGTTTCTGTTAGAAATGAACGTAAGTACTTTTTTTATTATTATTATTATTATTATTATTGGGGCGCACTTATCATTACTGCAGTTGTTTAGATAGTTGTGCCTACTAGCCTGCTCTTAATTTTAACTTAATACTAGGACGTCACATACCCACGGGTTCAGCGAGACTCGAACTCGTCTGCGCCGGATCGTGGATAGAGGAAGAACGATCTTGACAACGGAGCCACGGTTCAGCTACCTAAGTACTCAGTTACTCAAGTAGGTCATCCCCTAGGCATGTGAACACAGGGTTAAACCCAGTCCTTCTGTCTTAATCATATTTGGAGATGTACGCTAAAAACTATAATTATTAGAAATCCTTGTTAGTTTTAAAATAACGCAAAAGTCTGTTGTACTGAGCTTTTAACCTCAACAGAGAACTCCTGCTGCAAATAACTTTTTTTCTCTAAAAACCGTATTTCAAGTAATGATAACTTACTTTTTTTATTAAGTGATCATTGGTCTTAACATAAAAATATAAGCTTATGTTCTCGATGTGCTTTTTTATTTAGAGTAAGCTACAAGCGGTGAGTCTGAAGGATGTTTAAAAAATGCAAAATTACAAACAGCAAATACAGTAAATAATAAATTATTACAAAAGTTAAATTTTACAAAAACACTACGAATTTTCTAATTTTAGCATTTGACGAGAATAAACCAACATCAAACAGGTAAATTTTAAAACTTTTAAACCAAATCAGTTCTGAACTGCTTCGCGTTGTTAAACAGAAATGGCAAAATGCACATTTAAATTACAGTAAGACAGGCCAGACTCTCCTTCCTGGTACCTGTTTTACAACTGCCGACGTTATTTCATCCACTCCCTGTATAACGGCAACACGAGTTTGGACCAATTTATCCCGCGGCCGTCGAGCGCGCACACAAGTCGCTTGACCCCACCGTGGGTCAGGTCGTGTGGTTTTTTCCTACCGCTCTTATTATTTGATTCAGCGATGCAGGAAACTAACAGAGATCCGCGGAGAAATAATTGAATCCCTTATCTGATAACAAGCGGCCCGGCGCTAAGGAGCCGGGAGGTGCCTTTTGCGGGCTGGCGTGCGTGAGGCGCTGACGTGCTCCGGCGCATTAACTTGTTTCGATTGCTAATATGTTGATATCGTTTGCGGCCTATAAATAATAATAATCACGTAAGAACAGGTGCCCGATGGCTTGTTTCTCTGAATACTGAGCAGCGCAATAAATAACCCACGTGCTGCTATTCTAATAGGATATTTAAAAATGGAAATAAATCAGTTTCGAGTATTTTATAGCTCTGCATTATGAATATTTAATTATGAGCTGGGTATTGTTACGTAATAATTCTTTTAGCTGAAATGAAGGTTTGTTTTATTGTTATATTTATCATTCGGGCATTCTTGTACTACATTAAACTTATTTGATTTTTATGTTTTCTAAATAAAAAATACAAATATTACATTTTAGGAATTACTGCTAGCAAGTTTTTTGTTACATAATTTAATATAAAAAATTTAAAATAATTTTACTAGAAAAATGTTTAGCGTAGGCGTTGCAAAATTTGATTGTCATTCTTCTCTTTCTTACAGAACAGATGGAACAGATGGTTTGTGATGAAGATAGGGGTGTTGATCAATCTTCATTAATAAATGTGCTTCTGTGCATAATTTTTAAGCTTTTTCTAGTTTTGTAATTTTTATATACTATCCCGGCATTAATAGAGGCAATATTTAGCATATTATATAAAATGTATAGTAGCTATCTTCTAGTCTTTTGCAAACTGAACATTTCAGAACACATTTGGTCCAATGCCTCTACATCGCCTTTGATTTTCCAAAATTCTTGAAAATGCTTTTCTTCATAGCAACACTACGTTTTATTTGTTTTAGTTTTTTTTTATGAAAATGACAAAATTTTGAGTTTCCAACTTTTTTATTTTTTAACAAAAACATTTCTGGTGGAATTTTCCTCTTATTTTTTAAAGGGTCTTTAAAGGGATGATAAGTGGTATGGATACAAACCAATGATCTATTGACAAATTGTAAAAATAACTATGAAAGAGTTTTTAAAAAATATTCATCTAAATGTAAAATCTCATCTATTTAACTTACATTTTGTAGAAAATGAGTAATCCGATGGAAGTTGTTAATTTATCTGAAGTAACCATAAAAATTTTAATTAAAGTTTTATAGTTCTGTGCTTCCAAAATTATTATTGTGTTTGTGTGTTTAACAATTACTAATGAAAAAGCTAATATAAATATTTGGATAGGCATTTAAAGATATTATATATTCTCAAGTGTTTTATTTAGTTTAGAGGATACCAAATTTTTTAGAAACTCTTTGTGAAGCTTCTAAGAACGTATTCAACTAATGACCATTTATTTATTTTATGTTAATTTCAGGTCTGACAAATATACTAGGTTTATTAATGTTTACGCTTTCTTATGTATGTAATTTTCTGCCTTTTAGAATATTTTACTGACTAACATTACAACTTTTTTACCTTCATCAAGCTAGATTAGGCTGTTAAATCATTCTTCAAACGATGAGGTATAATATTTTATTAGAAAAAATGTGAGTTTTCCATGTTCTCATCATTCTCTAATCAGAAGATACGTTTTACTCCCTGAATCTTCATACTTCTCGAACATTGCAGGGTCTTCTTTCTGTTAAAGCTCCCCTCACTGTTAACTTCAAATTGTCCAGCGTCTTGGTCAATAATGAAGTAATAATACAATTTACATTGAGTGATCTACTATTTTCCCACTTTTTAAACGTACTTTGTACTAGGAACTATTGATAAAAAAACTAGTATCGAAAACTACACAATTTTTTAGCCCGTCCTGAAATTATCTGATCCCCTAGATATAAAAGAAATAATTCACTTAATGTGATTCACTGTCGTGCGTAATTTTGACGATGTTTAAAAAATTGCCACCTTAGAATGTTATTCTAGAGCAGCATTTTTTAATATGTACAAAAGAATACATAAGCAATTATTTCTGATTATATAAGAAATAAATAATCAACAGCAAAGGTGTCACTCTTTCACTATAACTTTGTTATTTTGGGGAAGGAATGGATTGTGGGTTTATAGAATTAATAAATATAAAAAATTAATTTAATAAACTTTAGTCTAAAAATTTGTCTTTAAAGTTATTTAAGTACGTATTTCATATTAATTTTCAATAAAAAATTGAAACAGCTGTGAACTATTTTCAGTTGCACTCAACCCATGAATTTAGCAGAATATCCTAAACATTATCTACCACTGCTATAGGAAGCATAGTACAGGAAATTGACCTTTATATATTTTAAAAAATTAATAGTTAAAAAACCACGAGAAATATTTAGAAAGAAAAATTTATATTAAACCAAATACGCACTTAGTGTGAATATGTGAATATATCTTTAGATATTTAGAAAACTAATATTTTAGAAAAATTTGATTAGATTATAGTTCATCCAGGCTGTTTTCTGGTAGGTAACGTATTGATTACAATCAATAAAACTTGTCTTCTGATTTATACTATCAAAAAGGTGGTCTTGAGATGGCTTTATTGTTCGAGGGGATGGTGCTAGATTCGTACTCAACGATTGAAAATTATTCTAAAATTGTTAATAATCTACTGATGAAGGATTTGATTACACTCTGTAATTGTTAAACTACAGCAAGAGTGTGAACTTGATTTTGGTTTTGAAAACACAATGCCTTATGTAAGACCTCTAAATGTTTTAAAATAACAAAGTATTGCTCTTGTTTAGCAAAAAAATAAGAAACTGTAGAAATTTTAAGTTTCCATAAAAATTTTTTCAAAAAACTGAATTATTCGATGTTGGTACTAATCTCTAAGCTTATTAAAGAAAACTATATTTCTTACATTTCTATTCCAAGACAAATTAAAAATTCTTAATATATTTAAATATTGTAAAACTGAATGATTGAACTTTTGCCTGAAATAAAAAACTGGATAATTGAAAATTGGTAAAATGTTGTTTTTAATACAACTAAAATTGCGATTCACTCACATGTCCATCTAATTGAAGTTTTAAAAGATTTAGGTATATAAACTATGATATGCCAGATGTACCTTAAAATTTAACTAGAATAAAAAAGTATCTTTATAAATTATGATGATTACAGAAAATCTGTTGAAAGCAATTTATGATGGCGTGCTTTGCTTACATAATTGTTCTTTCAATTTTGTCATATTTCATATTTTCTTGATACGGCTAAATATATTTTATTGTCTCTACCATCTAGATCTAAGAAATCTGTTACTTAACATGTGAAAAGGTTTTATTCTACTTGAAAATAAGCCTTTTCACAACTTCAACTGTCATATCAAACCGTTGTGGGTAAATCCTACAAATTTATGCAGAGAAAACCATTAAGCGCGAGCTTGATTTTTTGTGTGAAGTTTCTAGTGGTATTTCTCTTCGCTCAAGAAAATGTTTAGCTAAAGTGTAACTTGTATAATATTTGTTAGTTGTGCCATTTTGTGTGCAACATTATTTGTTCATCGAGTTCCTTTACAATATAATTTGATTTGTTCAATTTGAGTTGTAAACTAAGCATTTGTTTGTCGCAATATATTTTGAAGTATAGAAAGATTTTATCTTATTGTATATTTTCAGCTCGTATTTAATTGGCTAGTTTGGTGTTCATTGTATAACGCTACATCACTATACTAAATAATACTATAACACTCTCTGAATAATCAGAAATTTTCTGACACTGTAATAAATCATATATTCAGAAAATTTTTACTTAGTTTTGGTTTATTTTGTAAATCTAAATTCTTGAATCTATAGGCTTGAAACAAAAGTCAAATGCAACATTATAATTTTTATATCTTTGGAATTTCTCAGTTCAACACAATATATGTACATAAATATTAATATTTTTAATCTTTAATTAAAATTTATTTTTTAATAATAATTTAGTATAAACTATAATATCGTGGTAAAAGTTATTTAGTTCTTTTTACCCTTTCTTGACATTTATTTTTAGGCATAGCATAATTTCAATATCTTTGATCCTCCGTTTAGTTGAAGATAGTTTTTCTATTTTTTTATTATAATAATACTAATTATCCTGAGGTACTTTTAGCACAATAAATTTATCTCTATCTTTTAACTTGCTTATTGATGTTATTATTGGAATTTTGTGTCGTTTTATCCCTTATTCGGATGATTTAGATCATCCGACCCATTTTCTGAATTTTCTCCCTTCGAAAGTTTTCATAGTTTTATGAATCCTTTCTTAAAATTTCCAGAGTGCAGAAATTGGCAACTTCTGATTATAAATACAAACACAGAACATATTAAAATCAAGAGCAAACATACAAAACATCGAAAAATTACAACCAGTCCTAACCAAGCTCTAAGAAGATATAAATTTGGACTCTATGATCATGGCCCAAAATATGCATTAACATCTAAAATACTGATACCTATCATAAAAAATGTATAAAGGTAGAACTCAAAGAAACACTGCAAATACCTGTCAAACAGTTTAGAAATGAATCTTTGTGGCTTTTTACGTCAAACTGGCAACCAAAAAATAAAATTTGAAATATACAATAAAAGGATATTTTTTATAATTACTATCCAATAGCTTCAGCAAATATCATATAAAATAAGTCACAAGTTTTAATTAACATTTCTGTGTTTATTTGCTATAAAAGCTAATGCGCACATGCTACTCCAGATATATACATAATTATACAACGTTGAGACTTTCCATAAACTAAAATCCGCTGTTTATAAATAATTTTGCATTAACAAATTACATTTTTGAACAAGCGAGCCTTTAGAAAGTTCTCGATTTAATCTCTCAAAAACTGAAATATTTCAAAACTCCAGAATCAACAGTAACAAAAGTAAATTTTTTAAGTTTATTAACAATCAGAATATATATTCCATTCTATGAACGAATATTTGGCAATAATACTAATACGAATTTGAATTTTATTAGAAGGACTCTTATCAGTGTCCTTATATATTTAGTCAGATTTTTACTATTTTTCTAAAGTCGCCTGGTTTGTGGATCTCCTGTTCCATGATTTCATTTGGATGAGTTTGCAGGGTGTTGTGGTGTTTAACAGCGTACTATTTGATGACATCTTAAGATCTACATGTATATGCGGTTCGACACATACCATGGTGCATTTGACATATTTGAAATGTTTTCGACTGAAAGCATTGTATAATATCGAGATTAAAGATCCCCATAGTTAGTATCTGTATGTCTATATTAGAAATTTTATACTTTTGTACAAGAGGAATTTTATTTTCTAGCAGTAAGATAGATTTTATTCCAATAAGTCAGTATAAGTAGTTACATGTCCATTTGTTTGTCGTTTTTGGTCAAATGAGTTTTCCTGGTTAGGCGCCTATTAAGTCTCAGGTACTTCACTTCGTTTGACTGTGTGAGTATTGTTGAGAGTGACTGGTAGACACGTTGGCACGTTCTGTTGTAAATATAATGTGTACTAATTTGTTTTCATTGACGTTAGTTCTCTATTTACGTAACCAATTTTAAATTTGGTTTAGGTGAAGTTGAAGCATTACCGATGCGTGTTCGGATCGTCGGTGCAAGCAAGAATAGCTGTATTATCAGCGAACCCGCTTTTCACGGTATGATTGGATATTGATAGGTCAAAAGCAGCATAGTAAGTACAGCATTGGGCCAAGAATGCTACCTTGGAGCACTCCGGTGTTTATTTGTTCTAGCTGGGATACATCGTAACCAATATTAATTTATTTATCTTTTATTATTGCGATACGAGAGGAATAAGAAATAAAATTTGTAGGGCAGCGTTTTTCATTTTGTATTGTAGTCTTCTGCTTCATGCTTTAAAAATGATAATTGTTTTTCAAACTTTGAAGCCTTTATTTTTAGAGCTTACAGTTTGAAAAATATGTAATGCCTAATATGTAGCATATCGTATATAGACACAATTGCAGTCTACATTAATTTGAAAGTAGTATATGATGTAGTTAATGTACTATTTATGTTCGTATATTGAAAGTCCTATGAAACTCAACTCGTTTATCTAAATTAAAAATAGTAAAAATAGCAATACTGATTAGTGAATACATCGCCATTAAAAATAATGAAAATAATATATAACAGAAAATACCTATTCTATTCAATTTTTGTTTGATCTCGGTCCCCATAAAAAAGAAGCAAACCGATGCTGAGCTTTCTTTCTCCAGTATTGGGATAGCCACCAACTCCACACTGCTAATTTGGTAGCATCATATGACCCAGTTTCCAAACCCATCGAGGATTTCATGGCAGTCCTGAAGGCGCATTTTAAGCCCGTACCAAAATCGCAAAACGTTTCAAATTCAGCAACCGCCGACAGCAGCAAGTGAATCATGACGGAACTTCATAAACTAGCAATAACATGCCAGTTCACAGGTTTTAAGGAGCGACTACGTGATCAATTTATGTTTGTCCAGCGTGCCAGCACAGAATATCGGTATTGGAAAAGACGATAATGTGAAACTGGGGAAAGTGGTGCAAGTCGCATTCTCACATAAGTTTCCGAGTCCAGTGCAGCACCGATTCGTAATAGCCAATTCAAGACTCCCACACAGGAGGAGACAGTCCACAAAATTACCTTCAAGTTCAAAAAAGGTTTAAAATCTGGAAAAGTCCGCTCCAAGACTTCCAAAAACCGTTTCATGCTCATTCAAGAGCCAATTCAAGTCTTGTCCAAACTGTGATCTAATGTCACACAATACAGTGAAGGAGTGTCTACACAAATATGTCGTTTGTTATTCTTGCAATAATCGTAGACACTTCAAAAAATACTGTCGTTTAAAACAGCAGCAACAAGTTGTAAATAATTTTTATGTCAAGTACATCCGTTTACCAAGGATCCACCCATCATGCTAAATGTTGAACATCCTCATCAAATGGAACACAACAGCGGCTGTGAAAGAAAATACTCAATGAAGGTTTTTGAGAAAAAATTGGCTCTCCAAAGTTGTACACATTCAAGTACACCTTCCGTACATTGAAAGAAACTTTCGAAGCCATCCGAGATTCTCTTGTGCAGGTTGAAGTACAATGGACTGGAAATCGCACACCCCATTCGAGTGGTAAAACACGAGACCTTATTCTGTTGTCGTCTGATGCTTATATTCAATCTCCCTTCCTAACACATTAAGAAGATTTTAAAAATAGCAGCAGCCTCACACTGGAGTCTCTCTTAAACAAGTATGATGACCTGCTCTTATCTTTTACTGGCAGAATTAACGGATTTAAAGCCAATATCTCTAAGGACGACTCAACGCTAAAGTTTTTTAAGCCTCGTCCTCTCTGTTTTGCATTACGTGTAGAAATAGAACAGTCTGTTCGAATCGTGGGTGACTTTAAGTCAATAGTGAACAGTCAACTTCACATCACCAACACTCGTTGGTAACACTAGAGGAGTTTTTTTTTGGTTAACCGCTGGAGGAGATAAATTTTCCAAACTGAATGGAATCATCGCTTATCATCAACTGGAAGTGGAAGAAACCTGCAAGAAATTTCTCGTCATTAGCATACACCGAGGTATGTACCGGTATAACGTCCTACCACAGGGCATCGCCTCTTCCCCAAATATATTCTAGAATTTTATGGGGAAACTCATGGAAGGGATTTCAATATCCAAGTCTTACATTGACTATGGATTGTGCAGTGGTTAGTCAGACCAGGATTACCTTCAGTAGCTGAGAGCTATCTACAGTCGTATCGAAAATTTAATTATCGCTTTAATCATCGTCCAATGATAAATGTAAATTTTTGTAATGGAAAATTGAGTATTTGGAACACGTCGTATCCGAGGAAAGGATCCACACTAGTCCAAAGAAAGTTAAAGCTATCCGTGCGATCTAGCGTCCAGTGGATATGTTCCAGGTACGTTTATTTCTGGTCAATTTTTAGTGAACGTTCATGCAGTTTTTATCAAATGTTTGCGAACCTCTCTACAATCTCATACGAAAAGGAGCAAACTGGAATTTGTTATCAAAGTGCTAACAAGCATTTGAATATGTCAAATTGATGCTTTGTCAGTAGAAATTGTTGCTCATCATGATCAAAACGTTCCCTTTGGAATATCGTACGACGCATCTTTCATTGAAATTTGAATTGTTTTATTTCAGCGCTAAACTAGATGACAAGGAATAGCGTACGGCTCCAAAATCCTGTTTGCTATGGAAAAGCGCTACTCTCAGTTAAAATTTCTTTTATCATTAGAGTCAAAAAGTACTTTAAGTACCTATGCGGCCGGTATTGTATCCTGATTACGAATCGTCATCTGTCTATTTTTAGAAATAAAAATAACCTGCAATCGTACGATGCTACGTGCTTACTGATCTTTGCATCTGTCGCAGTTTTTATACGATATCAAATATCGTAATAACAAGGATCATTGCAGCGCAGCACCAGAAAATTCTTCCAATAAACGCCAACGGTATCACCACTGCATCGCCAGAGCTGTCTACACCCTCAACCAGTTTGGTTGGCCAGAGTTCATGTCCAAAACTAACAAACTGTACGCGTTTCATCTGCGTGGGGAGAAATTATACAATTTACTAGGGGTAATAATGTAAAGTATAAGAACCACGGATTCCCAGTAGATCTTTTTAAAAGTTACTATTGGAGCTTCATTTCAGTCTCAGCGGCATCATCCTGATGAAGTCTCTTGTTCGCCAGTATATTTGGTAGACACAGGTTGACAGTGACATCGAAAATGTGTTAACACTGTTGCAAAAATAGAAACAATATTGAATCCTCTTCTGTTTATCCATGAGAGTTTTCGGACAAACCATGCCAACGGATTCACATATATTTTGCAAGTCTCGAGCATGGAAAGATATGGCTTATCATCGTGGATACTCATTCCAAGTGGCCGACGCTACAGTAGCAGCAAAGGAAGACAGTTTGCTTGCAGGAGTTCCAAATTCTTTGCAGGAATAACGGTATTTACCATATTAGTAGTTCCGTGTACTATCCGTGGTCCCACGGTGAAGCTGAAAGATTCGTTCAAATCTTCAAAACGCCATGAGCCAAGTTACTGAAGATGTGGAGTTTAAACAGCAGTAGTTTCTATTCTCTTACCATGTCACGTCTCATGCTATAACAGGAATCTCACCAGCTAAACTTTTGCAAGGTAAAAAATTAAAGACTCTGGTGGATTGCATTCGCCCGAATGCTAAGTCAGCAAAACTCAACAACAGCAGATTAAGAAAAACGTGTTAAATCTCGGAGTTTAAACGTTAACCAGAAAATGTGCATTCAAACATTTTCTAAGCACCGGCCAAAGTGGTCATTGGGTAGCGTGATAAAATCTCTGGGTCCTGTTATCTACCTTGAGACTGCAACAAATTCAAATCAACAGGCGTCACACCGACAAAATTTTAGAAACTAACTTGTTACTTCCAAACGGACCGGAAATTGAAGATCTAGATGCACAGAATCAACCGAAGCCAAGAACACGCGTATTGTCACCTCTTTCCAGGCGATACCCCCAACGAGGTCATGGCAAACCAAGCCTTTTTCCTAATTTTTTTAAAATTGGGGAAAAATAAATGTAGTATCCGTGTGCAGAGCACGCTGCGTAGAGCTGTTTTGTAGTTTAGTTTTGTATCGGACATGTTTTTGAACATAGTAATTGTAATTTAATTTTACATAAAGTACGTTAGCCTCTGGTGTTATAAATACAATCTTCATTGGACTCTAATTCGTTGCATACACCACAGTTGTAATTGTTTTAATATTTAGGGTTAATTAATAGTAAATATTTTTCACCCAATACATTTTTAGCCAACGTTGAACTAGTTAAAGTTGAATTTATATAACTAATAGACTTTTATGCAGTTACAATTCTTCAATTTCGAATTCGATTAATTTGTATATCGTAGAAACTCTTTTGATCCCTCATTTTCTGCAAATTTGTCTTAAATTCGCCAGTCGCAAGAATAAGTTTAAGAATTTTGTTAAAACCAGTACTTCTACACTTAACATAACAAATTCTTGCTTGTTGTCAAATATACACTTTCTTCGTAATAAAAAACCGACACATATTAATAGGAAATACGTTTAAGCTGCGACTTCTAAAATAAAATTAATATAATTATTATTTTAAGATTCAAACATATTCACAAATTGTTTTAGTAATCTAAATAGAATTTATATATATGTATAACTGAAAATAGTAATTGCTGACGTGACTTTTTAGTGTCAAAAAATACGTCACCCTCCGGCAGATGCGGCAAAAACAACGCCCGCTTTTCAATTTGGGCCTGCTGCATTAGCATGACATTTGAGCGCCCAGAAGACCTCTCGGAGGGCAAACCCGGCCGGGATGCGTGTCGGCCTTGACAAGAACTTATTGCGCAATCACGGTGAAACGATGAAATCACTTTGGGTAATTACTGCTCGCTGCAATTTGGTTCTGCCTATCTGGGATAGTATCTAATTAATTTTGAAGGCTAGAGATCTACAAGTGTGCATCGCATCAAAGCCCAGACAGGCATAATTGTCAGGACAATTTCATAATTGATTATTTTTGCCTAATAGCCGCAAAAGGCAGCTAGCGTTATTAAAACACTTAATGACACCGCGTTCAAGGAATCTTTTAATTTTCCAATCTATTGTAGCAGTCTGAGTGAATAGTAAGGTTCCCGAGTGCTGCAAGCAGTTTAGCAAAATGGCACGTCCTGAAGATGCACTTGAGAGTTGCTGACCTACCAAACGCAAATGTAGTAGTAACAGCCTCGTCCAGTAACTAGAAATTACTATACGTAAAAATGGCACGTCTTATTCAAAGAAAGTGACCTTTTATAGTTATCATTTTTACCTATAATCTGCCCTTTCAAGTTTAACTACGTACAAGATACAAAAAAGCACTAAAAATATATATGCAAGTTACAGTTACAGATTAAAATAAAATAATTAAGTTAAATATATTAGAACTTACATATAAAAGCTATAAATAAACATAATAAGAATATTAAATGGACAAACGAGGATATTTAGATATACAACAAAAACAAACAATAAATCATCCGGGTCAGACAACATTCACGGAGAAATGTTGAAGATAGAGAACACAAAACAAATATGCAATCTATTCATGCAACATGCGACTCTGGTAATATCCTACTAGAATTGCTAAAATTTATCGTTTTATCTTACAGAAACTAATCAGTCTCATGAGTTATGTCTCCAAAAACCTTTTTATGGGTTTTCCACAACCTAATTTATAAAAAATGTTACGAAATATTTAGGATCCCCAATTTTGATTTAAAAATGGCCGAGGTACAACTAATTCATTACTAAGCATCAAATTACTAGTTCAGAAATATTATGATCAACGCAAAGAGTTTCATAGACAAGGACATAAGAATTATAAAAAATCTTTACTGGAATCAGACAGCGTCTCTCCGAATAAATGACTCATGATATACAATGTACGTTTACAATAACAAATATATTTAATAAAAATAGCATAAGGTACAAGAAACATTATACTTTAACTCCAGCCTTGACTCACAATGATCTCACACGCTTTTTTCAGTGCCGCCTGTTTCTGCTATTCAAAACATTTTGTAAAGTTCTGTGGCTCACTGATAGTTTGGCATTTCTTCCAATTGTAAGGAAATTTACGTTTAGATAATAGACAAAATTAGCAGGGCGACGAATCTGAATTGTATCGTAGCTGAATCAACTGCATGATGTTTCTTCTGCTCAGGTAACATCAGCTAAGTTTCATGGTAAGATCTTTTGTCAAAATTTTACATAATTTAGTTTTTAAAATATCCTGGCTTTTCTTCAATTTTTCTGATTATAGAGGTTCAACATTTTTTCTTAGAGAAAAAGAAACTCTAAAAAAGTCATCAAAATCATTCTAAGAGAAATAAAGGTGATACTATTTTCTAAAGGAGCTTCTACAAGATATTGGCTTTGTTCTGTTTTAATATTTTGTACCATTTAACTTAATATAAACAATTTACCTTAATTTAAAATGTCTATATTTATTGAGTTACAATTTGCAGATGTTACTAATGCAATTAGTTGGTTTTAAGTAAAAAAAATATGTGTTGAACAACACGTGCGACTTGGGAAGTAAAACTAAAAATTACGCTTCCCATTGGAAATACATTTGATTTTCGCTTAGGTAGGATATTTTTATGTGCCAATAGTTCTAAGATACAGACGCAATATCCAATATTTGTAATATGTAAACACTTAACATGGAATTTAGACGAGATTTTAAATTATTGCCGTTATAATCAGTTAGTTTTTATAATCAATGTCGCTATAAATGATATTTACTGTACATCTTTTTAAACTTGACAATAAAATACTTTCGCTTCAATAAAATCTTAAAACTGTAAAATAAACAAGATTTTTATCTAGCAGTTTTGAAAGTGTTTTATATTTCTAATTTCATTTATACGCAGACAAAAATACAATTTCTACAAAATTTCCGAGAGTTGAACTTATAGATGTGAGCTTGTTTTTAGATTTATATAAAAATATTTAACTAAATATAGAATACATTTTATCAGTATAGTTGTTCCTTTGCTCTAAATTATTTAAATAAATTTTAGTTGGCTGATTACTTGCCTAAGTTAATTATATATTGTTTTTATGTTGATTTATTAAATGATTTGTATTCTACCTCACGTTATAACACTCTTATTACAAAATTATTTTACTAAAAAAAAATAAAGCATTCATTGTTACTTTAGTGTAAAACTTTTGTACGATGTACCTATTTATGTGGTAGCTCTTGAACGTATCTATCCTTATAATACAAAAAAATCCAATTACAATAATTTTTAATTAGGACAACTAAGGCTTTATTTCCGGTTTTTAAATGTAGATCCATGTTTCAACTCGAGTTATGGCGTTTTTGAGAAAGTCTGGTACACTGATGGCAGCCTGAGCATTTTGTTTTGCTCAGATAGCAGTAGCTGCAGAGCAAATTTTGTAAAAATTCCTAGTTCATCTACTTCTTAGACAGATTATTGTTGATTGTCACCCGTACATTTTTTTGTTAATTATTCTATTAGCGGACAAGTTTCAACAGACTCTCAAAAGTTTCTGAATCGTTTATACCATGCCCTTATTTTTGTTGCATTTATTCCCTGTTCCAGTAGCCTTCTGAATCACCCGAACAGTTTTTGCAGATAAATGTTTTAGTTTTGTACAAAATTTGATACTGATATGTTGCTCCAGCTAACTTTGTACAGAACTACCTAAGTGTACTACAAAAATGGCGAATAAAGGTAAATGGACAAAAATCAAGACACATAACATTTACACTTAGAAAAGGTCGCTGCCCAACCTTACAAATTAATAATGAGAACATACCACAAGCCGAGGAAGTGAAATATCTTGGACTAACTCTTGACAGCAGATTAAACTGGAAGGGGCACACCACTAAAAAATAAACAACTAGACCTGAAGATGAGACAACTAAACTGGCTTATAGGAAGAAAGTCAAATCTTTCGCTAGAAAACAAGTTGTTGATCTATAAGACAGTAATTAAGCCCATTTGGACATACGGAATTAAACTTTGGGACCGCGTCAGTAAGTCTAACATGGTAATTATCCAAAGAAACCAATCTAAGATACTGAGAATGATCGTAGATGCTCCGTGGTTTGTATCAAACTACACAATTCATACTGACCTCAAGGTGCTCTACGTTAAAGACGTTATACACGACAGAAGTGGCAAATACTACAATACATTACAATCACACATCAACCCTTTAATGGAACCGCTTACACTCAACGATGGTAACAGGAGACTGAGACGTTCGTGGCCTGTAGACCTCAAGTAAGAAGCTAGAGGTAACACCGCAGGGTGCAGTCCTCATCATGCCAAAGGTTATGATTATATTTATTTTAATCGATTTTTGTAGATGTAATCATATTATCACATAAAATTAGCCTATAGAATGTACATTCTGAATGCTGATTACATTGAATAAAAAAAAATATGTTGTTGCATTCAGTCGAAGATTACACATTACATGTGTTTACTCACCGGCGTCTAAACTCTTAACTGAGCTGGGCAGTAAAGTCGCACTGGTTGACGTATGCGCATTAGAGTTTACTATCATTGGTTGATAAATTACGCAGATTGTCTTCATTATACTAACCTCAACTCAATATTTTTTGGGCAAATCTATATAGTATAACAATCTAAAGGGTGTTTGTCAGCTACTCTGCAATTAAACGTTATTGAAGTGTTGTTTAGAAAGTTGTACTCCCGTTTAGAAAGAAAACTTAACATTAACAATATAGTAGATTCATAAAGTCAAATACTATTAAAAAAATATAAAATCAACAAATTATGTAAATTCAAAATACCTATGTAAACAACAAAATTATATGTAAATCTAAATTAAAGGCAACAAGACGCAGGTAAAAGCTAATATTTTAGCTAAAAATCATTTTAATTAAACAAATATGATTGAAACTGTTTTTAAATATAAATATCTTAACAGATTGAAACTAAAACCATATTATAAACTTTATTAAATAATTTGGATGACACTCTTTAGAGAAATCAATACTAGAAATTAAAAATATCAAAAGGTATAAAGAAAAATAAAGTATTTAACTTTTCTACTAAGGTTAATAGATTGTCATTATTGTAAAGAAATATATCTACATATACAGGACTGGCAATATTTAATAGTTATGAAAAAATTATAAATTATTTCTTTGGACTAGAAGGAAAAGGATACGTTAAGAGAAGTGAAGTTGTTATGCGACACTACAATATTTCTTAAAAAACATACAAAACGCGGGTAAAAAAATAAAAGTTCAAATTCATAATTAATTAGTATGTAGTGCAATAATATGATATAATCGATCAAATATTATTGAATTAATCATGTTATTAACAAACGGTAATATTTAAAACTCCCCCTTCTCTTTCTTAAAGCGGTTAATAGTTCTCTGTGATTACTCTGTGACGTCTCTAATTAAATAGCAATTTCGTGAGTGTTATCAATTCTATTTCTATACAGTTGAATTAAATGTTTATCATTATTTGTTTCACATTAGAAATTGTAACATAACAATAATTATCACTATTTATTACTGTTATTACTACTTAAAATAAAATATCTGGATAAATAATCAATGAAAAACTGGAAATAAAAATAAGGGTAGAAGACGAATCTATCAAAGAATAGTGGAAGAAAAAATAATATTTAATGCAATAAAAGTACTCAGAACTAAAACTACCAATAAAAATAAGGCAACCAAAATAAAATTAAGCAAAAAATTCGTCTGAAGAAAAATGACTATATTAGACATTTGTAAATTAAAAATAATAGGGATTATATAGAATAGAAAGAATAAGAAGACCCATGAGTTGGTAAGAAAAACAAAAACAGAGTACTGGAAGAGTACTACGAAAGAACTAAGGTCGGGTAACAAAGACATGGAGGTTTATAAGACAACAGAGAGGTGAAATGGAGGAAGTGATTGAATACAAACATATTAAAAAGAAAACATGGGTTATTTATCTAACAGATTTATGGAAAAACAAGTCAAATATTATACTACAAAACCACTAAACGTAATAACAAGCAAAAAAACAATAATAAAATAAAAGTGAAAGAGGTATTACAAAAACTAAAACACAAAAATCTCCAGGTGAAGACCAAATAGTAAATAAAGTACTCAAATACGAAGCATCAGAGTGGTTAAACAAATCTAAATTCTTTTCCAAATAATCGAAAGATTTAAGACAATTTTAGATAAATAACGAAGAGCAATAATTATACTGATGTTTAAAAAATATGATTCAAAAGAACCCGATAACTACAGAGGAATAAACCTGCTAAATACAACGCTGAAATTAACAACGAGAATAACAGCAAAGAAAATAGATGAAATAATACAATTGCAATAAGAGCAGTGGGAACTTAGAACAGCTCGATCGTGTAATGATGCTGTGTTTATAGTAAGAAAAGTTACTGGAATATAATGTACCAGAATATCTATGCCTAATACACATCAAGAAGATGTTTGACAGAGTTCAAGTAAAGGACGTAATACATCTGTTATATGATAGAAATATCATGTTAATCTAATAAACACTGTCGACAATATATACAAAGACAACAAAGTAATCATTAGAATAGAAGATGAACTTACCGAACCCATAAACTATGAAAGCGGAATTAGACAAGCAGAATTCTTGACTGTTTTTCCGTTTAATCTGGTAATGGACGAATTTATCAAGAAAGTCCAAACAAAAGAGGATGCAGAATGGGAAATAAGGAGCTAAAAATCGTTTGTTATGCAGACGACGCCGTAGTAATAACATAAAACGAAAATGACCTTCAAACGCTACTGTACCAATTTCAAATTACCCCACAAAATATAACACGATAATACCCAATAAAAAAAACAAAAACAATAGTGATAAGTAAAGATCCAATAAAATGTAAGCTAGTGGCAAAAATAAAATAATTGAACAGGTAAAAGAAGTTTAGTATCTAGGCATCAACATGTCCAGTGACAGCACAATAGAAGAAGAAGTGAAGAAACAAATTAATAAAGCAAACAAACTGATCGGTTATCTAAATAACACTACATGGAAAAACAAATACTTGCCAACAGAAACCAAAGCGAGTATACATAAAATGCAATAAAAACAATCATGACATGCACATGTAAAAGAAAACCTTACACAGCACAAACTATTAGAAACTACTTAGAAGAATCATAAATAAAATATTAGGGGATAGAATAAGAATTGAAGATATAATGCGTATATGTAAGATATACAGTATTAATAATTGATTCAAAAATAGAATGGAACGAACATAGAAAAATGACAGATGACAGAGTGGTGAAAGTAGCAAGAAATAAGTCCCCAGTCGGTAGAAGAGCGAAAACGATGGCACGATGTTCTAAATTAGAGGATGACAGAAGAAGAAACATGGCACAAATATTCCTTTCGTGATAATAATCTAAATCCGTAAACGACGTTTAAAACGAAACATTTTTTATAACATATCCACCTCAAAGAATTCAATATTTGCTTTATTTTCAGGCTTTGGTTATACATAAAAGAATCAAGACTTTTAATACATTTATAATTAAATTAAATTACCAATACATAGAAGAATAAGCTGCATTCAAGAAAGTGACAATGGGAAATTAATTGTTTACTTCTTTTGTAAATTTTGTCAATTTTCTCCAAAATGACGTAGAAAGATATACCATTTATGAGCACACGATGATGAGTATACAGTAAACGAGTATCGGATTAGGTAAATTATCAGACGGTTTCAATCATCCTGTCGTCCCTATCAACGTAAAGTACAAATAAATAAGTAATTATTTTAATCAAAATTATTGTTGGTATGTGAGTAGTCCCTATTTGTACGTGTATTGTATATATGCACCAAATATAAATTCAACTGATAATGACACATTTAAACTATAAAGTGTCTATTCGGCAAATTATACTAGGTGACACAAAAGTCTCACCCATCGGAAGGGGCTCTCGTTTTTACAAATGACGTCTCCTATTGTGACTTTAATATTTGTTAATTAAACAGAAGTAGAATACACGTAGACAAACATTAATCATCATACTTCTCAAGAACGAAGAAAAATCATGCCAATATTTTGCCAAATAATCGGTCGGTGGTTTTTGCTCAATGTGAATTTCCTTGGTCGTGTGTCGCCAACAGAACAAACACTGCGGCGTCTAGCCGGTCGCCTTGAGAATACTGGCTCAATACGAGACAGTAGCAGATGTAGACAGTCCCGGAGTAGCCATTCGGTCGACATTATTGCTGCTGTGGCTGCGTATGTCCAAGAAGACCCTCAAACATCAACCAGATAATGGGCCACGCAATTGGGCATATATTGCGTGTATATTTTAGCCAATCCCCCCTAAACCTGGTCCGTGATGAGGACGATATTCTACTGAAAATCATCATGAACTACAAGGGGCTTTTCTACCTATGCGGATACGTAAATAAGTAAAATTGTTGCTTCTGGGTTATTGAAAATCCGCGTTTAATTACATCCTCTCAAAGTTACTGTTCGATGCGGCGTTTACGGAGTAAAGATGATTGGCTCACATTTTTTCGAGGACAGCGTTGACAACGCTGTTATTGTGACTGGTAAGCGCTACATAACCACTATCAACAACTTTTTGATGTCGCATATCGGTTAAATGGGTTTGGAGAACATGTGGTTCCAGCAGATGCGGCAGTGGACATTCTAAAGCAAGCCTTTCTCGGCCATTTAATCTCTCGTTTTGGTGATTTGGAGTGGCTCGTAAGATCGATCGATTTTACCGTTCCAGGCCTCTTTTTTCATTGTGGTTTTTTGAAGCCACGGGTCTATACGAACAAGCCACAGACCTTGACGGCAATGAAGAAGAACATCAAACAAAGAGAATTTTAAGTTTTAAGAAATCGAGCTCGAATTAGCATCAACTCTGGCGGCGGCCACTTCACCGATATTATCTTTGCGACTTAATAGAAAAAAATTAAACTTTTAAATAAACATAGTAAACAAATGGAACCAATTATTTTTATTTATAATAAGATTAAGTTTGTAATAATATAGTTCCATCTGTATTTGGCTTGAAGGATGTCAGTTATAGACAAAGGTCGCTCTAATGACTATAAATTTATGATTGACTATTTAAGGACGACTGTCAGTATTAGAAATAATGTAATTCGAATTAAAATAAATGAAGTCGTTGCATTATTTATGCTACTTAACCTTCATGATAGTAAAAAGTATAATTCACTAACAAACAAAAAATGCTGTACTGCCTGTAAATATCCAGAAATATTTTGTTGGCATGCAATAAGTAATTTATTGCTTATTTGATATGTTCAAGTTAAGTGACAGGCATCAAGCAAACAATGTTATTACTATCACTATTGATTTCACATAAAGTTCTGTTTAATATTCTGTCAACAGTTTGTTAGTTTCCAGTTATTTAGATTTCAATTATTGGCAATGTTAATTTTATGATTTCATTGAAGTTAGTGCAGCATATACTAATTTTTCCTTTCAGTTAGAATCGAATTTGGTTGCTCAATGTTTATTATTTTATTAAATAATAAACGTGCGTAAATTTATATCAAACAAAAAATAGTGCTTTTCTAATTTATTGCAGAGTTGCTAATTCAGAGGAATTGATCATTTGGCCTCGCGCTTTCGCCAGCTCGCTTTCAAACGCTCAATTTTAACACTCCGCTCCAATTACACGCGCAATTTTGCAACAAACGGCATTAAATCTTTCCAAAGCCGCGAGTATTGCGGCCCCTATGATTTATGCGGCTGAACGGCCAGCCGCGAAAACAGAAACGAAAACGCGGCATTATTCATCGGCAGTAGGCACGGGCAATTCGGCACTCCCACGAAACGACAATAAAACAAATACAAATTAAAACAAGCGCATTATTTTTCCCGCAATCGCGCGGCTGTGATTTATTAATTTTCCTGCGGCATTACATCTGTATCAAGGCCGACAGGTTGCGGCTGCGGGGGCTCCGACAGAGGCGCCTGCCAAGGCGTCCGGCGTTTCTTTCCTATTCTCGGAATGCGCGCGGCCAAGCGCCAGGAAAAGCGGAAAACGCCTAACGGGACATTAGCAGCCGGCTAAAGCGCTTTTAATTGATGTATAGGCGCCGCGACTTAAAAATGCAAGAGCAATAACACGAAATTAGCGAGCCTCGGCATCACAATTAAAGTCTTATTATCACAAATTGTAAATGTTAATAGCGTTTGGGAATAAAAATGTAATTATAGAAATGTTACCTTATCTGTCACGCGATAGCAAAGTGATTTAGTTAAATCAACAAAGCTAACAGTAAATTATAAAGCTTTAGGGCGTTTGATAATGAAATATGAAATGGTAATTGTAATTTATTGAAAACGGCTTATTTGCATAAATTAGCGCTGAAAGGTGAATGTTTCTGTATTCTAATTGCCCATGAGTTGCAATCAAATCAAAATCAAGTTTTTTGATATAATAACTAAAGAGAAACGCTTAATTACTAGAAATTGCTGCGAAACAAAAAGTAGAACCACGTGTTGAAATCGTCTTGCATTCCGTTTGTATTTTACATAAAAAGTCCATTTGTTAAATTTATTGGTATTTTCAGGCACATTTAAAACAGGTTTTTCAGTAAGAGCAATAGACATTTCAATTAAAATAATGAATGAATATAATACAAACAAGTTAAAAAAGGAATGTCGGTAAAATAAATTCCAACAGGAGCCGGCTCTGCAGACAATATAACAATAACAAGTAGTAAAAATTTATAATTTATGTCTATACACAGATTAATAGGAAAAATAATTACCTTGTTGTTTTCTGCATTTTAGAGCATTACAAGTAACGCTAGAGAAAATCGAATTGCGCTCCGTCATCTCAGTTGACACACCGTTAGATTGATATCTCATATTATTTTACTGATAATAATGATAACATATAGGACCTGAGAAAATAATTCTGCCTTTTTCAAGCACCAATAAAAAGGTCTATAATGTTTTATTATACCACATACAGAACAATGCTTGTCATTTAGTCATCGACCAATTTTGAAGATGATACTGTCTGCACCCAGCGGGGTTGGTGGATCCGCAACTGGGTGCCTCCCCAGGTGGCGGATAGGGGAACGCTCACTAGATATAGTGGGTACCGGGGAAATAAAATACCCGGGGCGGACCAAAACCACACAGAAGGCAATTTCCGAATGACGGACCTAATGGCTCAATTTTGGGAAAGCAGGAACAGGCTTTCTCATTATGGAAAGGCGGCGGATGAACTAACATAGTCAACGGCGGCTACCAAAGTCTTAGTAAGTTAGACTACTGAACGCTCCCCAACCCGTCTTGCCAACGTGGGGTTCTAAAGGCTAAAAAACCCTTCATGAAGAAATGCAAAACAAGCACCGGCCCTCAGTCTCCGGCAGCCGGAAAACCGATGGGATTAAACAGCAAAAAGGTGGCGACCATCGATGGAACGGCAAAGAGGGTGCTAAGAATCCCCGGAGTCTAAACGAAAGCCATCACCAGAAAACCACGAAAACCACAAAACTATGGATAGGAACTCAAAACATAAGAACATTACGAGTACAAGACCGCATAACAGAACTAGAAAACGAATTGGAAACAATTAACTGGGATATAATAGGTCTCAGTGAAACAAAAAGAAAAGGAGAAACATGGTTAACACTAAATTCCGGCAATATACTACTAAACAAAGGAAAATACGACGAAAGTTTGAATGGAGTAGGCTTTATAATTCGGAAGATACATGCACATCGCATACAAAACTTTACAGCCATATCAGATCGTGTAGCATATATAATATTCCAACTGAACAAAACAAGTGTATTAAAAATAATTCAAATATATGCTCCTACAACATCTCATGAAGAAGAAGAAATAGAAGAGTTTTACGACCACATTAGAATCGCCTTAAACGAACCTGTCAAAGGAAAAAAACAATACAGTATACTCATGGGAGATTTTAATGCAAAATTAGGTGTAGAGAAAACAGAAGAGAAATATTGGGGAAAACATGGATTAGGACATCGAAACGAAAGAGGGGACAAATTAATTGAATTCTTAAATGAAAATAAATTATATGCAATGAATACATTCTTCAAGAAAAACCAAATAGACGATGGACCTGGATAAGTCCGAATGGCAAAGTAAAAATGAAATTGATTTCATTCTAAGTAACAATAAAAACATCATTCATGACGTATCTACCTTAAATCGTTTCGATGTAGGAAGCGACCATCGACTCGTAAGAGCGAAAGTAATAATTAACGCAAAGATGGAACGCCTAAAAAGATTTAAAAAGAATGACACCGATATTAAAATACAGGACATAGAAAACAAGAAGGAGGAATATTAACAAGCAGTCGAAAATAAACTAAACGATCTCGAACAACGAAATAATGATAATAAAATTGAAACATTGCACAAGGAAATCTTAGATGACCAAAATAACAAAAATAACAAAGAAAGTAAATGGAAAATCCCCAACTCAAAACGAAATACAACAACTTTTAAGAGAAAGAAGACAACTAGTTAGTGAAAATAAAAGAAATACAACAGAATACGCCAACTTATGTAAGACTATTAGACGAAAAATCAAAGAAAACAGAATCAAAAGACAAGAAGAGGAAATAAATAAAATAATTCAGCAAAATGGAGCAATGAAGGTACTACGACCAACATTCGGGAAAAAACAAATATGTGCATTACGAAACAGAAATGGGGACATAATAAGAGATAAAGATGAAATACTAAAAATAGTACAGGAATTCTATAAAGAACTATATGAATCAAAAAGTAATAAGAATCGAAAACACAACAAGAAACCCGTAAAGAAACTGCCAAAATCCAAAATGTTGGTTCTGAAGAATTGCCCGATATAGAAGAATACGAACTAGAGAACGCACTAAAGCAAATGAAAGCAAATAAATCACTTGGGAAAGACGGCGTCGTAATAGAACTGATCAAATGGGGGGACAAAAATTAAAACGAAAAATAGTAAATATGCTAAACAAATGTCTGATCCAAGCAGCTATACCGCAAGATTGGAACGATTCCATTGTCATTCTTCTACACAAAAAAGGAGATCACACGCGATTAGAGAATTACAGACCGATAAGTTTGTTATCAGTATTATACAAGCTAATGACAAAAATAATAACAAATCGATTAACCATCAAACTGGACGCATGCCAATCAGAAACTCAAGTCGGATTAAAAAAGGCTATGGAACCAGAGATCACCTATTTACAATGAAACTATTAATTGAAAAAACCAATGAATATAACACACCTCTTTACCTGGCTTTCATAGACTTTGAAAAGGCCTTCGACTCGGTAGAAACATGGGCAATTACAGAAGCACTTAAAAACGGTGGAATTGACCAAAGATACATAAATCTTTTGAACAACATCAGCAATAAAACTACTGCTACCTACAAATTACACGATGAAGCAAAACCGGTTGAGTTAAAACGCGGGGTTCGGCAAGGCGATTGTCTGTCTCCTAAACTGTTCACGCTAGTGTTAGAAGATATGTTTCGAAAAATTAAATGGGAAACTATGGGGTAGACATAAATGGCAGAAAAATAAACCACCTACTGTATGCAGATGATATCGTTATCATTGCTACGAACCAAAACGACCTACAGTATATGGTACAAGACTTAAAACAATAAGCAGAAAAGATCGGTCTGAAAATGAATTTAAACAAAACAAAAACAATGATGCCAGAACATCAGGACATAGACGAAACATTAAAAGTTGGAAATGTAACGATTGAAAATGTTAGTGAATACATATACTTAGGACAAAAACTCAGGATTGACCATGACAGCCAAATAACAGAAATCAAAAGAAGGTCTCGATTAGCATGGATAGCCTATGGTAAACTTAGTTTTATTCTGAATTCCAAAAATATTGCCTAACATCTTAAGACGAAAGTTTTTGATAAATGCATCTTACCTGTAATGACCTACGGAAGCGAAAACTGGACCCTAACAAAAACCCACTTGCACAAATTAACAACCACTCAAAGAGCAATGGAAGGAAAAATGCTAGGCATATCACTACGTGACAGAAAAACTAATGTATGGATTAGGGAGAAAACAAAAGTGACAAATGTTATTGAAGCAATAGCAAATCTGAAATGGAGTTGGGCCGGACACCTAGCCAGAACACAAGAAACTAGATGGACAAAAACAATGCTTCAGTGGCGGCCGTGGGAATATAGAAGAAACAGAGGAAGACCACCCAATAGATGGTAAAACGATATAAAAAAAGTGGCCGGATTGAAATGGATACAGGAAGCTCAAAATAGGACCAAGTGGAAGTCAATGAAGGAGGCCTTCGTCCAGTTATGGACCGAAACGGGCTAAGAAGAAGAAGAAGAAAGATTGTCTGCACGACCGATACACTCCCTACAATCTTAAAGTTCCGCATGGCTTTCCCAGTCATTTCTAATGGTACTGCATCGATAATCCGTACCCTGTGGTGAAAGACTTTAGCCTGCAGGTGTCCCCACAAAAATAAATCGCAATAGAACAGATCTGGTGACCTAGCCTTCCGTGAAATGTTACCATATCATAAGATAAAACGGTCTGGAAACACTTGTCCTAAAACTTCTCGAGAAATTCTCACCGTGTGCGCGATGGCACCAGCTTGTTAGAACCACAGTACAGCATTTCCATGTTCGTTATGTCTGGCCTTCAGAAAATTGCGTAATATCGCAACATAGTGGGTAGATCTGACAGTCATCGCGTTCCGCTTTCTCAAACAAAGTGCAGCGCTATGAAGCCAAATTCTATAATAGCACACCAAACAGTTACACGCTAATCATGGAAAGGCCGCTCATGGAGTTATTGAGGATTTTGCGGGGCTCTGAAATGCCTACGAAATAGTCGCTGCGTTACAATAACAGAATTACCATTTGAAAATAAGTCTCCAATATAAACGCACGGTGTTTGCTAAAAGGTATGTTTTGTACTACTGAAGAATGTACCACTTGAGCTCCATCTACAAATTCATTAACGGCGGTCAATTCAAAAAGAGGTGGAACATTCCGTCCTACCCTGTGTAATAATATACCTTCAATTTTAAAGCTTTATCTATAACATGAAAGTTAATTTAAAGAAATGAACCAAATCGACTAATTAATCACTACCAAAGCAAGATCATAATAATGCACAAATTAAATTTAACAACAACAATAATAATAAAGCAATTTACTATAACGAAGGCGCTCTTTGTTTAGCAAAAACTGCTGAAGAGTATATAAAGAATTAGACTAATTGTTTTAACGCAGTGCCTTAGATTTTGCAAAAATTAACAGCAACCGTTAACAGAGAAATGCTTGTAAGTCAAACTAATCCAAGTGTACTATCGGCATATAAAGGGTGTTTTTTAAGCCCGACAGAACTTGAAATTGTAAAAAATAACACAAAAAATTAAATTTTAACCAAAAAAACTTTTTTATTCGAGAGATCAATACATAGCATTAACATTTGAAAATTATTTCGGGCAATATGACCACCGCGGCTGTTCTTGACGAAGCGCATTCTGGACGTTCAATTTTGGGCCACTTTTTCGAGCATTGCTGGCCGTATGTCACGAATAACACGAACAATTGTTACTGGTTTATCAGCATAAACCACTCACTTTACGTGGCCCCACAGGAAATAATCGAGAGGTGTCAAATTGCACGACCTTGGAGGCCAATTGACAGGTCCATTTCTCGAATTCAACTTATCGCCAAATTTTGATTTCAATAAGTCGCCATATGGCACGTAGCGCCATCCTGTTGAAAACACATCTCGCCCGGATCAATGTCATCCATATTTTTAAACAAAAAATTATTGATCATGGTGCAGTAACGATCTCTATTGACTGTAACGCGAGCTCTGGCTTCATTTTTGAAGAAAAGAAAAAATGATGCCGCCAACGTATAAACTGCGTCAAACGGTACATTTTTCTAGATATAATGGAGTCTGTAGGGTCTGCTGTGGATTGGTTTCACTCCATATGCGGCAACTTTGTTTATTAACAAACCTGTTAAGCCAAAAATCATCCTCATCGCTGAACACAATTTTGGGATAAAACATCGGGTCAGTTTCCAACCGCTCTAGAGCACAATCGGCGAAAGAACGACGCATATGATGGTCTCGTGGCTTTAATTTCTGCACCAGCTGGATCTTATAGGGGTGTAAGCCAAGATACGTGCGCAAAATTTTCCACATAGTGCCGTCCACTATGCACAGAGCCCCAATTCCTACGACCGACGACGAATCGATAAATTTGGATCTTCTTCCACACTTTCGGTTACAGCGGCGACATTCTCTTCATTACGCACATTTCTTTGACGTGTTGGTGTTATTGCATCATTTAGAGAGTATGTGGTATGAAATCTATCGACAGCTCGACGGATGGCTTGCTCAGATGGACGATTATGTGCGCCATAAAAATCACGAAATCGTCTATAAGTTGCGCAAATCGATGACTGATTTTCAAAGTAAATCTGGATAATTTGGTAGCGTTGTTCAATCGTCAATCTATTCATGATGATTTTCCAGAGTATACTGATCATAAATGTCAAAAAGTGAGCGCAGTATGACAGTTAACCCTTTCGTAAGTTCTATTGGGCTTAAAAAACACCTTTTATTAAGTTACATATAAAACAAGCAATTTAACGCTTTGGATTCTCGATCATGGAGAAATACTGTGGATATACTTAAAAAACTTTTTACGCTCTCCACAATACTGATTAAATACCCAGCGATTTTATATTGTTTTTTTTTGTTAAGTATAAACTAAAAGAATAAAAAGTCAGCAACAATAAATTTTAACAACAAATTTACTGGGTAAATTAGTGATACTTAACCATAAGTACCAAAACCGCTCATGCAACATTAATCTATAATAAATTACCCAACTATATGCACCAAACGTAACAGTTTACTCAGCAAATACCTTTTAATTATCTTATCACTATTGTAGCAAACATTACTACTACAACTACTGCGCCCCTACAATAAAGCTGCTACTCTGGATAACAACTACTGCGAATATAATCCACAAAAAAGGAAGGAGGAGATATTTAACCAAATAAAAAAACTGGAAGATGATAACAAACCATAACACAAAAAGGGGAAAAATCAAAGTACACACAAAATCACATGAGAAAATAACCATAAAAAAATGTTGGCTTCACTAAATTAGGAAAATAAAGTTCAAAAAAATAATAATTTAGAAACAATATTTGTACAAGACGCAACAAACTATAATGTGAAGCAGATGGTGAAGCACAACAGGATGATACTAGAAGATGAATAAGACCACACAAAAGTACTTGCAAATAACTTAATAAAAGTTAATTGCCAAATATCTGATTTCTACCGAAAACTAGTTAAACTATTTAAAGTTCAAGATATCTACCACCATACATATTACTTCAAAAAGGTATCGAGAATTCAGAATAGTTATAAATTACGTAGATCAATCTACCAACTCAAATAACAATGCGAAAGTACTATCCAAACATAAGCGCAAAGTAAGAAACAATAAATATACGCCACAAAATCAATAAAAAGCTGCTAAACATTTTATTTATCGACTTATAACTAACTGATAACAATAAAGAAGCATACAAAATAACTAGCCTTGGTCAGATTTAAGCGGACTGCATTGTATTTTTAATTTCAAACAAAGGAATTTTAATTAAAAGGCCAAAAAGCTGGAAGACACTCACTTTGGAAGCGGACGCTCTGCTGTAGGAATCGGCTCTCTGGGGAATCGAGGAAGAGAAAAGAATGGTGTGGGCGGAAAAAAAGACCAGTTACCCCAATCTTTGCTGCGGGGCCGATCGGAAGCGTCTTTCCTGATGTGGGTCCTTCAGCTGGCCGTGTCCAAGGTTTACAACAGGATTTTTCTATTTTTCCTCGCCGGGTAAAATACAAGGGAAGACGGGCCGAGTTTCTCCATCGGTAAATCTCGACTCCCAAGCATGCAATCGGCCAACAACAAACGACTTCCGGGATGTGGAAACTCTTGCCACCAATCGAACTCTCGGTTAAAACGGACAAATTAAAACCGGTCGAATATTTCCAAAACTGCGATGGCTACACCGAAACGGCCGTAGCATCTCCGCTTTTATAGCGACGTCGCCGCGCAGGCGAACCAAACCGCCGCGGTATTTCTAATTAACCAAAACGCGTACTGTTTAAAACCCAAATATTGTTGATTGGCCCGAACAAGCCTCCAAAATAAAATTATACAAACAAAACCCTTGCTCTCTATTGGAAACAATATAATTCATCGCATAGATGCCTCAATATGATTACACAATACCAAAGACTCCAAAAACTTAAAGAAGCACCTGGCAAATGTGCCCTATGCATTAAAGTCACCCCAGCAATTATAAAGGTTGCGAACGCTATCGCAACTTAGTCAAAGAAAGTATCAATTATACGTCCGATGTCTCACAAAACTGGAGGAAAATCACATCCAAACCCTATCATTAAAAGTGGGAAACCTTCCATATGATATTATAGTCACGGCTGTCTACGTTCCGTCAAGACATAACGTAAAAATGGAAGGTTTCATAGATTTTTTTCAAACATCGGGATCAAAATTTACAATCATAACAGCAGACATACTCTATGGGCCACGAAGGGAAGAAAACTAGGAAAAACCATACCTGAATAGAATTTCTCCTACCTACTGGCAGTTTTATCAACTTACTGGTCCAATAACCCAAATAAAACACCCGACTTGCTAAATTTCTTCGTTACCAACAATATTTCTTCGATTTGCACAGATTTCTTTTCCAACTACAATCTTACATGAAACTGTAATTCTATAAGCTACCATAAGCAACATTATCATAAAAAAAACATTCCTAAAGTATCTGAGACAACTATAGTCAAATAATCTAATAATACAAGACAACACAGATCTGCATACTTAACTACAGTTACCAGAACATGCAAAAGCCGATATAAACAACACAATCAATTTGTTTCAACAAGAAATTATTCAAACCACTCTTTAAACAAAATCTCAAAAACTGTCCCACAACTTAAAAAATGATTACTGAAAAGAGAAGAGTTAGATCAATATACCAGAGAACACACACCAGACAGTAGATTAATATACAATCTCATGACCAGCAAATTAGAATCAAAGCTGCAAGACACAAAATGTTCCTTTAAACTATACATTCTAATTTAAATACACAACTCCTTCGGGTAGTTAGGCAGAGAACGTTAACAAAAAAACAGACCTGTTCGTAAAATATCTTTCAAAAGTATTCACACGGCACAAAATGCACCCCTTCATATTTCATGATTATGAAGTGGAACAAGATCTATCTAAATCTATCCAAACTCAAGAACATATCAAGCTATCTACTCTGATAAAGTTAATAAATGAAATTAAATCACTAAACTAAAAGAAATTATGAGGAGTCAATCTTGTCACAATAAAATACCAAATAAGCTGCCAAAGAAAGGTATAATAAAGTCACTGTATATATTTAACGTAATACCCGAACTAGTCTGCTGGCCCAAAACATTAAAAACTGCTTAAATAATTATTTTTCAAATTCCTGCCAAAAATCACAATGATGTTTTAAGTTACCGCTCTATTTTCTCGACCAGCACATAAATTCTAACATAGCTTTATTTAATTTCAAAAAAAAACTTAATCAAATAAAGAAAAAACTTGGAAAATCAAGGCAAATAATTTACTTTTCTCCTTCTGACTGGCAAAGACAACCAGACAGCCTTGCCACAACATGACGCTAACAAATACCAAGGCCTTCACTTAGATTCGAAACCGAACTGAAAGTATAACACAAAAAAGAAAAATCAACAAATAAATTTTAAATTTAACCCGCTGGTCAAAAGAAAGCCGCATCTACTGTTAGGCAATAAATTACATACATCCAAAACAGGAACAGTATAGAGATTTCCATTTGCTTGATTTTAATTCAAACACCACAGATATTTTAAAATACCACATGTATGTAAAATTATCCAGGAAAGAGCTAAAAAGTATTATAACAAATTAAATTACCTCTACAATCTCCTCATCGACTCTTTATTGTAGCTTGCAAACATCAGAAGATGAAGAAGAATGTGGACGCTAAGTCTTTAAGATTTTCGACTTCTCAAATCCCCTGTTTGTCAGTTGTGGTCAAAAATTTTGGCCAGACTGGATAAGGATGTAGACATCTAACAGCTCTTTATCTTTCAAAGTTGCGGTGGTCATGCTCTTGGCATATATCAAAAGAACATCCTGATGCTCTTCGGCAATCCTGTTCACTTTGCATTCAATTTCTTTTTCTCTGATTTCCAGGTCGGATGATAACGCTGGACAACAAGAAAATGCATTTGCATTTTCATTGTCCTTGGTATTATGATACTCAATATCGTAACAGAATTGTAACAGATACAACGACCAGTGGTGTAAACGCGTAACGATTTATGGTTGCCTTATGTCCGAAAATGGCTAGGAGGGTCAATGATCCGTAACCAGGATAAACTTCCAGCCGCACCTCAGACAGTATTTTAAAGGCATATGATGTGGGACGTTTCTTTGCCATCTCGATAAAAATAGAATAAAACAATTTCAAATACACTAGAAGATGCGTCGCACTATATTCCATTGGGGACGGTTGTATCATGGTCAGCAAGAACTTTTGCTGACGACAGTATCGATTTGACTTGTACAAATGCTTGTTGGAACTTTGATAACCAATTTTAGTTTGCTTCTTTTTGTGTGAGATTGTAGAGAAGTTTACAAACATCTACTAAAAGCAACATAAACTCTTTCGGATTGATCGGGAACGGACATACTTCGAACACTTCCACTAGACGCTAGATCGCATTGATAGCTTCAACTTTCTTCGGGCTGGCATGGATCGTTTCCTTAGATACGACGTGTTTCAAATACTCAATTTTTTATTGTAAAAATTCACATTTATCTTTGGACAAACGGTAATTGAACTAACCACTGCATAATCCATCCCCAATGTAGGACCTAGACATTGGAATCCTTTCTATGAGTTTATCCATAAAGTTCTGAAATATGACTGGGAAGGGGGCACTGTGGTAGGATGTTGTACCGGTAAAGATGTCGGTGTGTGCTAATGACGAGTAATTTCCTGCATGTTTCCTTTACTTCTAGTTGATGATAACATGATAAGATTTTTCAACTTAAAAAACTTGTCTCCTCTAGCGATTGACATAAACAATTCCTAGTTGCCAACGGGTACTGGGTGACGTGAAGTTGACTCTTCACTGTTGACTTATAATTACCCGTAATTCGGACTTTTCAATTGCGCTTCTCGACCACGAGAACCGGTGATGGCCACTCACTAAATTTGATAAGCTCGATAACTCCAGACTGTTCTATTTATGTCAGCTTTTAGTTCATTATTAACACGGAAAGAGTAAGCTTTTAAAAAGTTAGCGTTGCTTCGTCATTGAGCGAGATTTAAGCTTTAAATCCGTTCATTATGTCAATTGGAGATGAGAACAGGTAATCATACTCCTTTAAAAGAGACTCCAATCTAAGACTGTTGCTGCTTAATGTGGTAGAGAGAGAGAGAGCTTAAATATCTGCATCAGATTAAACAACAATGAAATACCACAAATCGAGACACTAAGATGCCTAAGACTCTACTTAGATTCCAAATTAAACTGGAGAGATCACATCGGCAAAAAGAAAGAAAATGGATTTAAAACAGAAAGAGTTATATTGGTTGATTGGTAGAAAGTCTCCGATATCCCTAGAAAACAAATTATTGTTGTACAAATCGGTAATAAAACGCATTTGGACTTATGGCATAGAGCTGTGGGGCTGTGCCAACAAGTCCAATGTGGAAATAATTCAAAATAATCCAAAATTCTAAGAATAATAGTTAACGCTCTATGATACGTAACAAACGAAATGATCCATAAAGACTTGAAGATACCAACTGTCAGGGAGGTCATCTATAAGAAAGGCATCATACACCACTAAAAATTGGAAACACACGCAAATCCTTTGATGCAGCCCTTATTGGAAGATATTACAATAAGTAAACTTAAAAGATAGTGGCCAGCTGCCTTATAAAATAGTATTAAAGATCCCATCACTGGATGAGATCTCATCATGTTCTTTAATCAATCTAAACTATAATCTTTAGATTGTAGGCCAGCAAATTAGCTGATAGAATACTGTGTATTTTGGTTGCTAATAAAATTTAATAATAATAAAAAAAGTCACGACCGAATAAGGACTCGTTTTTTACCACTGAAATGCGGCGTCTAATATCCACTTCATTGTACTTCAATTTCCACAAGAGATCTCCGATGGTGTCAAAAGTTTATTCCAAACAAGTAGGGAAGGAGTACTTAAATGAAAACAATTTTGGAGACATAATTTTCTCCCAAAAACATTCATTGAGCATTTTTTTACAGCTGCTGTCGTGTTCCATTTGATGAGGATGACCGTTGACTTCAACATTCAACTTGATGGATGGATCCTCAGTAAACGGCTGTTCTTAATAGACATGACGGTTATCCACAACTTGCTGCTCTTTAGAATGGCAGTACTTTTTGAAGTATCCACGCAAGAATGATAAACACTCATTCGGGGTGTGACTTTAAACCATAGTTTGGACAAGACTGCTCTGGGTGTTGGCTGGTGGTGGCGTTTAACTTTCCGACATGGAACTGTTGTTGGAAGACTTGGAAGGAGCTTTTCCAGATTTGAAACCTTTTCTTGAATTGAAGGTAACCTTGTGGTTGGTTTCCTTATGTTTGGAGCCTTTTACTCGGCCATCACGCATGACTGTTGGATTAGACTCGATAATGCGAGTGCGACTTACACCACTTCCTCTAATTTCACATCATTATTCTTTCCAAAACAGGCTTTCTGTGCTGTTACGTTGGACAAACCGTAGATAAACTAGTCACTGAGTTGTTCGTTGAGGTCTGTGAACTTGCACGTAGTGCAAGTTTTTGAAATTCCGGAAGGTACACGGACATTGATTCACCATCTGCTGCCGGCGGTTGACAAATATGAAACGTTCTGCAAAAATCTTCCGTGCGGGCTTTAAATGCGTCTTTAGGACTGCTATGAAATCCTTGAGGAGTTTAGATATTGGGTCGTCCAGCGCTATTATGTTGGACAACGTGAGCAAGGTAGCTATCCCAATACTGGAGAGAAAAATGGCTTGGCACCGATCTGCCTTTTTTCCTGTCAATTGCGTTGACCACTATAAAACTGTCAAAAACTTTAACCCAAATTTTGAAGTCATCGGACGCTGGCTTAAAACTCCTTAATACTTCAACAACTAATATTCTGAATTACTGTAAACTGTCACACAAAAAAAAAAGAAACTATTGGTCGACCATACACTGATCGAAAACCTCTATTTCACTGTAAATTGAGATAAAAATCCTTATAGCTCCTGGGAAATCTGGCAATGTGTGGTGTATGCATTAATTAAAGTCCAGCGTAGATTCCATAATTCTTATACTACACGCTAATCTACTTCACTATTCAATCCTCAATTAAAGGTAACAGCATTATGTCAGTTACCAAATAGATTCAACTTTTGTCAATGACACGACTTTACACAATTGTGATCTGTACTCGATATACATTGACATAAGTTCAGCGAATGACAAATAAATGGACAGACGGGAAATAAGTTTCCATGTCTGGAGCAAGGTAATACTACAGTTCATTTTTTGATGATTTAGTATAATTATAAGTGTTAATACAACAAATTGATTTTCTAAAGAACACCGAAATATTTATTGATTGCTTTCAATATTTCATTTGCACGCTTAAACTAATCATTGCAAAATTTATTTTTGTGTTGCTCTCAGATGTACACTATTGCCATGGAGCCAATTTTATCTCCAACATTCTAATAAACAAAATGCATTACAATGATGTTGTGTGTATCTTTTGGGTACCACTTTTAATAACACAAATTGTTTAAAGTTCAAGTATTTTCATTAAAAATGAAAGTAGACATGTTTCGGTTGCAAATGGGAAAGCATTTTTTATCGACATTTTGGCATTAGGCGGAGCAATTTTAGTAATTTGCTCATTTAAGTTGTGCTTAAATTGCTAGATAATTTAAAGATTGTTATCAGACACTTGGCTCTTGAAGAAACCTCTCTTCAACAAACCACTGAAAATTATTTTCTGGAAAAATCTCAGTTGTTTTTTCCTTTGTGTATCCTGATTAACAAACTCATGACGTTATCTGTGATCGGTTGGCTGTAATTCTTGAGTTAGCTGTATTTTGTGAGCCCCTAAATGAATATTTTTTTGTGAAATATTAAACCAAATCGTTAGTTTAATTTTTAATTAATGTACATGATGACAAATTGATATTGTTTATATTTTTAACAATACTAACACTAACAGCTGCAATGTTTGTGTTTTGTCAAATTTGATTACAGTATCTTGAATAGCTTTGACTCTGGAGCATTTTCTTTGCCATATCTTGTACAAAATTTCCTATCTGCTTCTGTAAAACTTTACCAAATTTATAATAACGCGTTGCTCAATTGCACAACTTTACATATTTACAAACCGAAATGCCTGTACTTGTCATCTGCCCAAAAAATATAAAACTGGGCACATTAAAATTTTTACCTCAAGCTTTTAACACTTTTTATTTCGAAAAGCGTTAAACCGACATAAAAAATAAAATTCAATTACAAGAAAGCGAGGCGCCATTTCAGTTAAGAATGGTACCAGTAGAAAATAGTTATAAATTTTTTTTCATTTTTAACTAACTCAAAATTCTAACACATAAATTAAGCTGTATCTTACGCATGATGTTTTCTTTGAAATCTTCAATAATTTTCGGTCTATTGGAATAAATAAGAGCCTTTAAATGATGCCAAGTCGCAATACTTTGGCGATCATGAGCTCAATTCTGTAAATAAAAATCGATCTTAAATTGGTATGCGACAGGAATTAAATGTGGAATACGCCTATCGCTTTCTAAGCGATTCCATAGCGCCCGTCGAGAAAAAGATATTATCCGGAAGTCCACAAAGTGTGACGTTGAAAAGTCGCAAAGATAATGGGAAAGTTATAAATTTGAAATAATGAACTGCATATTTACGTTTTCAAAATAAATCTAAAAACATATCTGAGAGGAAGTCCTCATATGACGTTTCATATTGTTTTTATTTAATGATTTATTTCTATTTACAATTTGCATAAATACAATAAATAAAGCATGACTGTTGATATAAGAAAAGCATTTCGCTGAGTGCCTCACTAGTTATTTTGCTAAAAGCACATTGGGTAGATTTTAAATTGTATCGGAGATCTTAGTGTCTACGTGGTAAATCTAAAGCTACAAACCTTTCAAGTCTATGAAGTTGCGTATTATTGTCTAGCAGATTTACTGCGTAAGCATTTTGATAATTTAATAGTCTGTTTAATTAATTAGTACTGGACTTCTGTGTTTCGGCTTTTATTGAATTTACGTTCAAATCACCTAAGATGTCCGCGTTTCTAATGATATAAGGCGCATCACTAATTTTGTTTTGGAACCTTTCTATTATTTGGATTGTTGAGTTCACTGCGGTACACCAAATTTAAAGACTGTACGTCCAAATAGGTTTGAAATCCACTTTATAAACTAGTAGTTTATTTGAAAGACAACTTGGAGTTGCATCCCAACATTCAGCGGTGTTTTCTGAACTTGAAGCCCAGCTGTTTTTGTTTTTCCAAACGTGACTTCTCCACATCAGCCCTTTGTCTAGGTGGATTTCTAGGTACTTAACTTTTTGCAGCGTGGCCTACTTTATCAAAGGCTTGGCTGTCGTCTAAAAATGCTGCTGTGCAATACTCTTTTTCTTTAAAGGTTTCGTTTATTATGTCGACTATTCTGTGCACTTATTCTGGGTTTAAACAGCCTTTACTAAACCCAAATTTATAAACTAGGATTAATTTTATTTTTTTGATAATTGACTGGTCTCTTCATAAGCAGCTTCTCTAAGAGTTTGCTTAGTTGAGCCTACTTAAGCGTCTAGAAGAGAAGACTTCGGTTCCATATCTACATAACAGTGTTGGAGTGACCATAAAAATAGAAACAAGGTGAAAGCTGCTTTACTAATAAAATACGAGACAGGCACAAAAGGTGGAGCACCTGTAAAAAATGTGTGCCCGCTAACTACCTAGGAGAAGAAAATTTTGGCCTTAATGTCACAACAATTGCTATGAAATCATAACGTCCTAGAGGTGGATATAGGGAACGCAGCAAATGCAAAGGCTTTACAGGGCCTGCCTTTATATTCCAGAAGAACAATTCCTCAATAGGACCTAAAAAACTATAAATATATACGATATATAGACAAAAAATATTAATGGAAATTTGAATTTGCAGGTTTTTGTTAATGTGAATGTGGTCTCAGATTAACATGCAGAATCTAAAACTGATTTTTGAATTATTACAATGCCCCCCCCATACACACACCGAAAAATCGTAGGTTAAGACTAATTGTAATAACGAGGAATTGCTTTATCGTTTTCTGTATTTGTACTCAAATTTTAGAATAAGCTATTTTATTACTTATAACAATTTCTTATATTTATTTCTGTAGGGTAACTATTAATATTCATTTTAATTTATTTAGTGATACAACAAAATTATTATTTACTATACAAGTTGTTATTAATATATAAATGTCGAATTCGCTGGCGCTCCCCTAACAAAATTAACTCATTAAAGAATTGTTTGAGTGTCAATGTCATTTAGCTTAAAAGAACAAAGTGTACATATTATATGTAAAATAAACTTTTATACATACTGTAATCTATCAACAGGAGAAATATAATACTATATTATAAAACATAGCAAATTCTTCTTTTTCATCACAGCTAATCGTATTTTTGAAATAGCAAAAACTACTAAAAATATATAACTCGGCATTCTGATTAAATTGTATATCCAGGTCTCTGCTGCATAATACTTTCTGCATTATATTAAATATTGTCCTGCCAGTCCAATCCTCATCTTAATTTCCTCTCTGTATTTATTATTTTTATTGAAAGCTGCTCCTAAGTATTTATATTTTTGTACTTTCTCCACTTGTTCACTTCCAATTCGTAAATTTTCTTGGTGTTGCTGCGATTTTGTGATCTTCGTAAATTTGGCCTTTTTAATATTGAGCATCAGACTTTTTTTATCGGTGCTTTCCACGCCGTATCTAATATTCTTTGTAGATTTTCTAATAGCCCTGCAATAAGTAATAGTGTCGTCTGCGTAACTGATATTATTCGTGCGTTTCCCATTTACTCTTATCCCGACTGATGTTTCTTCTAAAGCGTTCCTATTTTTTCTGAATGTAGATTAAAATAACAAAAGCACCCTTGTCTCACTCCTCTTTGTATATATATTTCTTCTGATTGCTCATTATCCACTATTACATTAATGGTTTGGTTAAAATATAGATGAACTATTATTCTATCTTTCGAATCTATGTTTTTGTCTTTAAGTAGTTGTATGAGGTAATTATGGCGAACTTTGTCAAAGGCTTTATTGTAATTAAGAAAGCACACATATATTGGTTGATTAACATCCATGCATGTCTGAACTAGCACATTAAATGCAAACAGAGCGTCTCTTGCTTACTGATGTTCTAAATCCAAACGGGGTTTCATTAAGATCCTGTTCTAACTTATTAAAATTTCTTGGCGTATTATCTTTAGGAACATCTTAAGAGCGTGGCTCATTAAACTAATCGCCTTATGGTCACTGCGTTTTTTGCATTTACCTTTTTTGGTAAAGCTACAAACGTCGATTTAAACCATCCTACAAGAACTATTCCTGTGTTATATACTGTATTATACAGGTCTACTGAATGTATTTGTTCTTATACAATGATTTTTAATATCTCAAGCTATAACTTCTTAAGGGACTGAAGTTTTATTATATTTTGCGAACTTTACTGTATGTATCACCTCTCCTTTTGTTATGCATGGGCCGCTATTTTGTTCTGCATTTTATTGTGTTGCTCTTGTTCTCATATAGTTTCTGAATACATTCTTTCCATCTTTTTAATTTTTCTTGTGTATCAGGAATGTTAATCAAATATAGCCTGCTTTGTCAGGTTAATAATGTACTATGCGAGCCTCTAATAAACACCTAAAGCTTGCCCTTTAGCAAACCAATACACTGTTCTATGGTGCTTTGAGTACAAGAATGAGCTTCGTTGTATTAGGCTTCAGCAGAATTGGATTTAATACTGGAGCTAACAGCCTTGCCAGATATTCTGAATCTCCTAAGCACTTATTTAACTGAAATAGTAATAAACATAATGAACATTGTTAAAAATAGCCGAGCCATATAATTCTTCTCCGTCGACATAAATTAGTTTTATTAGTACAGCAATCTGAGAGTTTCTTCACAGTTATGAATTATAAATTTTGCTAGGAAAAGATAAATTAACGCCAATTGTCTACAACTCTAAATCGCAAATCGATATAAAAGAGATATTATGTTAATTAATATGTTATATAAGTTTGTAAAACAAACATACTTACAATTTATACTCCAAGCCGTTTTGTATTTGATATCTTTTTCGACTCACAGAATCGGACCGCATGTAACAACCGCTTTTCTAAAAATAATCTTATCACTAAGTTGCAGTTTTAGCAGAAATATGGCAGTCTGCTATTGAAACCACATCTCAGACAAATCTTCCCGAAAGGAAAGATAATCGCATCCATACCTTCTTTATTTTAAATTACTCTACCAAGACAGAACTCACAAAACGGTGACCATTTGTGGTCATATTAATTTCTTTTGTATTGACGGCGAAATAGCATCTACTAAACTTTAAATTTTACTTATGACCAAAGCCTTCCAACCAAAAGACAATTTCAACGATGAGGATGTTATTTTTGGCAAAATCAGTATCAGTTTCCATCAAAGCATGGCGCATAGAAACATAAATTTAAAAATGTAATGTCAGTAACAATTATGACGGCTATGACCTGAATATCCTTTATATGCAATTCACATATCTTTTTTATTAACTACATTTAAAAGTGACAGGACGGACACAAAAGACAAAAATATTATATTAAGAATTTAACAAATATGATCTGTGGAAAAATATGATATAGTGTCTATATAGGATACACAAAGCATTTATCGGTTGAAAATACGAAGCAAAAATTATTTTTTATAATTTAAGCTATTCCGTGATATAACATGATGGTGTATAAAGTGAAATAACAGTTCTTGTAGTAAATAACTTTTAAATATCAACTATTTTCCTACGGTTATTTTTTATACCGTCGTCATTCCATAAATATATGTTTATAAATAGCACAATTCACCTCTCCGCGAATGTGTCCTGTTAGTTCAGGTGGATTTTGCAAATATTTTCCACGTATAACTTTCCTAGGCGAGACGTAAAGTGAAATGTTTATTAATTAATTTCTTTTTGATTTTTATTTGCGCGGCAAAGCTACAGTTACACCTAATTTATTCAAAACAGAAAAACCGAAAAATCGCCGATATAACAGCTTAATAAATTCATTTACCGTATACCCATATCTCCTTGTTGGGCATCATCGCGGTAACAGAATACTGATAGACTCGTCAGGACGCCTTAAAAGGTGAAATAAGCTCCAACAGCTGAAATTTATGGCGAAATTAGCAGGTGTTTCGTATTTTTGCGTCTCCCGAACAAATTTATCTGCAGGCCCCGCTGGCAGGAGTTTCGCTGTTTGCTTCGTTTTATTCGAGGGAAAATCTATTTTTGCATACCAAATGTGGTGGCAGAAAAGGAAATGGTCGCGCGTTCTCTCTTTCCGTGTATCCCGTTGCCGAGGCTTAGTACTCATTAAATCAGCAAGTTGGCCTGTTATTTAATGTCCACTATGTACTGCACGTTGAGTACTGCTATATACGTCCAGTTTTCAGGTTTTTCTGTCAGATTTATATAATCCCGGATTCATTCATTATCGCTGCCTTTATACTGGTCTTAATAAACAATCCCGCGCTCTGACAAGCCGCGCTGGTACTAGACGAGAAATACTTGCATAAATAATGTCCTCAAGCCTGGTGGTCCCTTGTTCATATAAGTATTAATTAATAAAAACTGGACTATGTAGTAACTTATGAGTATCAGATAAGATTATCGGCCGTACAACATAGCTGGCCACTTAAAGAGCAACTTGCGTGACAGATTGCGCCGCGTCATTATCTGCATTATTGCATACATGTGCTATTGAAGTATGCAAATGTCGGTCCAAGGCTGCGGCCGCCGGGACGGTGGGAGCCCGCACATGCCATCGCGACGCGGTGCGTAAGCGATCGCTGAGCAAATGGAAGCAATTTGTAACCCCAAATTAGCTAAGCGCCGCCAGATGCGCGCCATGTTTCATCGGAAATGAATTTTTCATTAGCAGGCGGGCGGAGAGCTGCTGCGGCTCCGGGGGCAGCCTGCGCTTCACCGGCAGCCCGTGACACGATCAGCTGATGCTTTCTCACCGTGTATGATGTGCAGGTTAAATTAGATTAGGAAAGCGAGCAGCATCCGGAACGAATCCGATAATGGCGCTGCGTGTGGCTGTTTTTAGGAGGCTGACGCACTGTCTAGCCGGAACCGCTTCAAGGCTTTCAGTGGAGAATAAAACTGAAAGTATCTTGAACTATAATTAAGAGTAGACAATAAAAGAAGAGCCAGCATTTGAATTTCTAATTAAGCAAATACTGGTTTTGCCACTTAAGTCGATATCTGTCTACTACATTTCACCATTTTTGTATTAAGGCAACTACAGCTCGAAAATATTACACTCTGAGACGATTGTTTCGTCTTCTGGAGTTGCAGGAATTACTCCGAGTTTGTGTATAGTAGTATAAACAATGCCTATCTGGAATTGGTTGTTTGCTAAAGGTTCGACTAGTATTTAGTGGAAAGTAACAAACACATCAGAAACTTTTTGCGTGTTTTTGCAAACTTTCCAGATGGCGGATTTGATTTCAGCAAGCTGGTCATTAAGACGAAAGGAATGCGGAACGAACTGTTCCATCCAATGCTTTTCTAAGAGTATCTCTATTAGGTTTTTGCAAAAATTAATCATGAAAATGAGCTTCTAGATTAGAGTAAAGGTCAATCCCCGAGTACGGTATTTCAAATAGAAATCACTCAGCAATTATTATACTATGGAGCAATATAACTACAGATGCGGGCGTTCCTAAAATCTTAACAGGTTTCTCTTCTTATAAATATTTTATTTTCGTGCGTTCTTCACACGTGGGGATTTTATAGTTATTTCTAGTGAGGAAATATAAGACTCACCATTAAAAAAGTAATCGTTTCTTCAGGTTGGGAATATGAATTAACCGAAAGGAAAAACCAAAACATGGAATCTGCAAGGTATAAAAATGAAAATGGAAGAAGTCTCAACAGAAGCAGAAAAAACATATTAATACTAACAAAACCAAAAACAGACGGAGGGAATTATATCAACGGGCCCCTATATACATTTATAAAGCGCAGCATCTAAAGAAGCAACAGCAAAGAAAGGAGTGTCTGTCACAATAAAAAAATTAATAAAATATGTGAAGAATTGGTCAACACAGAATAAGAAAAATAAATATCAATTTACTTGGAAATAAAACGACTGTTGTCAGAATGTATGGACTAAGTGATCATAAAAGTACACTAAACAAAAACAAATGCTACGAAAAGATTAATGAAATCGTAGAGAAACAAGGCGATAAATGAATACTAATGATATTAGTAAAGTTACACACCAGAACAGTTTAAACAGATAACAAAAGAGTAGGACCATATAGAGAACAAAAAATGAACAAAATTAAAAGTAGACTTGCAAATTTGTGTAAAAATTTGAGACTAAAAAGACTTGCTATAAACTTAACTGGCAACTAAAATCTATAATAGACTTTATAATAACTTGACAGTACTTTTGATTGGAAGTTTAAAGTGTACAAGCTTATAGGAAGATAACGAGAGGGGGTGATCAACACTTGATTAATTCGGAGATAATGTTTCCACCCAGAGTTACAAATAAAAGATGCACAGAACACGAACATCAACAACATGAAAATGAACAACCAAAATATCAAGTAGAGAGCTTCAAAGATAAAACCATTAGTTATTTATAAAAAACATAGATTAAATGCTAAATTAAAACAAAATAAAAACATGACAAATTATGCAAACACAAAAAAGCAGTAGTATGTAGCACGAATAATAAATATAAATATGATTCCGGGAACATTGACAAAACAGCAAATAAGTGAAATATAAAAAACATTTACTTGAAATTGTTTAACTCAAAAGAAAACAAAGATTTACTAAAGAACTTACAAGAAAAAGTGGGAAATATAGAAAATACAGGAAGAAAATAAAAACTTGAAGAAGAAATGGGGAGAACTAGAAAGCCATATAGAAGATAAAAGATTCGAAGAAGCATGTCGCTATCTGAAAGCCAAAAGCAAATCGATATAACCTATCATTAATATCTACTACTCTGTTCAAAAAGTAAAATGATTTATTTATTTATTTATTCTGTCACGATACAGATACGCCAACGTCCAATCTTGAAAATACTTTTCATATTCACGTTTTGGAATTTCCATCAACACCTCCTTCGATTTTCGTTTTATTGGTTCAACTGAATCAAATTGAGTTTCTCGAAGTGCTTTTTTTAATCAACTGAATAAGAAATAGTCGCATGGTGAGATATCTGGAGAATAACGTGCTTGTGGAACAATGTTTGTTGAAAAACTCACGAATAGTGATTTCGTTTTAAGCCCAAACTTTACGACTAAAACCTATTAATATGCTAACATCTTCAACAAGCTTTCTTACAGTCAGATTATTTCGTTTCTAATTTTTTTAACATTTACTTCGGTTATTGATGATGGACAACCAAAACGGGGTTGATCTTCTACAGATTTACAGTCTTCTCTGAACAACTTATGCTATTGGAATAAATATACTTTTTAAACGTTTAAGTAGAATTGATTTCATTTAATGCAACTTCTTTGTTCTGCATTATTAAACATTTTAAAAATTGATAGAAGGCAAAAAGTTAAAGTCAATAAATTGCTACAATTTGTAAACTATTTGATACGTCAAACTAAAATTAGGAGCGAATGTCACTGAAGACTGTACCAACATAAAAAAATCAGAATAGTGTAAAACAATGAGAAGAGTACAACCAAAGACTTGTCACGGAAAACAGACCACACTTACAAGTTAAAGAAGAAACGAAATAAACAATATTTGTATATAAATATAACAGAAAAAAATAAACAAGGTAAAATTATTTAAAAATAATCAAGCCCTTAAACCAGAAAATATATTGAACTACTCGAACCATCTATTCAATTAATATCAAAACTAATAATTAAATTGATAAATAGAAATTTAGTAATTGAATCGAAAAAGCGCACATAAACATAAAAACATAAAAAAATACAATATTATAGAGGAATATCAGTAGCGAGTCCGCTAAGTAAAATCCATGGACGTATATTAAGGAACCAAATAGAGCAATGTACAGAGCAAGAAAAGTGAACGTAAAAAAGAAAGATCATATACGGACAACATATTAACGCTATCTCAAATCTCAAAGAGGAAAACCTCGCTTAGTATTTGTCGGTTTGGCAAAAACGTACGATAGGTTACCACTACAAAGATTTTGGAAAGCATTAAAAGTTGGGAATATTAAAACAGTACTAATTCTAATAGTGCAAAATGCATTCAACAATCAAATATCAAGGATGAAAATAGGAAATAAAATAAGTAAGGGATTAGGACAATATCACATAATTGATATGATGAAATAAATGGAATGGCCGATATTACCGTGAAGAACAGAGTGATAAAAAGAAAAAAAACCGTGAGAGCACATAATTCGATACTATGGATTACAAACATGAGTAAAGGAAGGAAAAAACTAATATATAACAGTATATTAAAAAGTATAACAGCATATTGAGCGAAGTTATGGCAATTAACGTAAAAAAACAAAAAAGTAAAGAATGTTTGAAAATGGATTCTAGAAGTCTCTCAGCAAGAATCTGAAGGTTAAATAGAGTTCTAAACCAAACAATGAAGAACATAATAAAGGTAAGAGCAGACGTAATAGAAGAAGAAAAAATATAATTAATGTAGTATTGGCGTATTCCAAAGAAAGCAAATAAATTAAAAATTAGAAAAAGTATAGCGGCTCTAAAGACAAACTACGTTGTTATATTCACGCAAAGTTTCAGTCTTATTACCCAGATTACATTTTTCTCATAAAATTGCGATACTATTATTAACCTTTTACTAGTAATGAAGAAAATTACCGGAAGTAATGTGTTTGCGACGCTTCAAAAAGCCTTATAACGTAGATCATTATTTAAGGTTTCTATTAATTTGCAAATTTTATGAGTAGCAAAAAATGTTGCTGTACTAAGAACTTCTACAAAAAATTCCTCGCAAAGGCTATATTTATTGATATTTTGAATGCCTAATATCCCTCTTACATTCACATAGTTGTTTATATTCTGCCCTAAAAGAAAAAAAACGTTTGCGTCAAAGAAAAATTTATAATATCTGAGAAGAATCTGCTGACATCAGGCGTTCTCTAGCCCTTTTCATTATCTGCAATAGATTATAATAAGAGACAAACAAAACTTGTAAATAAGTTCCAGGAGGCGATGGATTATCTTAAAGGTTCATTTCGGAAAAATAGTTCGTGTAAAAAAAGAATTGTTGAGATTTTTCACCGATTAATGTTGTAGCTGAGAAACACAAAAGGGCATGAAGTCATTGTATACCACACCAGCAAAATTCTGCACCTTTTTCTACTAATTTTGAATTAAAGCTAACACCGCCCTAAAGCGTTGCGTCCTGAAGAATATATTAAAACGAAAGATACATATTTTGATTAAAGTTCAAGTGATTAAGGTAAAACAAACGATTATAAAGAAAACAAATCGACTTTATACTGTAACGGAGTGAAAACTCGGGAAAAATATGTCCTATAATGGTCATATTTTTAATTTCTTTAGGACCGATCCGCACAGACCGTAATTATCCCATGCCAAAATATTTGAGCCTTTTTTTGTATCTGGCAAGATAGGCAATATTTTCCCTCAACTATATTCACCAAGTTTGTCGAGTGTCCATTCTTGCTTTCGATCGATTTAAGAACCACCAAAGTGGCCAGATTGCAGTTAGCCATAGTAACGTGCATTGCTGCATACTCAACTGGATTTTTTGTGTTGCTGTCCCAGAGTTTTGTTTAAGGTAGAATTAGGCACTTGAAAGCTGTCTAAAGGCAAAATAAATTATACACAGAGATAATCAGAGATAATGCACAAATTAAATGAATTCTAAATATTTATGTATTTCTTATGAATGAATGTAATTTTGAATATTTGCTCATCACTTATTCAAAACTAATCTAAGACAAGAAAACTTGTAAATAATATAAAATTATTTTTGCTGCAGTAGAATTAGTATTTAATGGAGATAAAACTAAAGCGCCCACTGAATTATTTCCCAGAAAATCAATTTGGAAAAATCATATCCACCGATCAAACAAAGTGTATTTGAAAACATGGTGTACTACCGCACTAACTGTTAAAACCAAAACAACTCACTGGTAGCTATTGAATGACCATTTAGTCTAATACTAATGAAAATGCTTTGTAAAAGGATACTTTTAGTGTTATTAGTTTGCATCACTAACTTATGAAAGTTACGCGCAAGCCAAAAATGATTTTTTTAATAAGTAATTTATTTAAAATTTATGTGCTAGTTGTAGTAGTAGAAAAATATTATAATCATATGTCTTAAAGAGATATATCAGGATTTTGTGTTTTGCAATCAAAAGCGAAGTTTGAAATTAATATTGTAATTAGTTACATAATCAACATAGTCAGAACTTATATGTCCTAGAATACCTTACTTTCCAACAAGATGTAACATTTTGCAGTTTTAAGTGCACAAAAAATATTTCCTAGATAATAATAATTTTACAATTTCTGGCTTGTACATTTTCCGAATGTTATTTTAATTAATAATTTGCGGAAGTCGCTCGGAAACAACGGCAAACAAGATCTCTAGTAAAAAAAGCTCTTCTAAATATTTTTAAAATGTTCAGCTTACTCCAAAAACACCCACTGGTGTTCCAGAATCATCACGGCAAAAAGCAGAAACTTGTTTAGAGCGATTATAACAAAAAATTACAACCAAGCTTCCTGACCTGTTGTATTTTTACATTTTCTATGGAATAGCTATAGACTTACAGGAAATCATGCACCAGTAATATTTAATTTAAGTACTCGGCCTATCAACAAAGAGCTGACTCCTAGGCTTACACCAAAACATACTGATTGGCATAAATTCCAACAACACATTGAAAATAAAATCTTACTTAAACTGCGAATAAAACAAGTACAAGATATGGACCAAGCATCCCAATACCTAGTCGCTCTTATCCAGGAAGCTGCATGGGAAGCCACTCCCAACCAAACTGAGTCGGCACAACATGTCAATAATATACCTTTACGTATAAAAGAACTAATAGCTGAGAAAAGACGAACTCTATTACGATCGCAAAGAGCACGTAATGTGGCTGATAAACTAAATCTTAATAGACTAACTCAACGACTTCGTGCTGCCCTACTGGATTGTCAAAATGACAGCTTTAATTACTACGTCATAAATTCTAAGCAAGAATATTTAAAATATTTAAAAGACCGCAAGTAATCATTCCTCCTATACACAAAACTGATGGCATATGGGCTAGATCTAATAAAGAAAAAACAGAAACTTTCGCTAAGCATTTGACAAATGAATTTCTACCTCTTCAATTTACTGTACTAGATAAAGCTGTAGAGGACGATTTAGAAGTCTCGTGCCAGATGTCCTGGCCTATTAAACCATTTTCACTAACGGAGGTTTAGCTTGGAATAAAGAAATCAATCAATTTTAAAGCACCAGGATACCACTTGATAACAGGGCAAATATTAAAAGAACTTTTAAAAAAAGTTACTGTACTATTAACAACTATTTATAATCGCATGTTAACCATGTCTTATTATCCTATATTGTGGAAGTATGCCCACATAATAATGGTTCTCAAACCTGGAAAACAAGCAGAAAATGTAACTTCTTACAGACCGATCTGTACATCAGTTTGGGTTCGCGAGAGACACTATAATGCAGCAACTACATAGGATAGTTAATAAAATAGCACGTAGCCTCGAAGAAAAGAAATATTGTACAGCCGTTTTCTTGTCCAGGCGTTTGACGGGGTCTGGCACACTGAGTTACTTTACAAACTGAAAGGCTACTCCAAAATTACTATTACCTTCTCCTTAAATACTAAATGGCGCATTAAAATCAACACATCCAAATCCATTCAAGTAACCTTCACAACTAGATTTAACACATGCCCGCCAGTTAATCTGAATAATACTCCAGTACCTGTCAAAACAGAAACTAAATTACACCTGGATCAAATACTGATTTTAAATAAACATATCTAGGCTAAGTGACTACAACTGAACCTAAAGTTTTGAAAAATGTATTGGTTATTAGGAAAAAGATAAAAACTATCCCTATCCAACAAAGTACCCCTATACAAAACCACGCTGAAGCCGATATGGACTTATGGAGTACAACTTTGGGGTTGCGCTAAACCATCCCGAACAAAAAAAATTCAACAGTTACAATCTAAGGTACTTCGTGTCCATAGCAAGTGCATCGTGGTATGTCACCAATCAAACTTTACATGTTGACCTTGGAATACCTCCCAAAACTACTACAGTAAACTGCAGGACCACAACAACCAACTGATTTATCGGTTATCCACTGACCGCCCATCTGTAAGAAGATTAAATAGAACCTGGCCATATGATCTCCTAATACCCAAACGTAAAAGGATTCCCAAAAGCAGTATCACTAATGAGTGGTTTCTACTGACACTGTCTACGTTTTATCATATTTACTTAATACTCCTTGTGGAGTAGATTGTAAATTTTCGAAATAAAAAGAATGTTCAGCTTATTATTATTATTTAAAATTAATCAAAAAACTGCTTCATAGCTTAAAATCCACAGTTAAAACAAAGGAGAATGCAACCAAATATTAAAAGTAATAATTTTTAAATTACTTTAGTATCAAAATATTGTTAATTAAATAATTAATATATAAATAAATCTAACCTGTTAACAGTTAATCAAATTTGTTTTATTGTATTTTTTAAATCTTTATAAACGCTGTAAAGTCTTAAAAAAGTGATGATTCTTAAAATAATAACATATTATTTAATATAATTTTTAATATCACTTATGTAATCCATTGTTTCACCACCAAAGATAAAGTTGTGTAGTTGTTAGCCTCCACTCTTGCTTCAACAAACTTTTTATTTTTAAATTTATATTTGCACGAAGATCAAAGGATTGTAACTAACATAAAAAATGAATAGAAAACTATTATTATTTTAGTTCAAACCTTAATTAATTTGCTTATGTGTAAGTAATTACATATATGAATGGTATGGTATTGAGTATAAGAAATTTTAAATAAATAAAATAAATATTTATATTGTTTTTATATTAAATCTATAAAGGATGTTTGCATATTCATGCTGTGAAATATTTTACAATTCGGTAAGTGTTTTCTAAGCATATACATAAATCGAATGGATGTAAGTTATCATTGGAAATAAATTGTTGAAAATCATTCATTTAAATTTTGATGTTTACTTAGATATTGCAAAAGAGACAATAAATAGTACCAAATTCGCAAATCTTTTTGACGTTTAGACGAATTTGCTGTTAATTCTTTAGGGAGAATTCTTTGATAAAATATATACTGAATTATACGAATTCTTAACTTTAAAAACTCTTTTTCCACCAAGTGTTATAAACTACGGTTTTCGAGGTTGCCCTAAATCATTTGTTACTAACTCAGAAGAAAATTAGCCCTCCTATAATGACATTAAAACTATTGTATTTTTCTAAATGAAGTACAAAAATATCGTAAATGTGCAAATCTGGACATATGTCCGGTTAATCGGTAAGGGTGTAGTTAAATATGTACTTAACTACGCCCTTACCGATTAATATAAATGTCGATTGACGTTGGCAGCTCTTACTAACTCACTTACTTTTGGTTTTAGTTATTTTGAAGTACTAGACCCGCGATCCATATCCTTCTCGCTCACTGTGGAGGATGTGGTTGGCCACGTTGACCGCTCCCGATACCATCTTACGGAAGAATTACCATTATCAGACATTTGTGGCGTTTATGCTTTGTTTCGTTGTATTTTTCAAGGCCTCTGATTTTAGGTTGGCGAGCCTTGGATGTTATACAAATGCATCATCTTTCTCTCAGGAAGTCGTATCGCGGATAAATTGCGAAGCACTAAAGATATATAATCATAATCTTACATCCAGCCGCTTATACGTATCGTATTAGGATTTTCAAGTTCATGGCTAATTGTGGCCATTCAGAACATAGAAAAATTTTATGGCTGCTTCAAGCTGCGCTGAAATACGAGTCTAAACAGTGTTTTTAGTAAATCCATAAAAAATTTTATTTTTACCTTCTTGATGTATAGAGTTCTTAAAGATATCGGAGGTTGAGGTAAGATCTGTCAAGGAGCAACTATATATTACAACTGTTTGAAGGTCTGCAATTTCTTTGAAGCTGACGTAAGACTAGGGTTGACTTAGGCCGTGTGTTGGCAACGGTGGCGCAACCACAAGATTATTTAAAATTAAATAACAATTAATATGCGGATTTGCGTTTTTTGCTAACTTGCGACTCCAAGTTAGAATTAGCCCATAAGTTGGTTAACGCAAATAGTTTCTGCTTTCTGAATCATTTATTGAGTTGTACACTACTTTTTACCATCAGTTTTATTTTTGTTTTGTGTACATTTGACTATATATAAACAAACAAAAATTGACCAATATCCTTAGTAATTTCTTACTCAGTCAGTAATTGTAAAGGCGTATTGTATATTTTTATATTTAAACTGACAAGAAAAATGGAAAATATAAAATAGTTACAAATAATATATAGTAGTTAAAAAGTCGTTTACAGCTTTACTATAACCAATAAATAAGACAAAGATTAAAATTTAAATACAATATTTGAGAAGTAAAATAAAAAAAGAAAAATCTATATTGACGAGTCTGTATTATAATCAAGTATGTCGAACTCCTCAACGTATTTTTGTTGCAAGGTACACCTTGCTGTGCAGTACATACTGCTTATGGTGAAATATGAGAGTATTCGCTAACACAATCTAGCCATTACAATTACATAGAATTTCTTTACAAATGAATTTCTTTTAAATGAGAAGGCTATCAAATATTAATAAAAATAATTTAAATAACTTTTATAAAATAATATTTTGTATTGCTTGATGATAATTATCGAGAAAAATTATTGAATATGTTGCATTTTGATGTCACACGTTAGAATAAAATAATAATATTAGCGAGGCTTTGCATTTTATTAGAGGAATTTGGCCTACGAACATGTACGTGAAGGCCTCCATATGTTGGAACAATCTCTGATGAAGGTCAAGCGCCACATTTTAAACAACCGCATTGTTACTCTTTATTCAAAATTAACGCAGGTACCCAACTATTTTTAGGGACTGAGTAAACCACCGATCTAGCATCTGAAGTTCAAAATCAAACCCAAAATAAAGTAAACATAAGAAATTAAAACAACTAGTACTTGATTGCACCTTGTTTAATGTCATATAATGCTTTTAACCTTTGGGGATGGCGTTGATTAAATCATTTATCGTTTTCTGGGCCACTTTCTGCGATTCGTTCATCGTCGAAGCTTTGTTGTACTATAATGTAAATGTATTATTTTTTAAACTTATAAATACTTACCAAAAAGTAGAATTGCAACTAAAATAATATAATATTTTTCCTAAGCTAACAACCCTTAACCTATAAACCAGTTTTTGGTAGCAGATATTATCTACTAAATTCTAATGTTGCCCTTTAATGGATATTTATTTATATACTAAAACTCTTGAAATGCCTAAACTACAACTAAAATAACTATAAAACTTGTATGTCCCCCACAGTAAAATAAAAAATTCACTTCGCATAAGGCTGTGCGTGAAACGCCCTTGGCGACAATTTGAACCTGTTTATGCAAATGTCAATTGCAGAGGCTTTCCAGGACGTATAAAAAAGCACTCCTTAAAAGTATTTTAACTTTATTTGTTAACGACCGGAATGACTCAAGGAAGGTCCCATTACATTCTTTTAATTTCCAGTATTATGTGAATTTTTATTAAATTGAAAAATGGTTTATAATCTAATAAATCTTTAAAAGTTACTAGAGTAAGCAACGGAAAAGATAATACAGACATCCATTAACGTAGAAACTTACTTTAAATATCACTTTAAATATATAGTAACAATTTAATGCATAAAATTGCTTTAATTATTATATAAGTTACATAAAAGGGTGTGGTAATTTTAAATGTGAACAAAGTCAGATTTAAATGTGCTAGTTTTAAGTACAGGAAATTCTTATAGATTAAAAAATAATTTTTTAAAATTAATGACAGCTTTTCTTTAATTGCTACTAATAATTTGAATTTGTTGTTTATAAACTTATCTTAATTAGGTCGATAATATAAAAAAATTAAATAGATTGCAATTCACAAAATTATCTTTTTTATAATTATTTAAGATATTCTTGATCAAATTTAACGTTTAAGAATGTATTAGAACAACACTGATGGTTAGTCTTTTAGACTAGTTTTAATTGCCAACGAAATTAGGTGTTAAAAAAATTAATTTTCTTTTATATATTTGGAACTAAATTTGAAATTTTCTTGATTGAAATTAGATACATTTATGTTTTTATACCTATATAAGCATCAGTTTACTTATTTAAGAGTTAGGTTTTAATGCAATTACCGTTTAATTACAACACTGATCAGTGTATAGGTTTTTTTAAAGGAAAACTGTACTTTTAAATTGAGGGGCACCGTTTTTGCTTATTACAATAAAGTTTGTACTTAAATTTTCGTTATATTGCACTATATAATAAACTAACTTTTTTCGAATTGTTTAAAGAATATTATGTTGTAGATAATTTATTCAGAATTTGTTAAGGGTTTAAAAAATGCTTATGCCTTACATTTATTTTTTTTTTGTATTGGATTAATGCAAACTTACAATCTACTTAATAAAGTACTAAGTAAATAGGTTGAAAGAAGTTTACTTGAGTCAGGGGCCATCCATTGACGGCTCTCTGGATTCACCTAGCTAGGTCTTCTGGCCATGTTCTGTTAAGTCTTCTATTTTCCATTGGTTGTCTGAACAGTTCGCTGATTAGTTCGTTGCTGTGGGTTACGCTTCGATTTTTGTGTTTAACAGAGTAAGCACTGATGACGTCATGTATAAACGGTATTTTGAGGTCGTCGTGTATGGTGTTGTTGTAGACATACCAAGGTGCATTTAGTAACATTCTGAGGGTTTTAGATTGAAAGGTTTGTAAAATTTTTGTATTAGACGGTTTGCTGCAGCCCCATAATTCGACACCATATGTCCAAATAGGCCTAAGAATGGTTTTGTATATGAGGAGTTTGTTCTGTAGTGAGAGCTGAGATCTACGATTTAGTAACTAAGACATGTTCCTCACTTTTAAATCTAATTGACGTCTTTTTGCCTTAATGTGTGTTCTCCAAGTTAGTTTTGCGTCAAGATGAAGGCCGAGGTATTTAACTTCTTCTTTGACAGGAATGGGAGTGTTATTGAAGGTAAGAGGAGGACATTCGGCTCTTCGTGTTGTGAACGTGACTTGACACGACTTATCAACGTTTAGATTAATTTTCCAGTGCGTAAGCCAAATTTGGAGTTGATCAAGATAAGCTTGCAATTTTGCAGAAGCTCGTATCGGATCGAGATCTGTAGAAAGGATGACTGGTATCATCAGCGAACGTTGCTAGTAGTGTATTCTCGCTGGCTGGTATATCAGCGGTAAATAGTAAGTACAAGAAAGGTCCCAGAACACTTCCTTGGGGCACACCAGAGTTGATAGTCTGGTAGTCAGATAATGAGTCTTCGAATTTAACTTGGAAGTAACGGTTGGACATGTATGACTTAAGGATGAGGAAGTTTGAAAAGTAAGCGTGCATGCCACACCCTGTCAAACGCATGTTTTACGTCTAAAAATGCTGATGTGCACATTTGTTTTGCTTCTAAGCTTTCTTTGATTTTATTAACGATTCTATGGCACTGTTGGATAGTGGAGTGATTGGGTCTGTTGCCGAATTGGTGGTTAGGGATTAAGGCATCTATATGTGTTACGTTTGCAATTCTGGTGAGGATAAGTTTTTCGAAAATTTTGGACATTTCAGGAAGGAGGCTTATTGGCCTATAGCAAGTGGCATCAGTTGGAGGTTTTCCTGGCTTCAGTATCATGATTATTATTGCATACTTCCATAGTATCGGATAGTAGCACAGGCGTAGTATGTTGTTATATATGGTTGTGAGTAATACAATAGCTTTTCTAGGGCAGTTTTTCAGTACTTCACCTGTAATGAGATCATATCCAGGAGCTTTATGAGGATTTAAGAGACTTATTTCTTTTTTGACTTCTGCCGGTGAAATAGGCTTGGGTGGAAGAGACATCTGACAGGGGGCGTTTAAGAATGTTTGTATTTCGACATCATCTTCATCATCGTTGAGGATATCAGGAGCGGAAAATACATTAGCAAGGTGTTCTGGGAATCTGTTGGATTTTTCAATATTCGTCCGCGCCCAGCTCACATCAGCTTTTCGTAGAGGTGAAATAGATACTATGGGTCTTTTGAATTTCTTTGTCGCGTTTCACAGGGAGTGATCATCAGTAGATAGATTGACGATGTAGTGTTCGAAGGATTCGTTTTTTTTTTGCTTCTTGGATAGCATTGTGGAGATTGTGCGTTATTCGATTTAAATAAGTTTTGTCAAATGGATTCCTGGTAGTCTGCCACCTGCGCCGAGCTCTGCGCTTTGCGATGACCAATTCTCTAATATGAAGCGGAATGTTCTGATTGTTGCGAGTAAGACCATGGGGTTCTGGAGTAGAGGTCGAGGAAGCGCTTTGTATTAACGTAGTTAGGTACTGCACAGCTTCATCTATGTCTTCCTTATCTTTTAAGCGGATATTTAGTGATATATTATCGTTGATATCTTGACGGAATAGGTTCCAATTAGTCTTTTTGGAAGACAGTCTCTGTTGTGGCTTTTTCCATATAATACTGGTGCTTAGAGTTATTATTACAGGACTGTGATCAGAGTGCAGATCTAAATTGGATTCAATATCACTATGTAGGTCTGAGATTCCCTTAGTTATGGCAAAGTCTAATAGGTCGGGGATTTTATTTCGATCGGTCGGCCAATAAGTTAGCTCTCCAGTCGACAAATAGTTGAAATTATTTAGTTCTAAAACTCTCAATAATGTTCTGCCTTTAGGAGTAATCAGCCTAGATCCCCAGGCTGTATTTTTAGCATTCCAGTCTCTGGCAACTAAAAAGTGTGAGCCGAGTCGTTGGAAGAACTCGACGTATACATCGCATGTTATAGAATAACGTGGTGGACAATATATTGAAGCAATTGTAATAGGTCGGGAGAAAGTATTTACTTTTATGATGGCACTTTGAATTTTGTGTGTTATGTATGGTTGAAGTACGTGATGTTTTATTGAAGATCTGATTATGATTTTTTTTAAGAGTTGTCCTTTGTGTTGAATGACTTTCAGTGATTAGGAGGATATCAATTTTATTTACGTTAAGAAATAGCGTAAGTTCCTGAATATGGTTTGATAAGCCATTTGCGTTCCATTCTGCAATTCTAAGTGCAGGGGCCATTATTGAGTTAATTTATTGATAACTGTTGTCAGCATGGTTAGAATCATACTGTTCTGGTTGAGTAATTGATTGAATATATTCTTAAAATCATTAAGGAATATAGTAAATTTGCTAGTTAGGTCTGTTTCGGTGTTGTTAGATGGGATGTTAGGTTGTACTGCGGTCATTTGGGCATAAGTAAGGGTTGGGGTTGTTGGATGTGGTGGAGTATTAGTTGTAATATTTTGTGACAAGAGACTGGGCCTGGTTGGTCTTAGGTGATGGTTTCTGTTTATTAAGTCTTAATAAACTTTACAGCCTTTGTAGTTCGCTGGATGATTTTTCTGACATAGACCACATGTTGCTGGTGTATTTTTAGATTTGCTGCAACTAGAGGTGTTATGTGGTTCTCCGCATTTAACACAATAGGTTTTCGTGTGTCCATAGTCTTGGCATCTTGTGCATTGTACGATCCCACCTTTATTTCTTGGCGTTTCTACTCGAATTTTAGAATGATACAGAAATTCTAATTTAAAGATGTCTTTATTATTCTTTTGTTGCTCGAGATCTACAAAGAATAGAGGTAAGGGCTCTTTAGTAAGCCGATGCCTGACATTTGTAGTATTACGAACTTTGTGTTATTTTTTCTCGAGTTCTTGTGTACTTTCTGGTAGGGGAATAGAAGGGTGGATGCCTCTTATGACTACATGGTATGCTCTATCTTGTTTTAACTGATATGAATGGTGCACAATTTCTTCTTCACGAACGTGACGGATGAGTTTTCTAAAGGTTTCAGGAGTGTTGGGGTTTATTTTAACAGTATTGTTTGCTAACGTTTTGGTAGTGTAAGTTTCTTCTTCAACTACTTGTGCTAAGATATCGATCATGTCTTTGTAATTTGAGACCCCGTATATAAAGATTGGTGGAGGTTTCGGTTCTCTTTTTGGAGGAATTGAAGTATTTCGTGTTGTTATTGCTTTCAGAGAGAAATTAGAACTGATTAGCAGTTTCTATTTGAGCATCAATTTCAGAAGAATTTTGTCGTTTTGCTCTTTTTCTTTTGGTTACTATTTGCCAGGCGTGTTTGGTTTGATTTTGTGTTTCATTGTAGTTCATTGTTTCATCATCACATGCTAAGTTATCTTCTGTGGTTTTATAGTTTATATACCTGCTAACAGAATTATCTTCATTTGCACTAACCTGCTGTGCTAATAGTACAGGTGGAAATTGATTATAAGTTTGTGTGAATGAAGGTGCTATTTGACTTGGCTGTTGATTGAATCCTAGTAAAGGTGCTTGATTCGCTGGGGATCGGTTGGGGTACATTAGTGGCATTTGTGCATTTATAAACGATTGTCCTGGTATATTTGATGACTGCACAATAGGCTGATTATAGTAATTACCATTTTGTCCGAATCCATTATTGGCTTGAGTGTTAAATTGTGGGGTCCCAGGTCCTGCGTTACTCATGGAAGGGAACATGTTCCCGATCCCGAGTGTTTATCGTTCGCCTGCAGTGTAATAGGATTCTTAATAATGCGCACTTTTAAATATTATGAAAACGTTTAAAAATGTACACGAGTTTTCGAAATTAAATTAATAAATATATTATGATAACTCGGGTATAGCTCGGCACGCACGTTCGGTCTGCTTGAAGGCAATTTTGAAAGTCAAATGGGAACTCACTAACTTAAACTTCTTTTTTACAATAAAATTCTGAGAATGATAATTAATGCAATATGTGACAGTGACAGTTCTACCTTTTTTTATGCCTTACATAACTCTAAAAAATTTGAATGAATTCTGTAAACTAAAATAGAGCTAATAAAATTGAGATCACATTAAAATAGTGACGTATTTTTAGAAAGTTAAACGCTTATATTTGTAAATTGTAAATATTATACCGTATTTCATAAGCTAAATTTAATATTCAATACTGAATCAGAAACCATATTTTTTCGTTTTTACGATGTATTTAAAAAAAACAAATTAACATTTTAAAAAAAGCTCGACTTTTTGGTATTAGAACTAATGAGAAAATAAAACAATGACAAAGCTAATCACTAATAAAGTGTTTTCGCTATTTTTGCGTTAATGACTACTTGAAGCCGGAGAGGCATACTTTCAATTAAATTGAAAACCACATTCTGATCGATGTTATCCCATTTTTGAAATAGTAATTCTTTCATCTCCTGGGCAGTTCTTAGAGCTGATGTATCCAAATGATCCCAGACATGTTTAATGGGATTCATGTCTGGACTGAGGGCTGGCCACTCAAACCGCCTAAATAGGACATCATCAAGATAGCCTTTGATAACCTCTTGCTGCGTGAGGTCTAGCATTATTTTGCATAAAAATTATATGCTTGCCCATATTAATCATGAGAGGCATAACATGATCTTGTAGAACTTTTGCAACGTACCTGTGAGCAGTCAAGGAAACATTTTGTATGAAAACCAACACTGTGCATGCTTGTAAAGAGATTCCCGCCCAAATCATAAGGAAGTCGCTCGTCAATACAAACTGTGCGTATCTTTCTCCGGGTCTTCTCCATATTTGTTGACGCCCGTCTGATCCACTAAGGCAAAAACGCGACTTATCTGAAAACAGTATCTTGCTCCAGTTCTCATTATTCCATGTCAGGTGATTTTGAGGCAAAATCTAATTTAGCAATTCGGCGTTGCAATGGTGGACCCTAGCCATTCTTCTACAAAATAATCCTGCATCACAAAGTCTTATTGTAATGGTCTATTCATTAACACTTACATCTCTAACTTCTTGAAGATGGTTTCGCAGCTAAACCGCAGAAGCTGTTCTGTTCCGCAAATTTGCAGACCCCAGAAAAACGGTCATCTCTGGATGATGACTCTTTTTTGACCGGATCTTAGTCTTCTAGTTATCACACCAGTCTCCTCCAGGCGCTGATGGACCTTTTGTAGGTTACAAAGCCTCTTATCAACAATTCTTACAGTTTTACGTTGCAAGATCTAAAGGCATTATCACCTGTTAAATAAACCCTACAAACACTTCATCGTACGATTAAACGGTTTTACACAAATAAGTCAATGTTAAACACTGACACACAGCCACTGACACAAGAATTTTCAAATAGAACAAATACACGCTATTTAATAAAACTCGCAACTACGATAACAATACATGACAGATAACAATATGAAGGATAAGACTTCTTGAAAAAAAATTACTAAAGGCCTACTAGTGCAAATATAAACGTTTAACTGAAAATTCTGAAAATATATCGCAATTTCAATGTGACCTTAATTTTTGCTCACTAGTGTATAATTGACAATTGAACAAAGTACTTTTTTTATAAGAAAAAACGGCAACATTGATCTTGATTTACTAGAAAAATTTTATGCCTTGCATATTAATGACACCTTTAAAAATATTTACTTATTCGTTGTCTTAACACATTAAATCTTTAATATTTTTTTTAATTTCAACTGAATATACCAAAAATTTTTAAGTCTAAAAGAAATCATACATGGTGGTATTGCACGTAACCTTGTCAAAAGCCTCCCCAAAAAACTCAGTATTTTAATTGAGCTCCGTTTTTTTCTTCTAATTTTAGCAGCGTTCTGCTTGGTGACTTTTCGTAGTTAATACGATTAGTAAATATGAAGAAATACACAAAATAATACAACTGTAAAAGGACCTTAAAAATTTGAATAAACCAGCTCTTCAGCTGAAAACATTATCGCTGTGATCGGTAGTGTGACGGAGCGTCCAGAAACTTCAGTGCGCTGTCACTCACAGTAACTGAACATTTCAAAGGCACGATACAGAGGATTTTAACAAAAGATCTGCATCCTCAACCATTCAAGATTCGGAATGAAATCAGGCGCGCAAAACAATCCAATTGTTGGACCAAAAAGTTGGACCACGAAGGTCTTGCAACTTTACACAGTGAAATTTTTCTTGAGATTCGTGAAGACCAAAGTTTATACTACAAAAATATAAACGATCCTTGAATTAAAAGCAAAAATTCAAAAAGTTATGGACAAAATTGCGCCACAGTTATGCGAAAAGTGATCGAGAATTTTGTCAGAAGAATTCGAGATTCAAATGAGACAGATTTCAATATCCGAGGAGTCAGAGCGTCTCTATAATTCAGTACCTTAGGATGTCTTTGTGCACAAGTAACTTATTATTTAAAATCAAGAACTAATTTTTTTCTATTAACTAATACATTTTCTTAACTCAAATGCTTATGTTATTTTTTTTGTGATAACTTTTCTAAAGATGTATTCGTAAGAATCTAACTACATCCGACCGAATCATTAGTGCACTGTTCGGTATAATGGTTCAACACCGTTGCTTCTTTAATGTAAACGTAATTTGGACAGACTTGTTTTAGTTTACCTTGATTTTTCAATTCTGTATATTTTGGAAAGCAGTACTAAAGTACAGGCAATGTCTGTATAGTTACTTTAGCAGACGAAGCTACGAATATGTTTGTTACAATTTCATTATTAGCAGGCAGGCTTGTTTAGAAATATAATTTTCTAACAGGAAGTCTATTTGAGTTCTAAGCAATATTATTTTTCCCAATAATTTAGAAATTAACAGAAGAAATTGCAATTGAATGGGCCAAAATAAAGTTAGAAGATGTTATTGCGACTTTAGGCAACTCTTTTAATATTTTTCCAATTATGAGGTCAAATTCACGCTTTTCTGTAGTGATTTTGTATTTTATTTTGATAGAAGAGGAAGTTCATATTGATAGTGATGGTTGTAGAAGGGCATCGAGGTACTCATAAATGTTATTATCTAACGCTACCACGTGAGGTTTGTAACTTCATCAATGTGTTGTGCAGTTGTTTTAACTTTTTTTTATGAGCTAGCCCAACTCTTAGCTTGATATCGTATTGATTATATAGATTTTACACTTTTTATTTTTAATTTTATAATTATTTTATTAGAACCAGGACTCCTATTGCATTAAACGCCAAATTAAGTGCAGTAATCTTCTTCTTTATTAGCCGTTCTCCATCCACTCCTAGATGTAGACATCTCCCGAATTCTTCCATCTGTTTCTATCCCGTGCTTGTTGATATAGGGTGATTGCAAAAGTTCGTGCCCGATTTTATAAATTATTACAATATTTTTATTTTAAATAAAAGTGTTTTATCAATTAATTATATAATCGCCATTCTTTTCCGCGATGGTTTTTCAACGATTTACAAGTTTTTCTACGTCATTCTTATAGAACGAGGTCGGTTTGTTGTCAAAGAAGTCTGTAATGTGGTTTTCGACCGCTTGTACAGAACTAAGTCCTTTTCCATTTAAACTGTTTTGTAAGGAGCGGAACAAATGAAAGTCTGAAGGTGCAATATTAGAGGAGTATGGGTGATGCCGCAGGACTTCTCATTTCAACTCCTCCAATTTTTGCAGCGTCTGTTGAGCCACATGAGGCCTAGCATTGTCATGGTGAAAGATGACACCCTTTCTGTTGGCCAAAGCAGGACGTTTTTCAAGTCTGGCTAATTGTTGATAATAGACTTCTGCTGTTATTGTTTCTCCGCGCCCCAAAAGCTCAAAATGAATGATCTCCCTACAGTCCCACGAAACACACAGTAAAACCTTCATTGAATGCAGACCAGCTTTTGCGACAGGATCTGCACCTTCGCCGGTTTGTTTCCATGTGCGTTTTCGTTGCACATTGTTGTAAAGGGCCCACTTTTTATCGCCTATTACCAGTCGATCCAAAAACGGCTCATTTTCGTTCCGTGCCTGAAGTGGAACAGCCACGTTCATACGGTCTAATTTGTTCCTTTCCGTTAAACAGTGCGGTGCTCGGGTATCAAAACTTGGAGATATAGCCAAGCTTTTTTAAATGGCGAAACGCGGTGGACTTGTCAACGTTTAGCCTCTCAGCTATCTCCGCAGTCGTAATTCTTGGATGTGTCTTCACTAGAGTGCGCACAACGTTGTCATCAAGGCCACAAGATCAACCAGAGCGAGGTTCAACTTCCATTGAAAAATTGCCTTGCCGAAACTGTCCGAATCACTTTTTTATAGTTCTCAGATCAGCTTGAATATTTTCTTGAGCCGTTCTAACACTCTGGCCCTTCCTGAATTCATACAGCATCACGTGCCGCAAATACAATTTTTCGTCTCCAATTTCCATGGACCTACTGCACGAGCACGTAAACTTCTTAAAGCGTTTTTATGCAAGAAACGGACGCGATTCTTTGTATATCATTTAGAAATCGAATGACACACACACATCAAAACAAATGCGCTATTTCCTATAAGCAACGTCATCTATAAAATCGGGCACGAACTTTTGAAATCATTCTATATCATTTCTTTCCACCTATTTTCCTTATATCGTAGAACCATCTCATCGGCGATCGTCCTTTACCTCTCCTTGTTTCTCTGGGTATACAGTGGCTTATATCTGATGTCCATTTATTGTTAGTGTGCCGAGCGATGTGGCCTACCCTGCTCCACTTCAGTTTTGTGGTACGTTCCATGATATCTGTTGTTCCTGTTCTTTGTTTTATTGCCACATTTGTAAATTTATTTCTTCTAGAAATGTCAAACATCCTTCTTTCCATGGCTGTTTACATTCTTTGTATTCAGACCCATAATTTTCGTTTGAGATTTATGGGTGTGTTTTTCAACGAACTTAAAAAGTTCGTTACTGAATTCTATATGTCTGTCGGTCTGTCTGTCTGTCTGTCTGTCTGTCGCTGTCACAAAATTATGGATTTTTTAAATTTTAAAATGGGTTCTTATAGGAAATTTTACGCTGATTTCAAAATCGAAATCAAAAAGTTTCTATCTCGAATAGTTTTCGAGATAATCGACTTCGAATTTCGGGAAAATTTCGACATTGCGATTTTATGAGTAATTCTTAAAGAAAATTTTACGCTGATTTCAATAATGAAATATAAAAAATTCTATGTCGAATAGTTTTCGAGATATTCGACTTCGAATTTCGGGAAAATTTTCGACATTACGATTTTAGATGTGATTCTTATAGGAAATTTTACGCTGAATTCGAAAATGAAGAAAAAATTCTATGTCGAATAATTTTCCAGATATTCGATTTCGAATTTTCCCGAAATTCGAAATCGAAATCGAAAGGTTTTTTTAAGTTCGTTCTGGGATTGCTTACAGAGCAATCTCTTCGCCGGCCCCATGTTTTATTCTGTAGTATGTGTATGAGGTTTCCAAAAGAGACCCATGATACTTGTTGGTGTCTAAATTTAGAACGACTTGATCTTTTTAATTTTTGCCTTCTATGGGTATTTCTGGTACATCTATTAAATTTGCTTATAAGAAACGTATAATAACAGATGTTTTTCTTAAGTGCTATTTTAGCTTTTTCATAAAAGTCCTGAACTTTCATCCTCATAAGTTGTTGTTAGGAAATAAATATTTATAATTTAGAGCTCATATTGTTTATTTACGGTTACCATGTTTATTCTAAATAGAAAATCCTATTACACCGACTGAATTTTCAGGGTTATTGTTGTATGATTTGATTTTAAGGTAAGCATCTTTGCATCTTCTAATTTAACACATTTCGCTTGCATCTCAATTTATACATTTTTCTTCTTCCATTCCTAGGAGCTTCTTTTTTAATTCACAGATTATATTTTAATATTTTAAACGTTTTTAAATATAAATTTTTTGTGAGAATCTGTGGGGCTAACCAAATAATGTTCACTGCAAGATTCTGGACGTTATGTTCTACTTACCAACGAATTTTGGCAATTGAAAATAGGGAAAATAAAAAAATAGTAAATTGATTATGATGCACATAGAAACTTGGAATACTTTATTTATTTATACACAAATGCTTACATATTTTATTTGATTGGTATTTGTCTAGTTTAGCCTTTTATTTTTTGTTGTAAATGTTAAAAGGAGATCCCGTTTAACTCTATTCTAGACTAACCTTATGGCCTTATCCTTTCGGCAGTTAAAATAGAAATGTCACTTATTTCCGCTGTAAAAAGTCAAAAAGCAAAATAAACTACAAAAAATTAGAAGCTACTGTAATTAACCTGTGTGATTTCCATAAAAAGATTCAAAAGTTTGAAAATACTAGTTTATTAATATTTATATTTGAGCAGAAAAAGACCTTGTATAAATTGTTACTGCCTTGTTGGTAGTGTGTATGTTACTAAAAACTAAAATTTTGCCATGATGAGAAGGCAAAGGCACCAACCCATGGAGATTTATGTTATTTCTGCTTGTATCAGCAACACACCAAATATTAAGCAATCCGTTAATTTAGGGTTTTATCTGATTTTCTTTTAGCATTTTATTTCAAAGAGAAAGAACAATATCAAAAGTAACATACTATGTGAAAGAGTTTCTAATTATACGATACCAAAAGTTACCAAAGACCTATTTAAGATAACACCAAAGTCTTATCCTATTCTGTCGAGTTTTCATTTGGTTTTTTTTTTCTAGCGCAAACATACAAACAAAAATATTTTATTATAATTTATACCAAAAAAAGAAAACATGGAAATAACACCATCTTTCTTCATTTCCATTTTCATCAGCCTTTTGTTATTCTGTTTTGGATATAGGCCTCCCCCATAGTTTTCATTTTTTCCTGTTTTGCGCCTCTCTGTACCAGCACCTTTAAAATCATCTGACCACCTTATCATAGGTCTACCCCTGTTTCAACTCTCTGCTCGTGGTCTGCATCTTATGATCTTGGTTTTTTACTGCGTGGTTCTTCCAGTTTCACTTCAAGCGTGTTACTAGTTCGACTAGTTCGACTACATCGACTATTTTGGTCTTCTCTCTGACCTATTTATTGGTTTTGTTAGTTTTCGGGCTATTCATCATCCTACTTTCTATTGCTCTTTGATTGACACAAAATTTGTTTATAATGTTTTTGGTGAAAGTCCACGTTTCAGACTCGTTTTTTACCGCTGGTAATATAATATACACAGATTGTAAAGATTCTTTTTTCAACTTCTACTGTTTGATTTTATTTACTAATGGTCACTAGCTGATCTAAATATATATAATTCTCTACTTTTTCAATGTTTTTTTGTTCTATTCTCACCGCTACGTCCGTTTTTTCATTTGTCATTACTTTTGTCTTGTCCAAGTTTATTTCAAACCCCACATTTTTCGCAGATTTATTCAGGTCATTTATCATTGTTTGTAGTTCCTCTCTACCCTGTGTTAACACAACGATGTCGTTTGCAAAAGTAAGTTTGTTTCAAATTTCAATTTCTTAAACATGTTTTCCAGAGCCGATGTGAACAGTTTTGGAGACATCACATCTCCTTATATGTACTTTTTCGGTGTTTGCGTGCATTCTAATCTGTTGCTTTTTCATAAATTTGCTCAATTATATTAATATATCTGTAATCAATTCTTGCCTTTTTTGATATTATTATTGCTCATATTTCGGTTCTGTCAAAGGATTTCTTAAAATCAATAAAATAAAGCCATAGATGGATGTTATATTCCGTAACTTTTCAATTAGTTTCCTTATTGTCTGTAAATGGTCGATGGTGCTAAAGCCTTTTCTAAAGCCTGCTTGCTCTATTGGCTGGTAAAATTCTAGTTTATGTTCTAATCTATATTCTAATCTCAGTATTACTCTTGAGAACAGTTTGTAAATTTGTGGCAACAAATTGATTGGTTGGCAGTTTTCTAGATTTTTATTATCGTCTTTCTTGTGTAGTAAAATCACTATGGCGTTTTCGCATCCCTTCGAATTTCTCCTTTTTCTATACATTTGATGAACAACTTTGTTAGCTCTTAGTTTGTTTCCTGATTCTTTTGTCATTTCTGGATATATACTATCTTCTCCTGATGCATTTCCATTGTTTGCTTTAGCGCGTTTGTGATTTCTTCCAGGTCTATTGACTCTAGATGTTTTGAGTTTACGTTTATGATCTTACTTTTTAATTCTGTATTGTTTTGTTCATTATTTATTTGCGACGTCTATAATTTTTGATAGAATTTCTTTGTTCTAACTAGCAATTTATATTTGTCTGCTATAAATGCCCTGTCCTCTTCTTTCGGTTTTATTGTTTCTTTTTTCGTTGCAGTTTCTCTGCAAAAATTTCTTTTACTTTCCTATAATAGCCTTTCAACTATTTCTTCTTTATATTTTCTGATATCTTCTTTTGCCATTCTTTTTGTTGTTTTATTAACCTATGTATATTGTACGTCTTTGATCATTTGTTATGAGTTGTCTTCTTTTCTCCAGCATTTTCTTTATTTGCTTTTTTAGTTTATCTTTTTTGTTTTACTACTCTCTATCTCTTTAGATAATTCTATTCTATCACCTTTATTATTTTTTGATATGAGTGATTTATTTCTTAATTTTCATTTATTTCTACTTTATTTAATTTTTCGGTATTTTTCGGCGTTTTCTTTTAATTTTGCCATACTTAGTTTCTGTTTTATTTTTATTCCCATTATTCTTTTCCTTTTGAGTTTTCGTTTTATATAGACCTTAGTTCTAGCCAGTCTATGGTCACTTCCGACATGAAAACTATTCACAGTATCTATATCTTACTACATTCTTATTGTTTGTTAGTATGTAGCCTATTTAGTTTTTAGTTTGTCCACCTGGGCTTACCCATGTCCATTTTCGTTATCGTTTCTTTGTGAAAAATGTATTCATGCAATATGAATATGTTGCATAGATACTGTCATACTTAAATACGAAGAACTTCCTGATGATCTTAGTCAAAATAACAAAAATTTTGATTGCCGATAACTTTTTTCTAAGATACACTTACTAACGCTTATATCTTTTTTATTATTTTTAGCCTGACTATATTAAAGCTTAGTGCTATAATAATATAAAGGAAAAACTTTACTTTCATTTAATTTGCATTGGTTTTTCT